>JASPKZ010000803.1:1375000-1902500 GCA_030220185.1 Diploptera punctata
AAAATACAGAGAACATTCAAAAATAAAATTAGAAAAGAAACAAAGATAAAAATGTATAATATTATGGCGGTTCCCACAATATTGTATGGATGTGAAACTTGGACTCCAATGAAAAAACAGAAGGATAAAATACAGACGGCGGAGATGAGGTTCCTAAGACAAATTAAAGGATGTACAAGACTTGATAGAATAAGAAATGAGGATATAAGAGAAGAATTGAAAGTACAGCCTTTATTGGATAAGGTCACGAATTACAGACAGAAATGGATTGATCATATGGATGGAATGGTAAGGAGAGATATCCATTGTTAGCCAGAAATTATCAAGCAAGAGGAAGACGTGATGTTGGAATACCTAGAAGACGTTGGGCTGATGCATTATGAAGTCGGAACGGGCAAATGCCTAATCCCTGGAGTGATGATAATGATGATGATTTTTTTTTTTAAATGTACCAGGTTTTTCTTTCGACATTCCTGGTTTCCTCCTGGCATGGCGTACTTGTAACCCACTTCTAAGGTTGGGGCGCCTGGAAGGCGGGGTTACGTTGCCCCGATGATGTGATGGGTGATGATGATGATAGTGGTGAGCCAGGAGAGTCCCTAATCCTAAACTTAACCTAAGATGAATATGAATGATGATGATTGCGATGGCCACATGATTTCGGGGACCGTTTGGGCCTTAAAGTTTTCCTGACATTTGTCTTACAGGTGAGGAAAAACCCCGATAAAAACCTCACCCAGAAAAACTGTCCCGACCGGGGATTGAACCCGGGCCCGTTGCGTGATAAGGCAGCACGCTACCCCGAGACCACAGCGATTGACTTAACTCAATATATTCAGGAATTGAATAGTTACCCCGAAATGAGGTCTTACCCACAAAAATTCTAAAGTTGAGCTTCCAATGAATTAGTGATATATCCGGAGAATATCACGGCATATTGCATGTGAAACTATTCCTGCTCTCTTCCAGAACTGTTTTATTTATTTTTAAAAGTTGGCATTCAAGTTTTATCCTTGGGACTGCGAGCAATGTAGGCTATATGATTTTTAAGAACCATTCAGAGGAAAACATTATTTGATAGAATATACAATATAGAAATTAGAGACAAATGTCAAATTCAAGACATAACCAAATTTATTATAGACAGATGAAAAATATTGGAAAAATCATATAGAAAGAATGGAAGACCAACCAAGCCAACTCAACTGCATTTCAACAAATGATAAGGTTTGAAATGGTATGGACACCTCATAAGATTGGAAGAAGAGAGAATACCAAAGAAGATCCTTAATTGGAAACCTAATGGAAGAAGTGGAAGAGGCAGGCCTAGAGAACGATGGATGGATGGAGTGAAGAGAAGTATGGAAGCTAGTTTGAGAGAAGAAGATGCTTTAGACAGGAACCTCTGGCAACAAATCACTTTGGGTTGAAGGAGAAACACTGTATTGTGGAATATTCCTAAAAAATATTATTATTATCATTATTATTATTATTATTATTATTATTATTATTATTATTATTATTATTATTATTATTATTATTATTATTTTATCAAATTATGTGTGGCACCATAAGAAGAACCCTTCGAAAGACTCGAAGAGAAACTCAGCTGAGCTTTTATAAAATTATGGTTGTTCCTGTTCTTTTATGTGGATCTGAATCTTGGATACTTACAAAAAAGAATTCTCGCCACTGAAATAAAATTTTTAAGATCCGAAAAGGATGTACACGCATGATGGATACATTACACAGTGAATCAATAAGAAATGAACTGGAGATATTTTCAATAGTCGATAAACTAGAAGAGTACCAATATCGATGGAAAGAACATTTAGACAGAATGGACAATACAAGATTCCGAAAACGATCAACATCTACAAACCACATGGAAAAAGATGTTTGGGACGACCAAGGAAACGATGGACTTGAGACCGGAACAGGTCGCATTGACCTAATCCTGGAAATGAAGAAGAAGAGTATTACTTACTTACTCACTGGCACTATCGAACCCGTACGTTCATGGCCGCGCTGACATAAGCTCTCCATACATCCCAATCCTGAGCTAATGTTTTCCAATCATTCCCTATATAATCTACTTCCCTAAAATCATAGTTAATGTTGCTCTCACACCTCATTCTTGGTCTACCAACCAGGCGTTTTCCCTCTGGATTTCCTAAAAGAAGCTTCCATGCACGTATTTCATTCCCCATACGCGCAACATGTCCTGCCCATCGCAGTCTACGGGACTTAACTGTTCTTATTATATCTGGCTTCCTATAAAGACCATGTAGTTCATTGTTATGTAGTCTTCTCCATTCACCTGTCTCTTCATCTCTCTTTAACCCAAACATTTTCCTAAGTACTTTATTCTCATATACTTGTAATCTCCTTTCCTCCCTTATAGTAAGAGTCCATGTTTCGCACCCATATAATATAACTGGTAGAATAATAGTTTTATATATTTTCAGTTTAACGTTTATTGAAAGGAGTTGGGACATCAAGAGTCTCTGCAATGCATAATAGCACGCATTGCCAGAATTGAGCCTATGTTTAATTTCTTTGTGCATCTCATTCCTATTTGTGATTATTGTTCCTAGGTATTTGAATTCAGCCACTTCCTCAAAATTTCCATGATTTGTCATTGGCTGTCCATTTCCATTATATAATGTATTTCTATGTGTGACCATATATTTTAGTTTTATTCATATTTACTTCCAGTCCTAATACCTTAGTGTTATTATTATTACTATTTTGTTTTGAATGGATGTCACAAAAAAAACTAAATATTTTGTATTTTCTATTGAAACTCCTCTACAACCAGGTAAACTTCTTCGTTTTAATTCCTATAGACCCTGTATCACATTTACGTCACTCTGTGAAATCTAAGACAAATGACTGTAGCAGAACATTTAAACTGGACACCTCACAGTGATATATTGTTGTTTCCCGTTGATTCATGAGCTTCGCAGTAAACAAGTGTTTGTGAATTAACTTTCTCGTTAGTTTGTCTGTCTCCAACCTTTAATTTATATTCTCTCACCCTGTCATTCCTTTATTCTTACACACCCCATTATTCACATTAGTGAATCGTTCTTCTCCACAAGGGTCAGTTCATGTTCTAAAATATACACACATATGTAGTGTTCTGCCCAAGAGCAGGTCTTTCACTGCAAACTCAGCATTCTCTACTCTTTTCTACATTTTTTTAGCTAGAGACTTGATTTTTTGTACAAATATTCACTGCATGATACATAATTATCTGTTTAAGTTTCAATCTTGTGAGGCATTTATTTTACGAGTTATTAAATATTACTAAATACCTTTAAGCTCTTAGATAGAATAAAAGAATCTAGAAAAAATGGAAAGAACATGTTCAAAGAATGGAAGATGATCGCATTCCCAAAATTATACTTAAATACAAACCAAAAGGACGCAGGAATGTTGGTAGACCGAAGAAGAGATGGATCCAACTTTTGAATGAGAATCTATGAGACCGGAACAAGCCACATGGGCTTAATCCGTGATTGTTCATGATGATGATTAAATACTATATTTTAAAAAATTGCATATATTATAATTAAATTGGTTCCACAGTTTTTTAGTAAAATGCCTGATTTTTTTTACAAGACCCCTAAAATATTTAGAAAAACATCATGTATTAGAATTCTTATAATATGAACACAAAGGGAGAAAAAAGTAATGTACCTCATGCGTGGAATTACAACAAAAATATAATAACTGCATGCATTTTATTTTATTTTTATTTTTATTTATTATTCCGGCTTTTACAATGAATATAGGCCTACATTTTTCCAGTACCCATGTTCACAGTTAACTACACATTTGTTTCAACACATTTTTCCATTCCTATCTGTTCATCCACATATCTTCTTCTATTTCACATTCCCTCTTAGTTTCATTGATTCCCTGAATCCACGTAATATTTGGTCTCCCCTTCTTTTTCCTTCCCTGTGGTTCCCAATCCATGATTATCTTAGGTAGTCTTCCTTCTTCCATTCTTCTAATGTGTCCGTACCAATTTAATTGTTTCTTCTTTATAAAATCTAATATTGAATATTGTACCTGCATTTTTTCTTTTATATATGAATTTCTGATTTTATCCTTCCTGGATATTCTTGCAGCACGTCTCCAGTAGTCCATTTCATTGGCGAGTAATTTTTTTTTTCTTTTGTGCATTTAAAGCCCACACATCAGCTCCATAGGTAATAATGCTTCTGATTATTGTATTAAAAATATTATTTTTTGTTTCTTTGAAGATATGTTTGTCCCATACTATTCCATTTAGGGCAGATATAGCATTTTATTTTTTATTTCTTAAAATACTACTTCAATCATGAGACCCACGCACTACTTTGTTGCCCATTGTTTTTAGGACATGCAGTAAAAATTTGAACCTTCTAGGACAAAATTTGTGAATTCCATTCAATTTTGAATATACGAAAATGCAGTGGAAATAAAAGTGTGGAAAAAACAAGTTTAAAGATTTGCATGCAGGTGGCATTTAACTGGAAATTCCTTCAA
The DNA here is from genome assembly GCA_030220185.1 of Diploptera punctata. NCBI lineage: Eukaryota > Metazoa > Arthropoda > Insecta > Blattodea > Blaberidae > Diploptera > Diploptera punctata. The sequence goes on from JASPKZ010000803.1 coordinate 1,379,543, forward strand.
ATCTGACGTAATTTTGGGCACTTAGAAGCGCCTCTGAAACTTTGCCATCATATAGAGTACAGGCTATTTTTTTAGTACAAAAAACAAAATTTTGATCACAATTTTTCACCCATCAGCCCCTTAACTTAGTCTTCCTCTTTGTATCCGCGTACAAACCATTTATTTTAATATTGTCTGTCATCTGAAGTCTTTTTCTGCCTTTAATCTTCATTACATTTACCATTCCTTCTAGGGCATCCGTTAGCAGGCAGTTTCTTCTTAGCCAACGGCCAATCCAATTCCTTTTTTCCAGTTCTTTATGAGTTTAAGCATTGTTTTTCCTTCATCCACCCTGTCTAGCACATTTAAATTTTTTTTTGTCTTCCCATTTTTACGCTCCATCCTTCTCCATATCCACATCTCAAAAGATTCCAGTCGCTTTTTCTCATTCCGTCGTAATGTCCAAGTCTCTGCACCATACAATGCTACACTCCACACGAAGCACTTCACTAGTCTCTTACATATATATATATATATCGCGAAAGGTCCGGAGAAAATGTTTCTCTTCTTATTAAAATATATATATGTATTATAAAACATAAGGCGGCTACCATGACCTGCCTCATGGACATGTCAGAGCTCTGAAGATAATATGCTCCCGAATTCTATTCCCTGACTGATTTAAAGAATTCTTTCATAAAAGGAATTATTCCTATTTCCGAAGGGCACGCCGCAGCGTAGTGGTTAAGGCACTGCGCTACAAGTCGGAAGGACGAGGGTTCAAGTCCCGGTGGGGTCAGGATCTTTAAACTGACCAAAAACCTTCTGGCGGCACTGTGGCTCTGGGGTCGACTCAGCCTCTAACGGGAATGAGTACCACGCGCTTGTTCTGGGGGTAAAGGCAGCCGTCACGCAGGGCTCACAATCCGGCTGACATCAAGTGCCGATTGTCTATAAAAAAGTTGGAGCCTTAACCTCCTACTACCCTAAGGGCCTCCAGAGGCCTGTAGTGGAATTACTTTACTTTACTTCGACAGATTTCCGGATTATTCACGTTCCGGATTAAACAAGTTTTACTGTATCTATTTTTTTTGTAAGCCCATGTTTACAGAGATTTAGGCCCTCTCCCCCTACAGGGAAGAATTTGAACCATACTAATTTAGTTACACTTGTTTTCGTATAGATGTCATTTTTTTGAGTGGTCCGTGGCCAGCGTTCCGCCTCATTCGACATCTAGGACGGGAAAATTCGGTAAATTTTGCTTAGAGGCCTTTTCATTCTGGCTTAAGGATTTTTTACGAGCCTGGAAATCTTCAGACTCGGGACCCACGGCTTAAAGTCCCTCCCGGAGGACTTGCTCCTTGGATTTTTCCGCCCTAAAAAATCCATCGACCCCGGCCGGGTTTGAACCCGCGACCCTCGGGACCAGAGGCAAGGAGCATAACCAATAGTCCACCTCGGCCGATCCTGTATCTACACACAGGAATAATATTGGCATCAACACCTTCAACACATGAATCGAATCCGCATCCGTCGACAGATTTCAAATTACCTCCCCAGAGTTCTAGGAAGATGATAATGATGACAGTGATGAAATAAACAAGTTGTATTTTGGCAAGTGATATCGGCGCCAAATTTCTGGTTGCAGCAAGTTTTTCTGAGAATCTGACCTACATATAACTTGATCATCTGATGGAGAATTCCAGCTTATGCATGGGAAATACAGAATCAATGAGAAAGTTTATCGACATCGCTAGCAATTGTTTGCTACAAGCGGTTACCTAGCAACCACAGTCTATTGTTTCCTAGTAATTACGCAGCAACACTTTCAATTGTCATACATTGACCTTTATCAATTGATCCGCCATCTATTGTAAGGATCAACTCTAATTTAAGCCGATACTGCAACAAGGAGGTCAGGTGGCTAACCCTAAGACCTTTATATAAACTTCACTTTATCGTATGTATTACTATAATTAACTCACCGAGGCTATCGAATCCAGTGGTTCATTGTTACGGAGATGTAAGTTCTCCATATATCCCTATCCTGAACTTTTTTTTTCGATCATGAACTGATCACAAGACTCGTCTTTACTTTTGATACCACAGCACAGGACATGCCTATACTCTGAATCTTACACAATATATATGACTAGAGCATGGAACTCACTTCCCAGACATTTAATTATAATATATGCAATTTTTTAAATGTAATATTTTTGATAACTCATAAAATGTCAACCGCTGTGGTCTCGAGGTAGCGTGCTGCCTTGTCACGCAGCGGGCCCGAAATCGATTCCCGGTCGGGGCAGTTTTTCTGTGTGAGGTTTTTATCGGGGTTTTTCCTCACCTGTAAGACAAATGTCAGGAAAACTTTAAGGCCCAAACGGTACCCGAAATCATATGGCCATCATCATCAACATCCTTATCATTATCATCATCACCATCATCATCCTTCAGCGGTATGGAAAGCAACGGGAAGCTACCACACCTACAATTCCCTAGTGAAACTGCAAGCATAGCATGAAAATGCTATGATTGCAGTGAAGGACCTGCCTTCGGGCAGAATTACTATGGATGGATCGCCATCATCATCATCATTCATATTATCTTAGATTAAGCTTAGGACTAGGAACTCTCCTGGCGCACCATTATCATCATCATCACCCGTCATATAAGGGCAACGTAACCCCGCGGGATTCCAGCGGGATTGGAAAACTTCTTCTTCTTCTTCTTCTTCACTTCCTGGTTTAGGCAAGAGTTGCCCCAACCTCAGAAGTGGGTTACAAGTACGCCATGCCAGGAGAGAACACCAGGAATGTCGAAAGACAAACTGGGGCATTTGAAAAAAAAACTGATAAAATAAATGTCACACAAGAATGAAACTTGAATACATCATTATGTATCATGCAGTGAATGTTTGTACAAAAACTCATGTCTCTAGCTCAAAAAATGTAAAAAATAGAAATTTCATCCATCCCCCCCTTAAGGTACGTTTCGGCATGCAATAGTTGAGAGTTCCCTTGTCGGTCGTGTTACTCAAGTTTTGCAAATTATATATGGCAGCTTTTTACAGAAGTCTGCGTTTTATGGTAAAGTACAGTTGTGCGCAAACTCACGTACTGGACCAGTTTTTTAGAAGAGCTATTCCTGAGGGCGCTGTAGCTTAAAACACGCGAGGCTTCGTGACCTATTAGTTACCCCAAGTTGGTAGCTGAATTTTACATAACCGCCAAGTGGTTCATTCAATTACATACCTTCAAAATGTTGCTTCCTTTTTCAAACAATATACATTACAATCCACCGCGCTAGCTCAGGTCATAGAACTAATAGTTCCGGGTTTGATTCCAGCGGGATTGGAAAACTTCTTCTTCTTCTTCACTTCCTGGTTTAGGCAAGAGTTGCCTGTTCCGTCTTCACTAATAGATCTAAGACCATCTCTTCCGAGGACGTCCGACATCTCTTCTTCCTCTTGGAAAAATATTGAAGGATTTATTTCGGATTGGAAATAATAATTTTTAAAATATTGTTTCTTTCTAGAACTGTAATACAAGCCCTGCGACAAATCATTTTTATATAGGTTCGAAACCGGGACACCAAGTAGACAACAAGCCAAGAAGCTGTTAGGCAGTATAAATGGATTGCCGTAAAGCAATCGACAAAATTTCATCATCATCAACAACAAGGATTAAGTCCAATGGCCTGTTCCGATCTCATTAGAGGTCGAATTGGTCCTTCCAACCAATCCTCTTCAATGGTCTTCCCAACATTCTTCTCCCTTTTGGTTTATAATTATCACATTCTTCTTTGTATGCGCTATTCATTCATTCAAATAATTTACGTGCTCTGAAGATAAGCTTTTGACATTGTTTAGTTCTTTCACAGAGATTACAATATATTAATGTTCTGTTCTCATATCGTCCAAGACGAGATAGAGTCAGAAACCTCACAGAACGGAAAATTATGCAAGTTGAAAAAATATCTTAGAAACAATAGAAGAAAAAAGTTTGAAATGGGGTATGGACACCTATCGTTTCAGCCGCTGAGTACCCTACCCTGACATTTTTACGATCAGTGTTTGCCGATAGCGGTATGCAGTTGGATGGGCCTCTTAATGTACCACGGCGGAATATCAAATCATAATATTTTCTGTTTATCCAGAACGTAAATATTAGAATTAGAAATAAATGTTCATTTTATTATGCGAAATTGAAAATGAAACAAAAAAATATGAGATTTCTCATTTATCGCAGTTAGCATAAATACAGCCGACAACATCGCAGCAATTTCAAACCTTACTAGCGGCGTCCAGAGCAGTGATTGGTTGTGACAGACGTGCACCGCACTTAAACTATTTCCTTATTGGCAGTAGAGGGCGAGTTTCTCCCTTCACCCCTCGTACAACGTGAAAGTCAGGGCTGGGGACTCAGCGGCTGGACTATAATAAGAATGGAAGAAGTGGAAGAGGCATACCGAGAGAACGTTGGATAGATGGAGAGAGGAGAATATGGAAGCTAGATGTTTTAGGGAAGACGGTGATTTAGACAGAAACCTCTGGCGGCAAATCACTTTGGGTTGAAGGAGAAACACTGTACTGTGCAAAATTCCTAAAAAAAATTGTTTCACTATCGGCTACGTGACGCATGCGTAGTGATAACCGAATGTAACCTAAGCATCAAGTTGAACTTGCACTAAGAAACCATGATATGCATATATGAAACATAATGTAGGTTTTCAATAGGCATGGGAGTGAAACTATTATAAATTATTACTTTTCCATTCTGAATAAATATTCTGTCTCTTTATAGCAATAACTTATTTCAATTTGACACTCCAATGTTATAAGATTGACTCATTCTTCTCATTACTACTAAAGATTGCATTAAAATGTTTCATACCTCGCCTCATATCCAGTCTTCTAACAAGACCGGTTTCGAAGCATGGGAAGCTTCATCTTCAGTAATTTCTCGTCGACTGATGTTATGTCGATCAGGAGAATTGCTTCTTCCTCCATCTATTGGTGGACCGATAAAACTCCGGATTAACTCAGAAACCGCGGGAATTTCGAAGTTCATAGGTTTTTCTTTCTGTTTTTTTATGTGGATTTTTTTTTTCAAATCGTGAGTTCTTTCTGTTTATCTATTTGTTTAGTTAGACTTGGCTTATCAATTAGATGTTCTTCAGACCAAGCATGAGCAGCTACTGCTGACTTTTCCACTTCAATATTTTTTATATTTTAAGATGTTTTTCACCCTTGTTTAATTTTTTTTCCCTTATGTAAATTTTGTTACAATCCCTGCATTTGATCTGACTATTTAACTCATGTCCCAAATGGGAGTCAATGGCCAATCACGTTTCAATGATTTCTGTTTTACAACCAATCAGAGTCGTGTTTCACGAAATATTTATCAGTGTTATAATTACCATATTAAAGAAAGCTCCTCCTTTTTAATATTCTGAACAGGTCTGACCATTATTTTGCAGTGACTGAGCCTGCGAGAAATACGGCTACCAGATTGTATGTATAGTGCATGAATGTCAACACATGCCGCCTGCGGGAGTTAATATAAAAACATTTGTAGCAATTGATTATACCACCAAAAAAAGAAACAACTGTTTGCACTTTCTTAAATGTATGATTTCCCAGGTAACAATCCAGAAAAATATAATTGTCATATTTACATCATACGACATCAGAAATGAATTAATATACAGTTTGATGTGTTTCATTTTTTCTCCACTAGAGAGCATTCTTACAATATTGCGTTCCTTTGGCAATAAATAGTATGATCTGGTTGCAGTGATAAACAAAAGAAGCAGATGAAGCGTACCTATCGCTTCTCATTTGTTTTCAAACATCGCCGTTTACATTAAATATATAAATTTATTAAAATAACTGTAGTTAAATAATGATTTGTGAGTAAACAGCTTAATTTTATTCGTTAAATAGTCCTAACAAATGTCACTCTTGATTTCCAAATTCTCTAGATAAATTCACTCCTCACTTCGTGAGTCGTGAATTTATCGATAATTTGGAAATCACTCGTGGCATTACTTATGATAAATTCCTGATTTGTTTTCTTCTTCTTTTTTTTCCTTTCTATTGGTTATAATTATACTATTTAGCCTGTATTCATTCTTTAACTTTTTTAAAAAATGTTTGAAACTTGTGGCGTTTCAATGGATGGTAAGTGAATTTCTTGAATTTTATGTTTTCTTCTGTTTGTTTTATGCGTGTGTTCAGTAATTAATTTTTGTCTTTTAAATGTATTTATTTACCTGTGTACCATATTTTCTAATTTATTATTTATTTACTATTTATTCGTCAAAGAGAGCATAACTTGCCTTCAATAATCAACTCATGATTCTCTTAAGATAGGAATTCAGTTAATAAATGTATTTATCGAGACTCTTTCAATAACGATGTTGAACTAATATAGAAAGATATACTCTTACTTACTTACTCACTGGCACTATCGAACCCGTAGGTTCATGGCCGCGCGGACATAAGCTCTACATACATCCCCTATCCTGAGCTAATATTTTCCAATCATTCCCTGTATAAACCACCTCCCTCAAATCATAGTTAATGTTATTCTCCCACCTCATTTTTGGTCTACAAACTGGGTATTTTCCTTCTGGTTTTCCTACAAGAAGCTTCCATGCAAGTCTTTCATTCCCCATACGTGCCACATGTCCTGCCCATCGCAGTCTACGAGACTTAACTGTTCTTATTATATCTGGCTTCCTATAAAGACTATGTAGTTCATTGTTATGTAGTCTTCTCCATTCACCTGTCTGTTCATCTCTCTTTGGTCCAAAAATTTTCCTAAGTACTTTATTCTCAAATACTCGTAATCTCCTTTCCTCCCTTAAAGTAAGAGTCCATGTTTCGCACCCATATAATATAACTGGTAGAATAACAGTTATATATATTTTCAGTTTAACGTTTTTTGAAAGGAGTTGGGACATCAAAAGTCTCTGTAATGCATAATAGCACGCATTTCCAGAATATTTTTTTTTTAATTCAAAGCTCCAGGTTGTGACTTCGACATTTCTGGTGTTCTCACCTGGCATTGGTGTAATTGCAACTTCTGAGGTTGGGGAGCCTAAATGGTGAGGTTACGCTGTCCCTAAGATACGATAGGTGATGATGATGATAGCGGTGCTCCAGGAAAGTCCTTAATCCTAAACTTAATCTAAGGCGAATTTGAATGTGATGATAATTATGGCCATATGATGTTCGGGGACCGTTTGGACCTTAAAGCTTCCTAACATTTGTCTTACAGGTGAGGAAAAAAACCGAAAAGAAACTTATCCAGGAAACTTGTCCTGACCGAGACTCGATCTACGACCCGCTGCGTGACGAGGCAGCACGCTACCTCGAGCCCATAGCGGTGGACACATAGATAAGCAGACGGACAGACAGACAAACATTTTCTTTTTTCGATTGCAAAAATGTTTCTATTTGTCATTTCTATGATTTCCTAGCAAGGCTGATTCATATAAACGCACGTAATTTATGAAAGATTTCTTTCTCACAAAAGAAAGGAAATTTCCGGAACATCTGAGAGTTTTGAGTCGGTGCCAAATATCCCTTATTCATGAGGAAATCCCAGTTGAACGACTCCAAGATTTAAAAAGGAATTCTACATCACATCTCAACTTTATCTGTCGAGAAATTATATTAAAAAACAACTTCTCTAATATATAGATCTCGGACTTCATTGCCTTTTCATTGCCGTTTCGCTTTCAAACAACTGACTATTACCCATCCAAGTGTTTTGTGCAGGCGGACAGGCGGAAGATATGTTAACTAACAAACTGTCTTTCTCTTTCTATTCCTTACTATGTTGCCACTTCCTGTCCTTTGTATTATGCTGTTTGATTGGCAGATAGAGAGCTGACAAATACTATATATTTTAATGATCCGTCGTTCTGCGCGGTCAGTGGCAGAATGACTAACTTGACAACCCTGTTACTTTTGGGGTTACGTCTAAGAATGAGCTGTCCCTTCCTTGCCCTTCTCATTACATGTTGCCACTTGTGATTTATTGTGAGGCTGGTAACAGAGAGACGACAAATACTGTGATTTTAAATGATCTGAGCGTTCCGTGCTTATATGACTAATTTGACAACCATGTTAAGATCTTTCACACGTGTTTAGAGATTCTCCCCCCCACATTTGAAGTTAAAAATTTTCAATACGTGATCGGATGTACAGTTTTCTCCTACATCCCTTCCACAGATTCAGTAGATCGGCGACACTAGCGCTAAAACTCTTCCCCTCCGCCCGTGAACAGTTAACTCGGATGTGTAATATAGTAAGACTGCACTTAATCTAACTTCTTGTCCGAGCCCTACTAATACAGAACTGGACCTTACCAAGAATTCAAGCTTATCTATTTATTATGGCGTACCCCGATGTTGAACAGTAGTCTCTCCCTTGTAAGGTGTCACTAGACCAAGTTAATTTACTTACTGCAGTCAGATGCAAACCAGCAAGTTAATAATAATAATAATAATAATAATAATAATAATACTTTATTTATTCTGGCAGAGTTAAGGCCATAAGGCCCTCTCTTCCACTCAACCAGCACAAATACAAATAAATATTCGACAAATATAGATATACACTATACTAATTATACACTATACTACTGTGTGTTTGGAATTGGGAACTGCGTTGCCGTTTTGGAAAAAGTTGGGTGTTTGTTGGTATCAGGCAGAAGGAAGAAGCGGAGAAGCAGAAGAACATGGTATGAGCATGAGGGAATATATGATGCCGTGATGAAGAGGGGTATGGAAGAAGGAAAATGAGAAGGTAGGAATCTCTGGAAAGCAGGAATTAGGGCGAACTGCTATAAAGTGGAAAGCTTATATTATGTAACGGGCTTCCAATATAAAACCGGACCGGCCTTACGGAGTTTCACCCGGCACGCAGTGCTGTCTCTTCCTCCCGCAATTCACCCTGCCTGCCACCCGTCCTTGAACTGTTTCTTACCTTATAGAAAATGCTGGAAATGTTGTCCTCCCGCAGTTAAACAGGCATTATACCGAGTAAACACATTTAGATTGACACGCTGTAGTTCGGGCACTGTCAAGTTTCTGATTTAATTTCTTATGTTGTTCTTAAGTTCTTCCAATGTGTGCGGATTTGTTTTGTACACTTTGTCTTTCAGGCTACCCCACAAATAAAAATCACACGCTGTTAGATCTGGGGAGCGAGTGTTTCTTATTTTGTACTGAACCAGTGGTCTAAAATTTAGTCACAAGATCGTGGATTGCCGATCTGGAAGGAGGTAATTGTCCAGGGAAGTTCCGAATAAATTCCTCGCGAACGCGACGAGCTGATTCGTATTTATAATAACATTTACACACATAAATGCGCTGCTCTAATGTCAGCTGACGTCTCATCTTGTCTAACGATAGTAAACTGACTAGTTCAAGGACGAGCGGCTGGCAGAGTGAAATGCGGACGAGGAGAGAGCGCTGCCTGACGGGTGAAACCCCGTGAGGCCGGTCCGGTATTAAGTAAGTGGCTGGTACTTTATATTTTCATTACATAATTTGCTATAAATAGCACTAAATAACACAAAGAAGGGTTTTCCACAAATCAACGAAATTTGAACATCAGTTGGGGGAATTTACCTGAAAGTCGAAATTAAAAAAAAAAAAAAAAAAAAAAAAAAAGCCGCTCTAGGGTGCACCATAATTGTTTCTTCCTGCTCATTTGAAAACACACTATTTCTTCTTCTTCTTCATCTTCTTCTTCTTCTTCTTAAACATAATTTGTAGGATTTTCATCCTGTTTATTTCCAAAATCACTCCTCGGAGGAAGACGTATTGGATGTGCATTCACTGTCTATCCATTTCTTGGCTGGTCTTCCTCTTGTTCTTCTCCCGTCCATTGGTCTATTTTCTTTAGCTCTTTCAGCAGTCGGTTTCCTTCCATCCTTTCTATATGACCCTTCCAATATTTTCGTCTATCTATAATAAATTTGGTTATGTTTTGAATATGGCATTTGTCCCTAATTTCTGTGTTGTGTATTTTATCAAATAATGTTTTCCCCTGAATAGTTCTTAAGATTTTTATTTCACATGTACTTAGTATTTGTTTAGTTTTTGTTGTATCAGCCCTAGTTTCTTCTGCATATGTAATAACTGGTCAAACTATCGTTTTGTATATGCGGGTTTTGCTTTCTATTGACATATGTTTGTTGTGCCAAATTAAATATTTCATATATCCTGATATTTGTGCTGCTTTATCAGCTTGTTTCTTTACTTCTTTAATTAAATAAAAACACACTATTTGATTAAAATATATATTATATATATATATATATATCTTCTTCTCCGTCTTCACGGTTTGGGCTTATTTACTATCCTGTTCCGGCTCCAAATTGCTGCTGTTTCCATATTTTCTTAGGTCTTCCCAAACTTCTTCTTCCTCGTGGTGAATAGCTGTATGCTGCTTTTGGTATTATATTCTCAGTCATCCTTGCCAAGTGTTCCTTCCAGTCTGTTCTGTATTTCACTATTGTTGTGTTTAGTTCCTCTACTTTTAGTTGTTGTCTTATTTCTGTGTTATGTTTTTTGTCTGTTCTTTGATATCCTGCTATTGGTCTGAGGAATCTCATTTCAGCAGCTTGTATTCTGGCAGATTGTTGTGTTGTCACTACCCATGTTTCGGATCCATAAGTAATAATCCAACTCTTTTGTAGTGTAGCGAAGTATGGACGTTGAAACAAAAGGATGTACAGGGACTTAGATCTGCTGAAATGAGATACCTTCGGAGGACTGCAGGATACACACTACTAGATCACAAAAAAAAATGAAGACATCTTAAAAGAATTACACATGGAACCTTTAGAAAACAAAATTTCTGATCATAAGTCAAGATGGATGCAACATGTTCATCGAATGGAAGATCACAGAATACCCAAACAAATGTTAAGATATCAACCTGCAGGAAGAAGAAGACCAGGACGTCCACTCAAAAGACGTTTGGATGGTGTTTCTCTTGAGGTCGAAACAGGTCAACAAATCACCTAAATTCGTGAATGTACTATGATGATGATGAAGTAATAACAGGCACTGCCATTGTTTTGTATAATTTCATTACAGTATATATATCGTAAACCAGCAACATTGGTTCATAATTCTGAATTTCTGAGGAATTCGCTGAGCTCGCTTCCTGTTTGACAAATTTTGTTAATTTTGCAATTTGATAATCCTACATTTGATGAATACTAAAGACTTTAATTCAGAGAGTAGAAGTTTGAAGACGGCAATAATTTACATCCTTGATAATTTTGTTTTCACAGAAGGCTACGTCTACAAAAGGTAAAAGTAAATTATTGCATTCATAGAACTGCATTGCAGCAGCTGTTTCAAATTGCATGCGAAGGTTACGAAAACTAAAAACAGAACAATACACTTCGCAGCCTGCAATGATCGTATAAAACTGGTTTCAACTTTAATATAAACAAATTAAAAAAAACAAAGATAAAAATAATACAGTGCAACAAAATTCCAATTATTTTCCTGGCGTCCTTGTCATGTTAGAGCAATCTGATAAAAGTTTACTTATGATAGTAACGGGCGTACTCAACAGATGGCAGCACGAGCATCCCTTTTCAGATATCTATAAAATGATGGCCAATTGAGCGGAAATTAGATGACATAATACAGCCAATGTACCGTGACAGACTTATCACAAAGTTTCCTAGCGTCGAGAAAAATAATGGCTACGTCATGATATAATTTATCACACTAATAAAAAATAAAATGAACTCTATGAAGAAAAACTATCGATCCAACAAAACTTTGTCGGAATTTGTTTTGACTTACTTACTCACTGGCACTATCGAACCCGTAGGTTCATGGCCACGCGGACATAAGCTCTCCATACATCCCTATCCTGAGCTAATGCTTTCCAATCATTCCCTGTACAATCTACTTCCCTCAAATCATAGTTAATGTTATTCTCCCACCTCATTCTTGGTCTACCAACTGGGAGTTTTCCCTCTGGCTTCCCTACAAGAAGCTTCCATGCAAGTCTTTCATTCCCCATACGTGCAACATGTCCTGCCCATCGCAGTCTACGCGACTTAACTTTTCTTATTATATCTGGCTTCCTATACAGACCATGTAGTTCATTGTTGAGTAGTCTTCTCCGTTTGTTTTGACTAGTACGAGCAATTATATTTTAAGGGTATTAGCTAGTATATACTAAAAAGTGCAGGAGATAGCGGGCATCCTTGTCCGACCCCTTGATTAATTTATAATGTATTATCGCTGTTATTGTCCACCGCTGTGGTCTCGAGGTAGCGTGCTGCCTTGTCACGCAACGGGCCTGGGTTCGATCCCCGGTCGGGGCAGTTTTTCTGGGTGAGATTTTTATCGGGGTTTTTCCTCACCTGTAAGACAAATGTCAGGAAAACTTTAAGGCCCAAACGGTCCCCGAAATTATATGATCATCATCCTTATCATTACCATCATCCTTCACCGGTGTGGAAAGCACGCCTACAATTCCCTAGTAAAGCTGCAAGCATAGCATGAAAATGCTATGATTGCAGTGAAGGACCTGCCTTCGGGCAGAATTACTATAGATGGATGGATCTTATTATATCTGGTTCCCATAAACATCGTCCCGCGCCGTAGCTGGGTGGTTAAGGCAGGAAGCCTTGGCGCAGAGCTACGGGACTTGCGCTGGTTCGAGTCTCTATGGGGGAAGAAATTTTCTCATGGTATTTCGGCCAGTATGGGACCGGTGCCCACCCAGCATCGTGAGGTAATTGGGTAGCTACAATAAGTAGCGGCTCCAGGGTGAGAAAACCAGCTATAACGGCTGGTGGACTCGACATGCTGACCACATGTCACCCCTACACTGGCTGATTATCATCTACCTCTGTGATTGACACATGTGGATGTGAGGCTAGCAGCCGGCTGGTAGGCTAAGGGCCTTGTAGGCCTGTCGCGCCAGGAGTTTTTTTTTTCCCATAAACATCATGTAGCTCACCGTTATGAAGTATTCTCCATTCACCTGTCTGTTCGCTTTTCTCTTTGGTCCAAATATTTTCCTAAAAACTTTGTTCTCAAATATTCTTAATTGATTGATTGATTGACTAAATAGGATCAGTAAAGATTTCCAATTCTTAAAATAAATATTTTTAAGAGAATACTATTAATAGCTCCATTCCTTCCGAATTCTCTAAAACAAAACGTAGGCTGTTTTTAGAACCTTGCTTTACATGTGTATGAAGTTGCTTTGGGGAAGAGTTTGTTGTTTTTCCTCTTGGGATGCGTCTATAGACAAGGGATTTCAAACTCTGTGACATTCTCATTTGAACGACAAGTTTACTATACCCTTCGACCCTACAAATGTTTTCCTGATATAAACACACCTCTCTACACCATGTAAACATTTTTATGGTTCAATTCTTCGATACTTCAAAAGCCATAGCCTTCACACACTTTATAGATCGGATCGTTCCCTGCGTGACTGTCCCGTTAACTAGTGGCTCCATTATCTGGTTCTAACCCGGGTGGTTTCAATGCATTTTCAAGGGTATAAACATCATGAATTGACTTAAGTGTATTCGGGAGACCCCGGGTTCGAACAAATGACGTGGATAACTCTCACATAATAATAATAATAAATTAATAATAATAATAATAATAATAATAATAATAATAATAATAATAATAATAATAGGGCCTAATAATGTTTTATTTATTCTGGCAGAGTTAAGGCCATAAGGCCTTCTCTTCCACTCAACCAGCACAAATACAAATAAATATTTGACAAATATAGATATAAAGTAAAGTGATCCCACAACAGACCCGGAGGCCCTTGGGGTAGTAGAAGGTTAAGGCTCCCACTTTTTCTAGACAATCGGCACTTCATGTCAGCCGGGTTGTCAGCCCTGCGTGACGGCCGCCTTTACCCCCAGAACAAGCGTCCGGTACTCATTTCCGTTAGAGGCTGAGTCGACCCCAGGGCCATAGTGCCGCCAGAGGGTTTGGGTGAGTTTAAAAATCCTGACCCCAACGGGACTTCAACCCTCGACCCTCCGGCTTGTAGCTCAGTGCCTTAACCACTACACTACGGCGTGCCCCCATATAGATATACACTATACTAATTATAAACAGTTAAATATACATTAAATGTAGCAATGTAAATTTCATGTACAAACAAAATTTATGTGATAATAATACTTACGGTGATAATAATAATAATAATAATAATAATAATAATAATAATAATAATAATAATAATAATAATAATAATAATAATAATAATAATATAAATATGATACATTATACGACAAACACCAATTAATATATATATACCTTACACTGGGTAATGATGAAGTCGAGGTTAGAGCAAATATAAATTTAGATTTCTTTTAAAAGATGCCAATGTCCGGCAGCCCCTTATTTCTTGTGGTAGGGAATTCCAGTTGCGAGAAGTGGAGATGGTATATGACATGGAGTGATGTGATGTCCTATGTTGCGGTATATTAAGCAAGAGACTATGTTGTGATCTTGTGTTTAAGTTATGGTTTGAGGATAGATACTGGAAACGGGATGATAAATAATTGGGAATCGAGGTATCATACAGGATTCAAAGTACGAAAGAGGATACAGGGTATCATATATTTATGTAATAATAATTTAAAAACGTTCTTGTGAACTCGTGTCTGCTATGTGATGACTACTTGGCCGAAATAAGTTTCGTTTCCAGGGTACACCGCGTGGAGGTGAGTCTATCCTTGTACCCCACTCTGCTATGCTGAAGGATACATACTGGGAAGCAAGAGCCAAAATTTCTGTTTTGCTATAATGTTCTTGCTTATTTACTTACTCACTGGCACTATCGAACCCGTAGGTTCATGGCCGCACGGACATAAGCTCTCCATACATCCCTATCCTGAGCTAATGCTTTCCAATCATTCCCTGTATAATCTACTTCCCTCAAATCATAGTTAATGTTGTTCTCCCACCTCATTCTTGGTCTACCAACTGGGCGTTTTCCTTCTGGCTTTCCTACAAGAAGTTTCCAGGCAAGTCTTTCATTCCCCATACGTGCAACATGTCCTGCCCATCGCAGTCTACGAGACTTAAACTGTTCTTATTATATCTGGCTTCCTATAAAGACCATGTAGTTCATTGTTATGTAGTCTTCTCCATTCACCTGTCTGTTCATCTCTCTTTGGTCCAAAAATTTTCCTAAGTACTTTATTCTCAAATACTCGTAATCTCCTTTCCTCCCTTAAAGTAAGAGTCCATGTTTCGCACCCATATAATATAACTGGTAGAATAATAGTTTTATATATTTTCAGCTTAACGTTTTTTTGAAAGGAGTTGGGACATCAAAGTCTCTCTGCAATGCATAATAGCATGCATTTCCAGAATTGAGCCTATGTTTAATTTCTTTGTGCATCTCATTCCTACTTGTGATTATTGTTCCTAGGTATTTGAATTCAGCCACTTCCTCAAAACTTCCCTCATTTGTCATTAGCTGTCCATTTCCATTATATACTGAATTTCTACGTGTGACCATATATTTAGTTTTACTGATATTTACTTCCAGTCCTAATTTCTTAGTGTTACTCAATAGTGTGTGCGTGTTGGCCTTTAGTATCTCCTCGCTATCGGCCAGTAGTACTACATCATCAGCATAAACTAACAGCTTATTAATACCATTCAGTTGAAAGCTTTCCTCATTCTCCAAAGTTTTAATGGCATGCCTTGCTTCAACCCATTCTGAATTTCAAAAGTGTCCGAAAACTGTTTGCCTACACGCACCCTACTCTTTGTGTCATTTAGACACATTCGCATAAGTCTAACTTTTTAGGAATTCCGAACTCCAGCAGGATACTATATAACTTCTCCCTCTTAATTGAATCGTATTTTTTTTTGAAGTCTACATATACAGTTGTATGTAGTTGATTACAATACCATTATATTCCCATTTCTTTTCTAAAATCTGTCTTATACTAAAAATCTGATCTGTTGTAGATCTGTTTCTTCTAAATGCACATTAATACAAATACAGAACTAACAGCTTATTAATACCATTCAGTTGTAAGCCTTCCTCGTTCTCTAAAGAATGAATGGCATGCTCTAGTACAAAATTAAATAGTAGAGGAGATAGTGCATCTCCTTGCTTCAACCCATGCTATAATGTTCTATTGTATTAATTTATTGTATATATTTTTGTTTTCTCATAATTACGGACAATAACTTATGTCAAGTCCCCTGCATTTGTATAAATAAATAATGTAAAAACTTAGGAATAAAACCCGCTGTGAAGTGTTTCCAGGTGGACGGCATCTGTAGAGAAGGGACAGTATTGTGTTGAGCAACACGTGGTGTTGGGAGGGTGCACAGTATCCCCTGCTAATACATGAATGAGATAGGGCGAAATGTATTGTGTTTAAAAAAATATGGGGACAATGTGACCGCGCCCACTATCTGCAGTCCCCTACGTGTATCTTGTTTCAACTGCATGTAATGCGTTAACAAACTGGCACGATTTAAAAATACTTGACAAGTGCACAGGAAAACATCATTAACTGAGATCAGGCTCCAATGTAATCTGGGTGCAATAATTTGCCCAGGATCTATTCCCGATGGTGATGTATTTTGATCCATATTTGGTTCGTCTTCCGGGCTTATAGGCCGTGGTCTGGTTGTCTTCATACTCGACGTTTCGTCTACTGCTGCGGTAGACATCATCAGGAGATACTGCGTGCTCTCTGTGAACTCCTCTACAGTCGGCTGCAGACTGGCTGGTCGTTGGAAACTGTCTCTCTGTTTATAGCCTGCAGATAAAGGAAATGCTACCGTCATCATGGAAACCGAGCAATACAACCAGAAAATACAGCAGCTTTTAGATCCAGGGACATACAAGATTCTTAAAAATGATCCCACAGCAAGGGTTCTACGTAAATGTTTAGCTATAAACAGAGAGACAGTTTCCAACGACCAGCCGGTCTGCAGCCGACTGTTGAGGAGTTCACATAGAGCACGCAGTATCTCCTGATGATGTCTACCGCAGCAGTAGACGAAACGTCGAGTATGAAGACAACCAGACCACGGCCTATAAGCCCGGAAGACGAGCCAAATATGGATCAAGATGCCGGCCGTGAAAGCCTACAATTATATGTGATGTATTTTCTTTAGATTTGTAGGGGTGTTCCTTTGAACTATTCCAGAAACACTGAGCTACAATTTCCCTAAAAAATCAGTAATAATAGCAATAATAATAATAATAACAATAATAATAATAATAATAATAATGTCAATTCAGAAGATGATCTACAAAGAGCTGTTTTTAATTTGGAAAAAAATAAGTGCCAATTATAATTTTAAAATCTCAAAGAATAAAACTAAAATTTTATCATTTAAAGGACATGATACCTTAACACATCTGTCATAAGACATAAGTTCTAACATATGGTTGTGAATGCCGAACACAAACTCAAAAAACAAATCAAATCAATGGAACAACCGAAATGAAAGTTTTACGGAAAATCGTAGGAAAATCGCTGAGAGAGAAAATTCGCAGCTCTGTTATTAGAGAAGAATGTGAAATTGAACCTATAAACCTCTGGATAAATGATAAAAGAGTAAACTGGAACGACCACATAGATAGAATGGAGAACAGTAGATTAGTGAAGAAAGTACGTGACTGGACACCTCAGCAGAAAAGGCCTTTTGGAAGACCACAACTACGATGGAAGGACGTCACCATACCCCGGACCTGTAGTGAATGATCACGCAACAAGCTGCCAGCTTTCATGCGTAGAGGAAGAAGAAGAAGAAAAAGATACCTTAACAGCAAAAATAGTAATTGATGAAAAAAATTTAGAACAAGTGAATAGCTTTAAATATCTAGGTTTCAAGTTATCAAATGGAAATTGAAGTGATAAAATAAATAAATGTAATCAAACGTGTGGTACTATTAAAAGAATCCTTAAAAACACAAAAAAAGAAAAAATCTAATTTTAAAGTAATGGCTGTTACTGTATTCATGTATGGATCAGAATGTTGGACGATCACTAAAAGACAAGAGAAAAGGTTAGAAGCAATTGAGATGAGATTCTTAAGAAATATAGCAGGATATACTCTGCTGGATAAAAAAAAATGAAGATATAAGAAAGGAAGTAAATATTTTCAAACTTACAGACCGAATAATTAAATATAGGAAGGACTGCAAAGAACATATTGATAGAATGCCAGAAGGAAGAGTTCCAAAATTATTGCTAAATTATAAACCGCACGGAAGGAGAAATTTTGGATGCCCACACAGAAGATGGTCTGAACAATTATAACAATTCTAGCTTTCATGAAACAGGAACGACCCAACGGGCTTAATCTTTGGATGATGAAGAAGAAGAAGAATGTCTAAATAAACTGAATATTATTTTTTAATATTAGTATTTAAAAAATAACAGTATTTAATAGCCGTTAAATTAGTTTTAATAATTTTAAAATTTTCGTATTTTCCATTTGAATATAAAAAAAAATATGCCCCGGGTGAGGATCGAACTCACGACCTTAAGATTATGATACTTACGCGCTGCCTACTGCGCTACCGAGGCGATGAGAAATCAGCTGCACCCTTGCGAAAACTACCCTCTCGCAATGTGATCCTCTATGCAAGGCTGCCCAAATGGCGCCCGGCAGGCTGCATGCGGCTTTCCAAGCCATTTCAAATGACTCGTGATGTTCTCGCTTATTGTATTGTGATTAATATTATTTTTGCACTAAAACATTTTTAATTACTTTTAAGAGCTGTCATTTATTTTATGGTGCATCGGTTTTTATTTCTATCTATGTATCTTCGGGTTTTTACAGCTGCTGCCGTCTTCCCATGCCAAACCTCCGAAGCCTACGATCTTGGGCATCTTCGATGCTTAGCCCTCTAGCTTGCATTACTGTCTTCATGTTTTCCCTCCATGTTAACCTTGGTCTCCCTCTTTTCTTCTTTCTGTTCGGATGTCCTCATATAGTTGCTTCGGCCATCGCTCATCTTCCATTCTTAAGACATGTCCTAACCACTTTAATTCCTTCTCCTCAATTCTTTCAATTATGCTTTCTTCTGCTTCCATTATGTTTCTAATTTCCTTATTTGTGACATGTTCTAATCTAGACTTTTTGGCACTTCTCCGTAAATAATCAATTTCTAGAGCTATTAGTCTATTCTTGTAGTATTTATTGATTGTCCATACCTCACTTCCATACATTGCAACAGATTCCACCAATGTTTTACCAATATATTTTTTTGTGTCCTTCCAAATATGCTTATCCCACCATATGGAATTTAACGATGATATTATTTTGTTACTCAATTCAATTCTATGTTTTATGTTCTCTTTGCCTATACCTTCAATGTTATCCATAATTATTCCCAAATATTTAGTTTGTTTCACTTTGCTTTATTTGGATTCCTTCTTCCAATATTAAATTTTCTCGTTCATTGCTATTTATTGCCCGATATTCTGTTTTTTGTAAATTTACTGTGAGACCCCATGATTCATATGTGATTTTCAACCTTTTTATTTCATAATACATTAATAATATGAAACTCTTTAGCATTTTTATTAGTCGCTAGCTAATGCTCGGCGTGCGCTGCTACGCCTAAATAAATTAAAATTAATGTGTTTTTATATTTATTTGAATAAGTAAAAGGGAAAATAATTATACATTTACATGTTTTAGATGCCCTGTGCTGATTACCCGGCGTTGCCCGGGAATCTACTTATCCCGATCTTTTTGACATAAACGAGCTGAAATACGAAAATTAATGTGTTTTATGTTTAGTTAAATAAGTAAAAGGGAAAATTTATATCGTAATTATTTTTCATTGTAGTGTTTTTTTTCTCTTCTTTTTATGCATAGTAGATTCGAGCTGTTATTCCTTTTTTATTCATTGTATCATTAATTTAATTTTAATTGTATTTAGTTTCATTCTATTATTAGACATTAATTTCATTATTATTCAATATGACAGATAATGAATTGTTCAATAACTATTATTGTAACTTTTTTTTGTATTCATATGTAACATGTTTGTCCTGTCTAATATGACTACTATTGTAATTTTTTTGTATTCATGTGTAACATATGTTTGTCCTGTTTTATATGACTATTATTGTATTTTTTTTATTCATATGTAACATATGCTTGTTCTGGTGAGTGGAAGAGAAGACCACATGGCCTTAACTCCACCAGGCTAAATAAATAAATCTAAATCTAAAATCTAAAATCTAAATTTTTAGATACCCCGTGCTGTTTACCCGGCGTTATCCGGGAATCTACTCATCCCGATCTTCTTGGCATAAATGAGCTGAAAGACAAAAATTAATGTACTTTTTATGATTAGTTGAACAAGTACAATGAAAAATAATCATAATTATTTTAAGATTCTCCGTGCTGATTACCGGGTGTCGCCCGGAAATGTACTTTTCTTTATCTTCTTGGCATAAATGAGCTAAAAGACAAAATTCGTTATTGTGAATTATTCGTAAAAGAATACCCACCATGTGCTGTTATGCTTTCACAGGAATCTATGTACTTGTCTCGATCTTCTTGGCATCAATGAAAGACAAAAATGGTTATTGTGAGTTATCCGTAAGAGATAACATATGCTGTCGCGGACTTTTCTGTATAGATTTTTCAGATATTCAATTCTGTACACATTAATGTTGTGTATTTGTTATGGTTTAGGCAGCGTAAGCCATTTAAGCGCCCAAATAGCTACTTTTTTCACGTTTTCCATTACAAAGTGCGATTTTTAAGAGTGTAATAACATGAACTATGATTTGAGAGAAGTAGATAATGCAGAGAATTCAACTTAGAAACACATTTTCCTTTCATAGATTTTGAAAAAGCATTCGACACAGTCAAGAAATCAAAACTCTTAAATATATTGGAAGACAGAAATATACCAAATTTACTTCGGCAGAACATACAAAATATTTACAAACACAACACCATAAAGATTAAATTAAATAACAAATTTTCTGAAGAAGGCATTATAAATCGTGGTGTGAGACAAGGCTGCCCCCTATCCCCAACACTCTTTGCAATTTATATCAATGAAGTAATATGTTGCTGGAACAAAAAATATAAATTTGGAATAAGAATATCAGAAAATGGAAAATTAAACACCCTATTGTTTGCAGATGACCAAATAATAATAGCAAATTCCGAAGATAATCTACAGAAAGGTCTGTATGAACTTAACAAAATTACAGAAGAATATGGATTAAAGATATCTACAGAAAAAACAAAAATTATGGCATTTCAAGGTGTAGATCCTGTCAGAAGTAAAATTGTACTGGACAATAAAATTTTGGAGCAGGTGAATAATTTCACATATCTAGGATGCAATATCTCATATGAAGAAGAAAAAGATGTAAATGCAAAAATATCTAATTTTTTAAGAATTTTAGGGTTAATAAATTCTATCTTCAAGCCACAGTTAGTCCAAAAGCATTCTAGACTGAAAGTGTATAAAACACTGGCTCTTCCAACTCTTTTGTATGGTAGCGAAGTATGGACGTTGAAACAGAAGGATATACAGAGACTTAGATCTGCTGAAATGAGATATCTTCGGAGGACTGCAGGATACACACTACTAGATCACAAAAAAAAAAATGAAGACACCTTAGAAGAATTACACATGGAATCTTTAGAAAACAAAATTTCTGATTATAAGTCAAGACAACATGTTCATCGAATGGAAGATCACAGAATACCCAAACAAATGTTAAGATATCAACCTGCAGGAAGAAGAAGACCAGGACGTCCACTCAAAAGACTTTTTGGATGGTGTTTCTCTTGAGGCCGAAACAGGTCAACAAATGGCTAAATTCGTGAATGTACTATGATGATGATGATGAGATAATGCAGGGAATGATTGGAAAACATTAGCTCAGGATAGGGATGTATGGAGAGCTTATGTCCGCGCCGCTATGAACCTAATGGTTCGGTAGTGCCACTCAGTTATCATTCTGAAGAAAATGTACAGTACATTGATAATATGTATTATTATAAATTCAATTTTGTGGAGCAAAAAAACATACAAAATAAAATATAAATACAGTAGTAACATAATAGTGGAAATCATTTTTTCTATCTGTTATTAATTGGTCAACAATATTTTTCAAATTTGATGTATTTGTACCTTTAGTGAGATATTAAAAAAACACGCCTAAGGCTAAAAAAAACTGTATATTTCAGCCATGTGTAGCATTTGCTATATGAAATGTTTTGTGAACCTGCTCTGACAGTAGAGGTTACATACCGAGGGTAAAACAAGGTTATTTATTGCAGGTGTTGGCGGTTAACAGGTACAAATTAAACCAATTAGTGACAACATTCATTCATTGATCCAGAAATACAAATATGAGTTAGCAGGTTGACAGGACACAGCCTTGCAGCGCTGTTCTACGTAATTACAAAATTGGTCGCTACGTCAAATTATTGCAAATTTCAAATTTTGTCGATAACGTTTGTAAACAATTGCTTTGTTTGGAATTATATTTTATTTCATGCTATGTTCACTTCAGTATACTACAATTTTATAAAAGACTAGAAAATGGAGTTTATAACGTACTATTAAAACAAAAAAGGGACGCAATTTTCATAAGTGATGCCACGAGTGATTTCCAATTTATCTAGAGAATTTGGAAATCAAGAGTGGCATTTGTTAGGACTATTTTACGAATAAAATTAAGCTGTTTACTCTCAAATCATTATTTAACTATAGTTATTTTGAAATATTTTTATATTTAATGTAAACGGCGATGTTTGAAAACAAATTAGAAATGTGAGGCTGTGTATATTCACTGCAACTCGATCATATTATTTATTGTCAAATTGAATAATAATGAAAATAAAGTCTAATAATACAATGAAATTAAATACAATTAAAATTAAATTAATGATAGAAAGAATACAGAAAGGAATAACAGCTCGAATATACTATTCATAAAAAGAAAAGAAAGAAAAAATACAAAGAAAGTAATAAACTACAATGAATTAATCTATGCTTTTTATACAAGGCATTAGGTAAATAATTATATTAACGAATCTTAAATCTATTTCTATTAAATAATGGAAAAAAAAAAACACATTAATTTTTAAAAAGTAATATTAGTGAGTTGTTTCTGTTAGTAATTTTATTTTCAATTTGTTTCTGAAAGATGGTAAAGAGATATAAATAGAGATAAATAAAGAGAGAGAGAGAGACATAAAGAGAAAGATAAAGAAAGAGATAAAGAGAGAGGAGAGAGACATAAAGAGAGAGAGAGAGGTAAAGAGAGAGAGATAAAAAGAGAGAGGAGAGAGAGATAAGAGAGGGATAAAGAGAGAGACAGAGAGAGAGGGGTAGAGAGAGAGGGAGGAGAGTGAGAGATAAAGAGAGATAAGGAGAGAGATAGAGATAGAGAGAGAGAGATAAAGAGAGAGAAATAGAGAGAGAGGTAAAGAGAGAGATGAAGAGAGAGAGATAAAGGTAGAGAGATAGAGAGGGATATAGAGAGAGAGAGAGAGGAGAGAGATATAGAGAGAGAGGTAAAGAGAGAGATAAAGATAGAGAGATAGAGAGGGATATAGAGAGAGAGAGAGAGATAAAGAGAGGTATAGAGAGAGCGGTAAAGAGAGAGATAAAGAGAGAGACAGAGAGAGAGGGGTAAAGAGAGAGATAAAGATAGAGAGATAGAGAGGGATATATAGAGAGAGAGAGATAAAGAGAGAGAAATAGAGAGAGAGGTAGAGAGATGAAGAGAGAGATAAAGGTAGAGAGATAGAGAGGGATATATATATAGAGAGAGAGAGAGGAGAGAGAGATATAGAGAGAGAGGTAAAGAGAGAGATAAAGATAGAGAGATAGAGAGGGATATAGAGAGAGAGATAAAGAGAGGTAAAGAGAGAGATAAAGAGAGAGACAGAGAGAGATAAAGAGACATAGACAGAGAGAGATAAAGAGAGATAGAGAGAGAAATAAAGAGAGAGATAAAGAGAGAGATAAAGAGAAAGAGATAAAGACAGAGAGGCAAAGAGAGAGAGAAAATGAGAGATAAAGAGAGAGAGAGAGAGAGAGATAGAGAGAGAGAGTTATATTAAGATTGGTTGAAGGAAAACCGAGTAACAAGGAAAATCCTCATAAAAAAATCTCAACGTACTGCGCTTTTATATTTTGAGCAGGAATAATATTGTGTAAGAGTTGGTTTAAAATTGCTCTGGTTCCTTAAATACAGGACTGAGTTTGTGCAAGTTGTTTTGCTCAGTGCTGTATCTAACATCATCAAGGTCCTTTTAAACTCGAGTCTTTCAGTTTATTTGACGTCACACTTGTTCTGCTTTCCTTCATTTCTCTCCGTCTCACTTTGTTTCTTTTGTGTTGCTTTCCTTTCATTTCCTGCTCACTGCAATATCTTTTTTTAGAGAGTCACCCTGCTCGGATTTAAGGGAAAAACACTGTAGGGGATGTTTTGTGGAGAGAGAGAGAGAGAGAGAGAGAGAGAGAGAGAGAGAGAGAGAGAGAGAGAGAGAGAAGAGCACATTCACGTTTATTTAAATACTTTCACATCCCACCATTTTGATAATTTTACAAGACTCAACCACTCTTAATCTCTCTTGTTTTGCTTTCCCAATTTTTACAAAATTCTGCTCAGTATAGCCTGTCCCAAGTGTTAAAATCTTAAAATGAGGAGCTTACATCACAAGAGTAATAAAGACTTCAAAATTACGGCCATGAAATTGGAAACGCGATACATGTAAAGTGAACGAAATAAAGTTGAAACGAAATTTAATACCGATGCTATGGCTTCGGTGCTACCCTACATCCGCTAAAGGAAATATTCGCTGAAAAAAAAGTTTAAACCTTATAATTACTCACCTCGGCAGATGTGTCCCCTCTACGTCGTCTAAGGTTGGATTCTGTAAAAGAAATATCATAATAAAATAAATAAATAAAAATGAGATAAAACATAATTTAAAATAAAATAATAAAGAAGACACTAAAACATAATTATACAGGAAAAGTAAGCTAAATCAAGCTAATGGGTTCATACCCCATTTATAGAGGAAGAGCCTCTCTTCTCTAATTTCTAATAATTCAGCCAAAATTCTCTTTATAACCACACTAACCAGTGGTCTCTTTATTACAATTTCGTCAAATTCTTGACTAGGTGCAAAATAAGGCATCAAAAAGGTTCTTAAAAACGTGGATTATATTAAATTTGTCCAAAAGAGAAATGAAAACAACAATAATAATAATAATAATAATAATAATAATCTTGTCTTGTAAGCCCATGCTTCCCTTATCAGAGATTTAGGCGCTCTCCCCCTACAGGGAAGAATTTGAACCATACTAATTTAGTTACACTTGTTTTCTTACAGATGTCATTTGAGTGGTCCGTGGCGTTCCGCCACATACTGATATCTAGGAAACCAAGGTAGTACTAGGACGGGTAAATTAGGTAAATTTTGCTTAGAGGCCTTTTCATTCAGGCTTAAGGATCTTTTATACGCCTGAAAATCTTCAGATTCGGGACCCACGGCTTAAAGTCCCTCCCGGAGGACTTGCTCCTTGGATTTTTCCGTCCTAAAAAATCCATTGAAAAGTCTGTGGTTCACCCAACTCAGATCGTTGTGGAAGTGGTTTGCGAGTCGCAAAAGGTTGGGAACCGCTGCCCTAGATAATGTTTTTATTTCCTTTATTTCGATCGTTTGAGAGGGAACTACATTTTCTTACACGCTCTAAGATAAAACCATTATTCGACCAATGAAAATGCAGTCATACATCTGCTTTGTTTACATTACAACTGAAACGTAGCAAAGTTGATTGTATTTTGTGTGTTAATATATAAGACACATAAAATAAACATGACTTGTTTTAAAGTTTAATATTCGCTGGATGTACTGGTGACACCTGCGTCATCAAACCTTATTTCATTAGCGTCACGTAATGGCTACTTTATATGGACGCAACTAAACTGACATTAAAACATTAATTCCTGGAAATCGAGTTGCCCTAATATTCTTATCGTTAAAGAGGCTTTGGTCAAACTCTTAGGGCTCTCACACTTAATGAAGAATTGTTCCTCACGATATAGTGATTGGCACCAGTTTTTCTCTATCCGAAATTCCATGAGAAAATCTCTTCCTCCATGGGGAACTCGAACCAGACAAATTTCGTAGCTCTTGCAATAAGAAAGCGATAGCGAGGAGGTAACTAAAGACCAACTCGCACACTCTCTTGAATAGCACTAAGAAATTGGGACTGGACGTAAACAATAAAACTAAATATATGGTCACTCATAGAAATGCATTATATAACTGAAATGGACAATTAACGACAAATAAAGAAATTTTTAAAAAGTGCCTGAATTCAAATACTTAGGAACAGTAATCACAAATAGGAATGAGATGCACAAAGAAATTAAAACAGAGGTTCAATTCTGGAAATGCGTGCTATCATACATTACAGAGACTCTTGTCATCCCAACTCCTTTAAAAAAATGTTAATCTGAAAATATATAAAACTGTTATTCTTCCTGGCGCAGACGCTGGTTCGAGTCCTCATGGGGGAAGAAATTCTTCTCATTGAATTTCAGCCAGTATGGGACCGGTGCCCACCGAGCACCGTGAGTCATTTGGGTGGCTACAATAAGTAGCGAATCCAGGTTGAGAAAACCAGCTATAACGGCTGGGGTACCCGACATACTGACCACATATCACCCCTACACTGGCTTATGATCGTCTACCTCTGTGATTAACACATGTGGACATATGAGGCCAGCAACCGGCTGGTAGGTCTGTCGCGCTTCGAGATTTTGGAGGAGTTATTCTTCCGGTTATATTAATATGGATGCGAAACATAGACTTACTTTAAGGGGCGAAAGAAGGTTGCAAATATTGAGAATAAAGTTTTTAGAAACATTTTTGGGCCAAAAAGAGATGAAGAGACAGGTGAATGGAGAAAACTACATAATAGTGAGCTACATAGTACGTATAGGAAGCCATATATAATAAGAACATTTAAGTCTCATAGACTGTGATGTGCAGGACATGTGGCACGAATGGGAAATGAAACAGGTGCATGGAAGCTTCTTATAGGAAAACCAGAAATAAAACGTTTAGTTGGTAGACCAAGAATGAGGTGGGAGAATAACATTATCCATTATTTCAGAGAAGTAGATTATACAGGGGATGATTGAAAAACATTAGCTCGGGATAGGGATGTATGGAGAGCTTATGCCCGCGCGGCCATGAACCTACAGGTTCTATAGAGCCAGTGAGTTAGTTAGTTAGCAACAAAGAAGATACCACAAACCTCTCATCATTTTTTAAAATATGAAATCCAAGAAAATATATTATGAAAGTTTAATTTTGTTTGTGAAATGAAGATGCAATTGTTGATGGAAGAAAAATATAAATTTGCGTATGAAAGGGTTAAAGCATCAACAGGCAAGCGTATGGCTTGATTCTGGGGGTATCATAAATAAATTATTACACTGTATATTTTGAGTCTGGATTCTGGAGAAGAGACAGGGTGAAAAAGTTCTTCTTGCCATTTATGAAACCTGCTTCAAGGGTGACAGTTTGTTTTTGTTCTCTTTTAACAAAAAAAGAAATAAATATTTCTTTTTCTTCGTACTTTATACAGACAGAAAAAAGTTTCACAGCTGTGGAACTTGACAAAGATAAATCGCTGTTAACGTAGGACTTTAATTCAGCTTTATTCTATAGCAAAAACAACTGAATCAGTTCGCATACAGAAAGTTTATTCTACAGACACTTGCGTAGGCCTACGTACTTACTTTAACGATGCACTTTAATAATTAAGTTCAATTTGGAAGGAGTGACGGAATTCGAATGTCTAGCAACAATAGCTAATTACAAGCAGGAACGAAGTTCAGAAAGAAATCAAAGATGCTTAACCAGTGGCGGCTCTTGGAATTTGGATAATGTTGCTTGCACATAGAAACAAAATATAAATGATACAATTTTTATTAACTCTCTTCATCATTAGAGTCCGGATGTTAGGCACTTAAAATATTCAAAATAGGCAGGCAAAAAGGCACTAAAATCATTAATATAGGCACTATAAAATTCAAAATAGGCTCTTAAAAAATAGACTACAACATACATTTTTACAGCCTTACATAAAGAATATAAATGTATTCTATCAATAGCATAAGAAGATATCAGAGATGATTTTGGAACTTGTTTTGCCTTTTTACAAAGATAATAGGCCTATGCATGTTTTGCAGTGTGTACGTGCTGCGAAACATGGCACTTCTTCGCGCAATTCACTGAAATTTTGCAAAACGATATTGAACTATCACTTGAGAACATTTCTGCACCAAATTCTTTCATTAAATTTGTCAGTTTGTCTTACTGTTGTCAGTTCTTATGGCACAGTAAAACAACTGTTCTAAAGGTGTCAAAAAAGCCATATACACTTATCGCACCATTTTGTATTCGATACACCTGTCTGTGAACGAGGACTACAGACTGAATTCAGTGTTATCAACATCAAAAATAATATTTCCAGTCAATTAAAGGTTTCTATGCAATGATATGTGTCATGAAGTTTATCCATTTTAATTAATTTAAATGTAATACTAAGTTAATTTCAAGAAAAAAATGGCAAATAGGCATTTATAGGCATTGTAAACTGAAATAGGCATTTATAGGCAACATAAACTTAATGGAAAACAACTCTATATGAAGTCACTTTTACAGTATATACAATAAATAACTATGCCTCCAACCATTTCTATCTTCCCATACTTTCCTTCTTTTTAGTTTTTTCCATACGCATCCTCTTTCTTGTAAACTTTTCTTCGCCTGGTTAATCCATCTTTCTGGTAGTCTATCTCGTGGTCGTTTTCCTTGCATCTTGAGATTTACGGGTAGCCATGAGTGAATTTTGAAACCCCGAAACTAATAGAGATATTTCTTTCAAATTTTTACCACAGATGTCTTCCTATATGAATAACATTTATGATAAATTTTAAGTGATTTGTTATATTAGTTCGCAAGTTACATTATTTTTTCTCTTTTTTTATTTTAATTAATTATAAAAGTACCTTGCAGTACAATTTTCAATATTTTGTTCCAATATTTTGTTAGGATATTCGTTATACTTATTGTTTCTAAATTTGCATTGGAATTTATTTTCTGTGCTGTTAATACTTTAGAAAGACTATTTAACTCATGCCCCAAATGGGAGTCAATGACCAATCACGTTTCAATGATTTCTGTTTTAAACCAATCAGAGTCGTGTTTCACCAAATATTTATCAGTGTTATAATTACCATATTAAAGAAAGCTCCTCCTTACAATATTGCGTTCCTTTGGCAATAAATAGTATGATCTGGTTGCAGTGATAAACAAAAGAAGCAGTAGAAGCGTACCTATCGTTTCTCATTTGTTTTCAAACATCGCCGTTTACATTAAATATATAAATATTTAAAAATAACTATAGTTAAATAATGATTTGTGAGTAAACAGCTTAATTTTATTCGTTAAATAGTCCTAACAAATGCCACTCTTGATTTCCAAATTCTCTAGATAAATTCACTCCTCACTTTCGTGAGTCGTGAATTTATCGATAATTTGGAAATCACTCGTGGCATTACTTATGAAAAATATATATTTTAACCGATTTTTCATGTTGGCGGAAATGGAGATGAATATGACAATATAAAAAAATCATAACTCATGAGCATTCTGAGTATGATTAAAATCCATCGCAATTGTGGTTCTTTGTATTCTTGCAGATAAGTGCTGAAAATTTCAGTTCAATAAGTCAAAAATTGCAGTGCAAGGAACTTTTTTAAAATGGTTATGCGCTTGAAAAATACACTTTGTGAAAAATGGCTACAAAGTTTTTCATCCTTCTGACTGCTTTAATAACACACAGTTCCAATTTCTGTGTTGAAACAAATATTTATTTTGGATATTTGTGCCAAACTGTATGGTAGAGACTCTCATTACCATTTTGGGTTTTTCCCTTTGTGCCTCTCTCCAATAATACATCTGATGCCAATCTAGGATATATTGGTATAATTTTTGCCACTAGTTCTGGGGAGTTTAAAAATGGCCGCCAGGGCTTTAATAATGGCGAAATAGCGATAAGTTATATATTTTCTTGAACAGGAAGCTTAGGAGAATTTTACGAGAGATAAAACAAAATGTGTGTTTTGGTCAATTTTCACCCAAAATTCACTCATGGCTACCCTTAATAGTATTTGTGGTAGTCTTTCCTTTTCCTTCTTCTTCTTCTTCTTCCTTCCAAGTATTAGGCCAAGGCCTGTTACGATCCTATAGAAAATTTTCCCTCCAGCGTTTCATAGAACAGCCCAGAGATCTTGGTCCTCTTGGTATATAATTATAAACAGCTTTGGGGATCCGATTTGAACTCATTCTTTCAAGATGGTGTTTCCAATTTAGTTGGTACTGTTTAATATATTCCAAAATTGGCGTAGTCTTCAATTCTTTTAAGATATCGGTGTTCCTTTTCCGATCCCATCTGGTGTAACCCGCTGTTCTGCGCATGAATCTCATTTCACAAGCCGTTATTCTGCTTTCATGTTGTCTTTTTAGTGTCCATGCTTCACTACCATAGGTCAACACTGGTCTAGCCAAAGTGTTATATAAACGTAATCTGGTGTTTTTTTTTGTACAAGGGATGGTTTCATAACTTGATTAATAATTCCTAAACTTTTATTATAAGTAGTAACTTTTTCAGGGATATCCTTTTCATCCCAGATAGAGAGATAATATCCAAGATATTTAAATTGATTAGATCTCTCTAAAATTTTATTCTGGAGACAGATTTTACTTTGTATGGGGTCCTTCCCATGAAATGCCATAATTTTAGTTTTGTTAATTGATATTTCCTTTTCCAATCATTTTAAATGTCCATTTAAGTCTCTCTTTTTTTTTCCTGTTTTTAATTTTTCTGCATTTAATGTCTCCCTGATTTTGTCTCTTTGTTTTATGTACCATTCCACGTAATAATTTCATTTCTCTCGCTTGGATTCTGCTCAATTCAATTAGTAACACTATTTGATCATAAACATTTAAGTCATCTTAAACGAATTGCACTTGGAAAGGTAACGGTAACGTGATCTTAGGAGACTCTTGGTGTAGTAGGAGGTTAAGGCTTCCATTTTTTTTTATACAGTCGGCACTTGATGTCAGGCGGGTTGACAACCGTGCCTTTACCCCCAGAACAAGGATCCGGTAGTCATTTCCGTAAGAGGATGAATCAACCCCAGGGTCATTGTGTCACCAGAAGGTTTGGGTCAGTTTAAAAACCATGACTCACCGGGACTCGAACCCTCCACCTTCCGGTTTGTAGCATACTGCCTTAACGACTACGCTACGACGTGCCGCCAGGTAATTGCACAGCGGACGATTGGAAAATATTTGTATAAGATGAGAATGAATGGAGATATTATGACCGCCGGGCATGAATCTTTGTGTTGTTCGATATATATATAGCTATGCCTTTCCTTTCACAGTTTATATAGCTATGCCTATTCTTTCACAGTTTTTTCTTCTTTAAACAGGATCGTTGAAATTTCGGAAATACATTAAAATCATCATCATCATCATCATCACGGATTAGGTCTCACATCTGTTCAGCTCAGCGCTTTCTTGGTCTTCCTACCGATC
Organism: Diploptera punctata; assembly: GCA_030220185.1. Classification (NCBI taxonomy): domain Eukaryota; kingdom Metazoa; phylum Arthropoda; class Insecta; order Blattodea; family Blaberidae; genus Diploptera; species Diploptera punctata. The sequence goes on from JASPKZ010000803.1 coordinate 1,411,244, forward strand.
TTCGTCCCTTGAACATTAAATTTGAACCAAATCAATGTCGTATGTACTGTTTCTTCCCAACTCCTTTCAAAAAACGTTAAACTGAAAATATATAAAACTATTATTCTATCAGTTATATTATATGGATGCGAATCATGGACTCTTACTTTAAGAGAGGAAAGGAGATTACGAGTATTTGAGAATAAAGTTCTTAGGAAAATGTTTGGACCAAAGAGAGATGAACAGACAGGTGAATGGAGAAGACTGAATAACAGTGAACTACATGGTCTTTACAGGAAGCCAGATATAATGCGAACAGTTAAGTCTCGTAGACTGCGAAGGGCAGGACATGTGGCACGAATGGGGAATGAAAGACGTGCATGAAAGCTTCTTGTAGGAAAACCCGAGGAAAAACGCCCAGTTGGTAGATCAAGAATGAAGTGGGAGAATAACATTAACAATGATTTGAGGGAAGTACATTATACAGGGGATAATTGGAAAACATTGGCTCAGGATAGGGATGTATGGAGAGCTTATATCCGCGCGGCCATGAACCTACGGGTTCGATAGTGCCAGTGAGTTAGTTATTGGACGTTAGTAATGTAGCGCATTCTGAAGGCTCTTAAGAAGGTCCGGAACGCGCCGAGGTGTGGCTGCTAACGCGGTAGTCAACCTCACGGCCACCTACGCGCTTCGCACCTTGTTTGGAAACTGTTTGCATGTCTTCGTACGCAGTCAGTCTACAGTGACGGAAGTTACACTTGGGAATTCAAACAAGTTCTCGTCACTTCCGTCTACATCACTCACTGTAGATGAAACCGCAAGAAAATGTAAATAGGAACTAGTAGCTCATACGTATAAATACATTATCAAATGAGTTTGGACACTTAACAACAAATGAAGAAAATTTTGTAAAAAAGTAAAGTAAAGTGATCCCACAACAGGCCTCGGGAGACCCTTGGGGTAGTAGGAGGTTAAGGCTCCCACTTTTTCTAGACAATCGGCACTTTATGTCAGCCGGGTTGTCAGCCCTGCGTGACTGCCGCCTTTACCCCTAGAACAAGTGTCTGGTACTCATTTCCGTTACAGGCTGAGTAGACCCCAGGGCCATAGTGCCGCCAGAGGGTTTGGATCAGTTTAAAAATCCTGACCCCATCGGGACTTGAACCCTCGACCCTCCGACTTGTAGCTCAGTGCCTTAACCACTACGCTACGGCGTGCCCCCAGAAAATTTTGTAGAAGTAGTAAATTTCAAAAAATCATATAAACATTATTTACACGAATTTAACAAAAAAAAGGCTCAACTTCAAAAATTCATAGGCCTACTGCAAAGTCACTTGTCATCCCAAATCCTCATACTTACTTACTTACTCACTGGCACTATCGAACCCGTAGGTTCATGGCCGCGCGGACATAAGCTCTCCATACATCCCTATCCTGAGCTAATGCTTTCCAATCATTCCCTGTATAATCTACTTCTCTCAAATCATAGTTAATGTTGTTCTCCCACCTCATTCTTGGTCTACCAATTGGGCGTTTTCCCTTTGGCTTTCCTACAAGAAGCTTCCATGCAAGTCTTTCATTCCCCATACGTGCAACATGTCCTGCCCATCGCAGTCTACGAGACTTGACTGTTCTTATTATATCTGGCTTCTTATAAAGACCATGTAGTTCATTGTTATGTAGTCTTCTCCATTCACCTGTCTGTTCATCTCTCTTTGGTCCAAAAATCTTCCTAAGAACTTTATTCTCAAATACTCGTAATCCCCTTTCCTCCCTTAAAGTAAGAGTCCATGTTTCGCACCCATATAATATAACTGGTAGAATAATAGTTTTATATATTTTCAGCTTAACGTTTCTTGAAAGGAGTTGGGACATCAAAAGTCTCTGCAATGCATAATAGCACGCATTTCCAGAATTGAGCCTATGTTTAATTTCTTTGTGCATCTCATTCCTATTTGTGATTATTGTTCCTAGGTATTTGAATTCAGTCACTTCCTCAAAATTTCCCTCATTTGTCATTAGCTGTCCATTTCCATTATATACTGAATTTATACGTGTGACCATATATTTAGTTTTACTGATATTTACTTCCAGTCCCAATTTCTTAGTGTTACTCAATAGTGTGTGCGTGTTGTCCTTTAGTATCTCCTCGCTATCGGCCAGTAGTACTACATCATCAGCATAAACTAACAGCTTATTAATACCATTCAGCTGTAAGCCTTCCACATTCTCTAAAGAGTTAATGGCATGCTCTAGTACAAAATTAAATAGTAGAGGGGATAGTGCATCTCCTTGCTTCAACTTCTCATACAGTAAGTAATGCCACAAGCTGTTTCCAAATCATCGATACATTCATGAGTCACGAAGTAAGGAATGAATTTATTTAAAGGATTTGGAAATCAAGAGTGGCATTTGTTAGGACTATTTAACGAATAAAATTAAGCTGTTTACTCACAAATCATTATTTAAATATAGTTATTTCAAAATATTTATATATTAATGTAAACGGCGGTGTTTGAAACCGAATCAGAAATGTTTGGTTATGTTTCATTTGTTCATCCGCTGCAACTTTATCATATTATTTGTGGCCAAATAGGGTCGCAATATTGTAAGAATGCACCCTAGTGGAGAAAAAATTAAACACATCAAACTGTATATTATAACCAAAAGTATAGGTTAATAATTATTTTTTTAGGAAAAAAACTCACTAAAATCATTATTTAAAAACACAATTATTGAACATACAATTATCAAATATGTAGTTCGATGGAATCTGTTCATTAGTTGCTATCCATCCATCGATAGTAATTCTGTCCTAGGGCAGGTCTTTCACTACAATCATAGCATTTTTATGTTATGCTTTGCAGCTTTACTAGGGAATTATAGGTGTAGTAGCTTCCCGTTACTTTCCACACCGGTGAAGGATGATGATGATAATGATAAGGATAATGATTTTCGGGGAACGTTTGGTCCTAAGCTTCCTGACATTTGTCTTACAGAAGAGGAAAAACCTCGAAAAAACCTCACCCAGGAATCGAACCCGGGTCCACTGCGTGACAAGGCAGCACGATACCTCGATATCATTCCATTACATTCCATGGCGCGACAGGCCTAGAAGGCCCTTAGCCTACTATCCGGCTGCTGGCCTCACATCCACATGTGTCAATCATAGAGGTAGGTGATCATTTAACCAATGTAGGGGTGACATGTGGTCAACATGTCGGATCCCTCAGCCGTTATATCTGGTTTTCTCAACCTGGAACCGCTACTTATTATGGCTACCCAAATGCCTCATGATGCTGGGTGGGCACCGGTCCCATACTGGCCGAAATACCATGAGAAAATGTCTTCTCCCATGGAGATACGACAGTGGTAAAAATCTTGAAATGTCAGGGTAGAATGCCAGATGTGTCGTAAAACAGCCTGGTGGCATTGGCAAAAAATATTGGAAAATATTAACGCAGGAATGGGATCTATGGAGAGCTCATGTACGCGCGATTGCCAACCTCTGGGTTCGATATAATGCCAGCTAGCTTTATAATGACATGTTTTGTTGCACATGTGAAGTTTCCACATGAGTGAGCGAAGTGTGTAATTTAATTCTAGACCAATTTTACGTGACATATTTATGGCTATTGATTTGTGTGTACAGAAAACGGCCATTATAATAAATATTGCACATACATTATTAAACAGGACACATTGCTTGTCCACAATTTGTTGGCTTTCTCCATCTCTTTCCCTCTAACACATTCCTGTACTTCGCTTTCCAGCCACACATGGTATTCTACCCAAGTCGCATCTCTCTGATATTAAATCAACCAAACTTATGTTAATCCAGTTAAATAGTTGAATCTTAACATATGAGGGAATTCAAATACCACCAACAATAATTATTACAAACAGGAATTTACATGCATTTATTTCATACATTAATTTAATTTTATTATTAAACTTATACGAAGACACAAATATAATTATAGATACCGGATTCAAAAGAACAGATGCAATCAAAACAAATACTGGATTACGACAAGGATGTAGTTTATCACCCACTTTGTTTAATATATATAGACGATGTTTTAAATAAATGGGAGATTTCTAAAAACACTGAAAACCAACCAAGGACCCAGCAAGATAAATTTGTTAGCAAAATCAGACGCAGAAAAACATTACAAAGCTTTACTGTCAGAAACTAGAAATGAGTTTATGGAAACAACAGAAAATCCATCCATAGAAATGAACGCCCTGGAATTTGATACAATAGATATAGAATTAGAAATTCAAACCCTAAAGAATAAAAAGGCACCAGGGCCGGGAAACATACCAAATGAGTTAATTAAATATGGCCCAAAAAATTTAATAGGTAGATTGAGGGGCTTGTATAATAAGTGCATTGCAATACAGAAGATTCCTGATGAATGGAAAATAAGCTACATAGTACCAATATACAAGAAGGGCGATAGAAGAGACGCAAAAAACTACAGAGGACTAAGTATAAATAACACATTATATAGAATATTTACGAAGTTATTAAAAACAAAGTTACAAAAAGATGTTAAAGACAAATTAGGAGAAGATCAAAATGGATTCAGACCAGGAAGGTCATGTGTTGACAATATATTTGCAATACAACAGTTAATTGAAAAACGGACTGCAGTTGGAGAAGAAACCCATTTGACAATGATAGATTTAGAGAAAGCTTATGACTCAATTCCGAGGAACAAATTATGGGAAGTATTGGAGAAATACAATATTGACAGAAACCTAATAGAAATTATTAAACAAACCTATAAAGATAACTCCGCTTATGTTAAAATGGGAAATATAATGTCTAATCCTATAAACACCTCAAAGGGATTGAAACAAGGGTGCAGTCTATCACCAATTTTATTTAATATTTATGTAGAATTTATATTAACGAAATGGAAACAAAGCTGCAAAGGTATGGGGATCCCAATAGGCAATAGATTTTTGCTGACATTACAATTTGCCGATGATCAACTGGTTTTAGCGCAAGACAATTTTGATATGGAATTCATGATAAAAAGGTTGAAAAGCACATATGAATCATGGGGTCTCACAGTAAATTTACAAAAAACAGAATATCTGGCAATAAATAGCAATGAAAGAGAAAACTTAGTATTGGAAGATGGAATCCAAATAAAGCAAGTGAAACAAACTAAATATTTGGGAATGATTATGGATAACATCGAAGGTATAGGCAAAGAGAACATAAAACATAGAATTGAATTGAGTAGCAAAATAATATCATCATTAAATTCCATATGGTGGGATAAGCATATTTGAAAAGACACAAAAAAAATATATTGGTAAAACATTGGTGGAATCTGTTGCAATGTACGGAAGTGAGGTATGGACAATCAATAAGTACTACAAGAATAGACTAATAGCTCTAGAAATGGATTATTTACGAAGAAGTGCCAGAAAGTCTAAATTAGAACGTGTCACAAATAAGGAAATTAGAAACAAAATGGAAGCAGAAGAAAGCATAATTGAAAGAATTGAGGAAAAGGAATTAAAGTGGTTAGGACATGTTTTAAGAATGGAAGATGAGCGATGGCCGAAGCAACTATATGAATGGCATCCTAACAGAAAGAAGAAAAGAGGAAGACCAAGGTTAACATGGAAGGAAAACATGAAGACAGTAATGCAAGCTAGAGGGCTAAGCATCGAAGATGCCCAAGACCGTAGGCTTTGGAGGTTTGGCACGGGAAGACGGCAGCAGCTGTAAAAACCCGAAGATAGAGAGAGAGAAAGTTTTAGTAAATCCAGGAATAAGAATGGATAATAAAGTGTGCATAAATAATCTTCTATTTGCTGACGATGTAATCATAATACAGAAAAATGAAGACGACTTACAGAAATCAATGCATGCATTAAATGAAATATGTAAATTATACGATCTAAAGATTTCTGTAAGGAAAACGAAGACCATGGCTTTTAGAGGAAGAGATCCAGTGAGATCCAAAATTATTTTAGAAAATCAAAGTATAGAACAGGTGTCTAGTTTCAAATATTTGGGCTGTGATGTTGGCTACAATGTGGAAAGAGATATTGACTCCAAAATAAATAAATTTCAGACGGTGTGTGGAACAATACAGAGAACATTCAAAAATAAAATTAGAAAAGAAACCAAGATAAAAATGTATAATGTTATGGCGGTTCCCACAATATTGTATGGATGTGAAACTTGGACTCCAGTGAAAAGACAGAAGGATAGAATACAGACGGCAGAGATGCAGTTCCTAAGACAAATAAAAGGATGTACAAGACTTGATAGAATAAGAAATGAGGATATAAGAGAAGAATTGAAAGTACAGCCTTTATTGGATAAAGTCACGAATTACAGACAGAAATGGATTGATCACATGGATGGAATGAGTAAGGAGAGATATCCATTGTTAGCAAGAAATTATCAAGCAAGAGGAAGGCGTGATGTTGGAAGACCTAGAAGACGTTGGGCTGATGCATTATGAAGTCGGAACGGGCAATTGCCTAATCCCTGGAGTGATGATGATGATGATGATTATTAAACTAGCTAATACCCGGCACGCTGCAACGTCTATTTTTATTATTCCGGCTTTTACAATGAATATACATTTTTCCGGCACCCATGTTCACCGTTAACTACACATTTGTTTCAACACATTTTTCTATTCTTGTCTGTTCATCCATATATCTTCTTCTGTTTCCCATTCCCTCTTAGTTTCATTGATTCCCTGAATCCACGTAATATTTGGTCTACCCTTCTTTTTCGTTCCCTGTGGTTCCCAATCCATGATTATCTTAGGTAGTCTTCCTTCTTCCATCCTTCTAATGTGTCCGTACCAATTTAATTGTTTCTTCTTTATAAAACCTAATCTTGAATATTGCACCTGCATTTTTTCTTTTATATATGAATTTCTGATTTTATCCTTCCTGGATATTCTTGCAGCACGTCTCCAGTAGTCCATTTCAGTGGCGAGTATTTTTTTTTTGTGCATTTAAAGCCCACACATCAGCTCCATAGCTATGAATGCTTCTGATTATTGTATTAATTTTTTTTTTCTTTGAATATATGTTTGTCCCATACTATTCCATTTAGGGCAGATATAGCATACTTTCCTATATTGATCCTGTTTATTAACTCTGTTTCTTGTTTTCCATCTTTAGTAATTTTAATTCCCAAATACTTATATTTGTCAGTGTATTTAATTGTCCCTAAATTTTCTCCTAGTATTAAATCTTGAGGAAGATCTCCTATTGTCATATATCTAGATTTATCCATATTGATCTTTAAACTCCATAAACTATATTCTTGTATTAATTTTCTAGTGAGGTATTCTATATCTTCAAATTCTTGAGCCAATATCAATTGGTCATTTGCAAACTGCTACGTCTAAATAAACGAAAATCAATGTGCTTTTATGTTTAGTTAAATAGGTAGAAGGAAACATAATTATAAATTTATATTTTTTTAGAGACACCGTGCTGACTAGCAAACATAATTGAACAAGTAACTTGTTTCAATTATCAGGGATGCATGATATCGTACCAGCAAAATTTGGACATGGAGATGAAATTAGGGAAATTTCAACAGATATGTGGTTCAATAAGAAGATATTTGAGAAATAAGACCACAAGGAAAACTCAATTAAAATTTTACAAAACAGTAGCCGTTCCAACGTTAACATACGTGTCTGAGATTTGGCCTTTAACGATCTCTGATAAAAATAAAATTGAGACAATAGAAATGAGATTTCTCAGATCAGTTGCAGGTGTATCTCTAAGAGATCAAAAGAGAAGTCAAGATATCAGAGATGAATTAAAAATATATAATATAAACGAGAGAATGCACAGAAATAAACGTAATTGGTTTGGACATATACAAAGAATGCCAAATAATCGTTTATCAAAACAGCATATTCATGCCAAAAATAATTCCCCTATCTTTCATACTTTCAGAGAAAAGTGTACCAAAATATTAAAAAATACAAGTTACGGGAAAATGGCAAAAAAAAAAGTGCACATTAGGAGAACACGAGACGCCATTTTTTAAAATCAATTTTTATGGGTTTAAATGACCAAAATCGCAAACTAATATTACACATCGATAAAATAGACCTTACTGGATTTTTTGAAGTAAAAAAAATATTTTTTAACCCAAATAAGTACTGGGTGTCCTTAAAACTGGAAGAAAATGAGAATAAAATTATTGCAAACCAATAATTTATCATAAGTGATACCACGAGTGATTTCCAAATTATCGATAAATTCACGACTCACGAAGTGAGGAGTGAATTTATCTAGAGAATTTGGAAATCAAGAGTGGCATTTGTTTGGACTATTTAACGAATAAAATTAAGCTGTTTGCTCACAAATCATTATTTAAATATAGTTATTTTAAAATATTTATATATTTAATGTAAACGGCGATGTTTGAAAACAAATGAGAAACGATTGGTACGCTTCATTTGCTTCTTTTGTTCGTCACTGCAACCAGATCATATTATTTATTGCCAAAGCAACGCAATATTGTAAGAATGCACTCTAGTGGACAAAAAATGAAACACATAAAACCGTATATTAATTCATTTCTGATGTCCTATTATGTAAATATGACAATTATATTTTTCTGGGAAAGAATACATTTAAGAAAGTGCAAACAGTGGTTTCTTTTTTTGATGGTATAACAATTGCTACAAATGTTTTTATATTAACTCCCGCATGCGGTATGTGTTGACATTCATGCACTATATATACAATCGGGTAGCCGTATTTCTTAGTGAGTCAGTCACTGTAAAATAATGCTATCGCCTATTCAGAATGTTAAAAAGGAGGTGCTTTCTTTATTAGATAAACTTTAGTTGGTAAATTCTAGGCGAAACACGACTGTGATTGGTTGTAAATCAAAAATCATTGTAATGTGATTGGTCATTGACTCCCATTTGGAGCATGAGTTAAATAGTCAAATATAAATCAAACTCATCACGTAAATTAATTATATTGGATACGAGAACTCCACTAGGCATATAGTAAATTTCCAAACCTAATGTAATAAAAATAAAAAAAATAAAATAATTTTGAAATAGATAGGACATGTGGCACAAATAGGGAATGAAATAGGTAGGCTATGGAAGCTTTTTGTAGGAAAACCAGGGGGGAAACGGCCAGTTGGTAGATCAAGAATCTTACGAGGTTTTAGAAGTAAGGTGACGAAATCTAATATTTTTTAGACTGACAGTACACTATTTTGGAATTGAATGTGTATGCCTGTACATTAGACTACCCGCAGTCAAGGGGATGAAACTGGTCTTCTGCGCATCTGAGGCCATGCTTCTTCGTTAGTGAAACAATCTATAACAATTGATTATAACAAAAAAAAACACTGTTTGCACTTTCTTAAACGAATTATTTTCCAGGAAATTACGCAGAAAAATATAATTGACATATTTACATCATAGGACATCAGAAATTAATTAATATCTATAACGTTGGTTATAAATTTCTCCACTAGGGTGCATTCTCACAACATTGCGATCTTTTGGCAATAAATAATATTATGATCTGGTTGCAGTGATCGAACAAAAGAAGCAAATGAAACGTACCAATCGTTTCTCATTTGTTTTCAAACATCGCCGTTTACATTAAATATATAAATATTTTAAAATAACTATAGTTAAATAATGATTTGTGAGTAAACAGCTTAATTTTATTCGTTAAATAGTCCTAACAAATGCCACTCTTGATTTCCAAATTCTCTAGATAAATTGGAAATAACTCGTGGCATTACTTATGATAATCCTTCGGAAGCGACAACTGACACACAAATCGATTCACTAATATACTCCCCAAATTTATTCTAAATTCAAATTTTAAGGGCTACTTCACAAAATTAATCTCCTAAACTTAAAATTAAACAACCTTTTCGGAAGTAATTTAACTACATTTATTTTTAACAAGCTACTCTGCTAATGGTTCCGGTGGTTTCCATAGCGCCAAGGCAAATGCCGGAGTAGTCCCCCGGCATCCACATCCACCAGTAAACTCATTTTTTCAACATCGAGCCGAGAAAGCGGTTGTGATGGATTTCATTTCAAGGGCTGGAAATGCTACCTCCCCTCCCCCTTGACAGATTTGCGAACTTCTACGGGTCCACTCTACACCAGGATACAGCATTACACAATTAACACACCACCAACACACCACTGCCTTGGTACTACACAATTTACTTTCTCTTTCGGCTCACTTTACAAAAATTAGCGGGACTAAAAGGCATAGCCTTGGAACCCGCGGGTGGCTATACACTTAGACCACCCAAAAGGGATACTGTAGCCGCATTCAGTAACTCCCACGATAGATAGATAGTATTTGTTATAGAGTCGGTGTAAAATAATGCTCTGACCTATTCGGAATGTTAAAAAGGAGGAGCTTGATTTTAATGTGATACAATTCATCATCATCATCATAGTACATTCACTAATTTAGGCCATTTGTTGGCCTGTTTCTGCCTCAAGAGAAACACAATCCAGAAGTCTTTTGAGTGGACGTCCTGGTCATCTTCTTCCTGCAGCTTGATATCTTAACATTGGTTTGGGTATCCTGTGATCTTCCATTCGATGAACAAGTTGCATCCATCTTGATTTATAATCAGAAATGTTGTTTTCTAAAGGTTCCATGTGTAATTCTTCTAAGATGTTTTCATTTTTTTGTGATCTAGTAGTGTGTATCCTGCAGTCCTGCGAAGGTATCTCATTTCAACAGATCTAAGTCTCTGTATATCCTTCTGTTTCAACGTCCATACTTCGCTACCATACAAAAGAGTTGGAAGACCCAGTGTTTTATACATTTTTTGTCTAGAATGTTTTTGGACTAACTGTGGCTTGAAGATAGAATTTATTAACCCTAAAATTCTTTAAAATTTAGATATTTTTGCATTTACATCCTTTTCTTCTTCATATGAGATATTGCATCCTAGATATGTAAAATTATTCACCTGCTCCAAAATTTTATTGTCCAGTACAATTTTACTTCTGACAGGATCTACACCTTGAAATGCCATAATTTTCGTTTTCTCTGCAGATATCTTCAATCCATATTCTTCTGTGATGTTGTTAAAATCATACAGGTCTTTCTGTACATTATCTTCTGAATTTACAATTATTATTTGGTCATCTGCAAACAATAGGATGTTTAATTTTCTATTTTCTGATATTCATATTTCAAATTTATATTTCTTGTTCCAGCAACATATTACTTCGTTGTGTGTATAACCTCTGCTACCCAAATCTCATCCTCACCTTCTCGTGGTACAAGCCTTTTTTTACAAACGAGACTCTGAGGACCGAGTCACGGCGGTATAACCGTTCCATCGGGTACTGAGTAAATGCGGTATCCTAATGTCAGTCCAGAGACTAAAAGGTAGCAGCCCTACCACTGGACTACTTAGCGTCGGGCCAGTAACCCGTCCTAAGGGACTTTAAAACTACTTTCAAGTCTCAACATGAAAAAATCCAGAAGGAATTGAAATATGTGATAAAATTAAACTGAGTATTTAACTCGTGCCCCAAATGGGAGTCAATGACCAATCACGTTACAATTATTTTTTTGATTTACAACCAATCACAGTCGTGTTTCGCCTAGAATTTACCAACTAAAGTTTATCATAATAAAGAAAGCACTTCCTTTCTAACATTCTGAATAGGTGATAACATTATTTTTCAGTGACTGACTCTCTAAGAAATACGGCTACCAGATTGTATATATAGTGCATGAATGTCAACACATGCCGCATGCGGGACTTAAATATAAAAACATTTGTAGCAATTGATTATAGCACAAAAAAAAACTCTGTTTGCACTTTCTTCAATGTATTTTTTCCCAGAAAAATATAATTGTCATATTTACATCATAGGACATTCCGATTGAGGGTCTTTCCACTTTTCAGCGGTTGCCCTTTTACCAGCCGGCTGCTGGCCCTTCACATCCACATGTGTCAATCACAGAGGTAGATGATCAACAGCCAGTGTAGGGGTGACATGTGGTTAGCATGTCGAGTCCCCCAGCCGTTATAGCTGGTTCCTCAACCTGGAGCCGCTACTTATTGTAGCTACCCAATTGCCTCACGATGCTGGGTGGGCACCGGTCTCATACTGGCCGAAATACCATGAGAAAATTTCTTCCCCCATGGAGACTCGAACCAGCGCAAGTCCCGTAGCTCTGCGCCAAGGCTTCCTACCTTAACCGCTCGGCTACGGCGCGGGACATAGGACATCAGAAATGAATTAATATACAGTTTGATGTGTTTCATTTTTTCTCCACTAGAGTGCATTCTTACAATATTGCGTTGCTTTGGCAATAAATAATATGATCTGGTTGCAGTGACGAACAAAAGAAGCAAATGAAGCGTACCAATCGTTTCTCATTTGTTTTCAAATATCGCCGTCTGCATTAAATATATAAATATTTTAAAATAACTATATTTAAATAATGATTTGTGAGTAAACAGCTTAATTTTATTCGTTAAATAGTCCTAACAAATGCCACTCTTGGTTTCCAAATTCTCTAGATAAATTCGCTCCTCACTTCGTGAGTCGTGAATTTATCGATAATTTGGAAATCACTCGTGGCGTTACTTATGATAAAATCGAGGTGAAAAACGACTGTGATTGGTTGTAATTCAAAATTCATTTAAATATGATTGTTCATTGACTCCCATTTGGGCCTGAGTTAAATTGTCGGTTTAATTATTTGACACGCTGTATGAGGGAAATATAGAAGTGAGAAGGTCTATTAAGATAGTGACAATTTGTATTCATGTCTTAAAGCAAAACTTCTCAATTGTCTTTGTGTATTTAAGCGCAAGAGGAAACTTTATAAGAACACAATAGAAACACAAGTAACAATACAAACACAAAGACAGTAATTAAGTGCTCAACAATAAAAACTTGCTAATATCACACTATCCTACCAGGGTTGCCAGACTGGGCGATATTTCCCCTTTTAGTCTACACTTGGGAGGATTAAGACAGACCAAAACTCCAAGCGCGACAGGCCTAAAAGGCCCTTGGCTGACCAGCCGGCTACTGCCCTCACATCCACATGTGTTGATCACAGAAGTAGACGATCATCTAGCCAGTGTAGGGGTGACACGTGGTCAGCATGTCGGATCCCCCAGCCGTTATCTCAAGCTTGAGTCGCTACTTATTGTAGCTATCCAAATGCCTCGCGATGCTGGGTGGGCACCGGTCTCATACTGGCCAAAATTCCATTAGAAATATTTCTTCCCCCATAGAGACTCGAACCAGCGCAAGTCCCGTAGCTCTGCGGCAAGGCTTATTGCCTTAACCACTCGGCTACGGCGCATGACATTATGCAGATCTACTTTTTAAGTATCTGGAATAATCCTTCGCGGTAACCGAGCGCTTTAATTCAACATGATTAGGCACAGAGCTATGAGATTTGCGCTGGTTTGAGTCCCAATAGAGCCAGTATGGGACCCGTGCCCACCATTATCGCGAGGAATTTAGGTATCTACAATAAATAAAGATATAATACGGACGGCGGGGATGAGGTTCCTCAGATAAGTTAAAGGATGTACAAAACTTGATAAAATTAGGTGATGATATAAGAGACGCATTACAAGTGCAGCAGATATCCACTGCTAGCAAGAAATTATCTGGACCAATGAGAGATGAATAGACAGATGAATGGAGAAGACTGCATAACAGTGAATTACATGGTCTTTATAGGAAGTCAGATATGATGAGAACAGTTAAGTCTCGTATACTGCGATGGGCAGGACATGTGGCACGAATGGGGAATGAAAGATGTGCATGGAAGCTTCTTGAAGGAAAGCAAGAGGGAAAACGCCCAGTTGGTAGACCAAAAATGAGGTGGAAGAATAACATTAACTATGATTTGAGGGAAGTAGATTATACAGGGGGATGATTGGAAAACATTGGCTCAGGATAGGGACATATGGAGAGCTTATATCCGCGCGGCCATGAACCTACCGGATTCGACAGTGTCAGTGAGTTAGTTAGTTAGTTTAGCAAGAAATTATCAGGCAAGAGGAAGACGTGATGTCAGAAGACCCAAAAAACGTTGGGCTGATGCATTATGAACTCGGAATGGGCAATTGCCAAATCCTTGGAGGGATGATAATGATGATGATGATGATGATACAATAAATACAGGGGACACGCCGTAGCGTACTTGTTAAGGCAATTCGTTACATGCCGAAAGGTCGAGGGTACTAGTCCTAGTGGGGTCAAGATTTTTTAACTGACCCAAACCTTCTGCGCGTCACCATGGTCCTGGGTCGACTCAGCCTCTAACTGAAATGAGTACAAAATTCTTGTTCTGGGGGTAAAGGCGAAATTCCAGATTATACAGGGGATAGTTGGAAAACAGCCCAGAATAGAGATGTATGAATAGGTATATCCATACGGCCAAGAACCTATGGGTTCGAAAGTGCCAGTGAGTTAGTTAATATATAAGATATTAAACTTTTCTGAGTCATTGTATAAAAGTTTTGAATTTATTTGAAGATTTAATTATGTGGATAAAAGAGGATCTGGACTAAATTCCCTACATGTTCATACTTACTTACTTACTCACTGGCACTATCGAACCCGTAGGTTCATGGCCGCGCGGACATAAGCTCTCCATACATCCCTATCTTGAGCTACTGATTTCCAATCATTCCCTGTATAATCTACTTCCCTCAAATCATAGTTAATGTTTTTCTCCCACCTTATTCTTGGTCTACCAACTGGGCATTTTCCCTCTGGTTTTCCTACAAGAAGCTTTCATTCGTGTCTTCCATTCCCCATTCGTGCCACATGTCCTGCCCATCGCAGTCTACGAGACTTAACTGTTCTTATTATATCTGGCTTCCTATGAAGACTAGTAATTCACTGTTATGTAGTCTTCTCCATTCACTTTTCTTTTCATCTCTCTTTGGTCCAAAAAATTTCCTAAGAACTTTGTTCTGAAATACTCGTAATGTCCTTTCCTCCCTTAAAGTAAGAGTCCAAGTTTCACACCCATATAATATAACTGGTAGAATAATAGTTTTATATATTTTCAGTTTAACGTTTTTTGAAAGGAGTTGGGATATCAAAGTCTCTGCAATGCATAATAGACGCATTTCCAGAATTGAGCCTATGTTTAATTTCTTTGTGCATCTCATTCCTATTTGTGATTATTGTTCCTAGGTATTTGAATTTAGCCACTTCCTCAAAATTTCCCTCATTTGTCATTAGCTGTCCATTTCCATTATATAATGTGTTTCTACTTGTGACCATATATTCAGTTTTATTGATATTTACTTCCAGTCCTAATTTCTTAGTGTTACTCAATAGTGTGTGCTTGTTGTCCTGTAGTATAGGAGATATCGGTAAATAGTACTATGACATGTTCATACTTGGAGTATTAATCATACCCATTCTGATAGGACGTCAAAATATGTGGTGCTCATGATGAAAATCGAATTTCATTGGTTAAAGGTTGCCTTTACATTATTTAAATAGGAGGATTCGGTACCGGAACATTAAAGTTAAAATAGCGTACATCTAGTTCCACAAGTCGTCAACAGATGGCAGGATATAGACTGAGAAGATAGCAAAGAAATCAGTAGCGGAAACTGATAGAGGAAGCAAACAGGTTAGCTTTGTGTACTTTCCAATGACGTACGTGATTTCGTTATTCTGGAAAACTCTACCAAACTACGTATTGCAATTTCAAACACAAAGTAATGCACCTAGATATTTGCAATACACGAATTTCCTGCATCATTTCTCGAGGTCTTTGTTTTGAATATCCATTCCGTAGCAAACTTACTTACTTACTTACTTACTCACTGGCACTATCGAACCCGTAGGTTCATGGCCGCACGGACATAAGCTCTCCATACATCCCTATCCTGAGCTAATGCTTTCCAATCATTCTCTGTATAATCTACTTCCCTCAAATCATAGTTAATGTTGTTCTCCCACCTCATTCTTGGTCTACCAACTGGGCGTTTTCCTTCTGGCTTTCCTACAAGAAGTTTCCATGCACGTCTTTCATTCCCCATACGTGCAACATGTCCTGCCCATCGCAGTCTACGAGACTTAACTGTTCTTATTATATCTGGCTTCCTATAAAAACCATGTACTTCATTGTTATGTAGTCTTCTCCATTCACCTGTCCATCTCTCTTCGGTCCAAAAATTTTCCTAAGTACTTTATTCTCAAATACTCGTAATCTCCTTTCCTCCCTTAAAGTAAGAGTCCATGCTTCACACCCATATAATATAACTGGTAGAATAATAGTTTTATATATTTTCAGTTTAACGTTTTTTGAAAGGAGTTGGGAAGTCAAGAGTCTCTGCAATGCAATATAGCACGCATTTCCAGAATTGAGCAAGGTTGTATAGTGGATTTATGTCTGCTGTTATGTACTCGTTGAGTAGGTCTTCATTCCTTGCTTCTTTTAGAATCTCTATGTCTTCAAGGATGCTGATCCTATTGTTATACTCTTTGTGTAGTATTGACATAGAATTATCGATTTTTTCAAATCGATTACCTGTTTCGAGTATGTGTTTGGCAAAACTTGATTTTTCTTTCTCATCATTAATAACATTTTTGAAATGTTCCGAATATCGTGTGTTAAAGTTTCTTATTGTTTTGCCTAGTTCCAGTTAAAACGCAGAAGATGAAACATTGATTTCGAAAGGCCTCCATTTTAGAACAACTTGAAGTTTATTAACTTAGTTGAGGACGACTGACTTACCAGGTAAAAATTATATAATTAACATCTTATTACGTAACCTCAACGGTGCTTTAACATGAATTCCTATGAGGTTTGGCCACAATACCATGATTATGGTATTGTATATGGTGTCTAGAGCCCATATTAATGGCTTAATTAATTTTGTTATTATTGGTGGTCGTCAGAGAAGATTTAAGTAACCCGTAAATTCATTATCTACCCCAAAATTACAGGAAGGTATAACGGCTGGAGGACCCACATGCTGACCACATATCACCCTTACACTGGCTGGGTGACCGTCTACGTCTGCGCTCTAAGGCTTGGGGAAAAGTTCTTTGCTTCTTTTCAATACAAACATTGCTGACTGACAAAGAGAGTAGATGGTTCAAGCTTTATTTTTTTGTCTCACATTTGGTGCTGAAACCGGCAGTATTATTTTTTATGTTGGTAACACTGAATTCAGTCTGTAGTCCTCATTCACAGACAGGTGATTCAAAGACGAAGTGGTGCGGCAAGTGTGTTTTTCTTTATTTTATTTATTTTTTTACCTTTAGAACAGTTTTTTAAATATACCTACAGATCGGACAACAGTAAAATACAAACTGACCAATTTCGTGAAAGAATTTGGTGCTGAAATATTCTCAAGTGACGGTTCTGCTCTTTGTAAAAAGGCAAAACAAATTCCAAAATCATCTCTGATATCTTGGCATGATATTGATAGCAAGTGTTTATATTCTTAACGTAAGACTAAAAAGTTATGTTGTAGTACATTTTTTGTAAGAGCCTATTTTGAATTTTTTACTACCTATATTAATAATTTGCAGTGCCTTTTTGACTGTCGATTTTGAATTTTTTAAGTGCCTAAACATCCAGACTCTACTGATGAGTTACTAGAAGAAGATGATGTTGGGAGATTTCTTGATTCGAGAAGATAATGAAAATATACAATAAAACAAAAAATAGGAGATTGGTGTTGAGAAAACATAATGCATATGGATGATGGTTTCGTGGTAATGAGAAGTTGTGAAGATGCGATAACCAAGTACAGTGGGACGTACAACATCCGGATGTATAGATAAAGTAAGTTTATCAACAGACTTCCGTACTTGGAAATGTGTGTTATATAACATTGTAATGAGTCAGTGAGTTCAACTGTTGAGGGCAATGCCACGTGTCCAAGTGACTCACTAAAAATCTTTCAATCTTTCCGTATCAGCAACAAGTTTACTACTTTTTAGACTTGAGTAGCAAACTTCAATCAGTTATAACATCCTCTCAATCTCACTCTCCTCCGATTAGTTTATCTCGAGACATTGTAAACTTCCGTATCGGGGGAAAAAAAAAAATACTACCAAACAAGTCTCCCGAAAATGATGACATCTGTAAAAATGAAGTCCGGATTTTGGTGGGTGAATAATACGATATATTTATTATTATTCCAACCATAGTAATTCCGTCCGAGTTTCGGAAATAGATTAGATAGTAAAAATTATAGAGGTATCAGCTTATTGAACTCCACTTATAAATTATATGCAAAAATAATAAATAATAGATTGAAGAAGATATCTGACACACTCTTAGAAGAAGAACAAGCAGGGTTCAGAAAAGGCAGATCCTATAGTGATGTGTTTATTGTAAAGAGACTAATTGAAAAGAGAAGAGAATTTAACCTGCCAACATATTTGTTGTTCATTGATTTTGAAAAGGCCTTTGACAGAGTAAATAGATCTATACTATGGGAAATAATGAAGGAACGAGGATATCCACACGATTTAATAAAATCAGTCCAAGACTTAGATGAAGAAACTAAAGCAGTGATAAAAACTGATGGAAAAAAGGTTAGAAGAAATTTGAATAAATCAAGGAGTTGGACAAGGGTGTAGTCTATCGCCCACTCTTTTTAATATAAATATCGACATAATCTTCATCATCATCCTTATCATTATCATAATCACCATCATCCTTCACCGGTGTGGAAAGCAACGGGAAGCTACCACACCTACACAATTCCCTAGTAAAACTGCAAGCATAGCATGAAAATGCTATGATTGCAGTGAAGGACCTGCCTTCGGGCAGAATTATTATGGATGGAATATTTACGCCCGGAATGTATTTTTAAATATGTAAATTTGCAGAAGAAGTGGAACTATTTCTTACGCTGTAACTGTCGGCCATTTTGAATTTCCATAACTGTATTGAAGAGGTAGTTATTTACGCAGTTAAACACAATTAAAATGCAACGATCGTTTGTAGAATTTCATATAAAATATGCTTAGGGCTAATATAACCTAAAAGCCAGCCTAACAATTTAAGTTCTCTAACCTGTAAAAGTATGATACAGAAGAGCATTAAATTCAAGGCTCAAAAATAGGTAAATACGGAGATAATCTTTATTATCGACAGACTTGTGTTAAAACCAGAGGTATTAGAGTGAAATAGTGCAATGTTGCATCATACCGGAAGTATTACAGTGGCCATCATTTTCTAATATTTACAGGTAAAGTGTGTTAAAAGTTATTAGATTCATCATCATCCAGGGATTAAGCCTGTTGGCTCGTTCCGCTTTCATGAAAGCTAGAATTGTTAAAATTGTGTGGGCGTCCCCCAAAAAAGCATATGATTCAATTAAGAGGGAGAAGTTATATAGTATCCTGCTGGAGTTTGGAATTCCTAAAAAGTTAGTTAGACTTATACGAATGTGTCTAAATGGCTCAACGAGTAGGGTGCGTGTAGGCAAACAGTTTTCAGACACTTTTGAAATCCAGAATGGGTTAAAGCAAGGAGATGCACTATCTCCTCTACTATTTAATTTTGTACTAGAGCATGCCATTAAATCTTTGGAGAATGAGGAAGGCTTACAACTCAATGGTATTAATAAGCTGTTAGTTTATGCTGATGATGTAGTACTACTGGCCGATAGCGAGGAGATACTAAAGGCCAACACGCACGCACTATTGAGTAACACTAAGAAATTAGGACTGGAAGTAAATATCAGTAAAACTAAATATATGGTCACACGTAGAAATACATTATATAATGGAAATGGACAGCTAATGACAAATGAGGGAAATTTTGAGGAAGTGGCAGAATTCAAATACCTAGGAACAATAATCACAAATAGGAATGAGATGCACAAAGAAATTAAACATAGGCTCAATTCTGGAAATGCGTGCTATTATGCATTGCAGAGACTTTTGATGTCCCAACTCCTTTCAAAAAACGTTAAGCTGAAAATATATAAAACTATTGTTCTACCAGTTATACTATATGGGTGCGAAACATGGACTCTTACTTTAAGGGAGGAAAGGAGATTACGAGTATTTGAGAATAAAGTTCTTAGGAAAATTTTTGGACCAAAGAGAGATGAACAGACAGGTGAATGGAGAAGACTACATAACAATGAACTACATGGTCTTTATAGGAAGCCAGATATAATAAGAACAGTTAAGTCCCGTAGACTGCGATGGGCAGGACATGTTGCGCGTATGGGGAATGAAAGACGTGCATGGAAACTTCTTGTAGGAAAGCCAGAAGGAAAACGCCCAGTTGGTAGACCAAGAATGAGGTGGGAGAACAACATTAACTATGATTTGAGGGAAGTAGATTATACAGGGAATGATTGGAAAGCATTAGCTCAGGATAGGGATGTATGGAGAGCTTATGTCCGTGCGGCCATGAACCTACGGGTTCGATAGTGCCAGTGAGTAAGTAAGTAAGTGTGGGCGTCCAACATTTCTCCTACCGTGCGATTTATAATTTAGCAATAATTTTGGAAATCTTCCTTCTGGCATTCTATCAATATGGTCTTTCCAGTCGTTCCTATATTTAATTATTCGGTCTGTAAATTTGAAAATATCTAGTTCCTTTCTAATATCTACATTCGTTTTCTTATCCAGCAGAGTATATCCTGATATATTTCTTAAAAATCTCATCTCAGCTGCTACTAATCTTTGTTCTTGTTATTAAATTCCGGGGCTAAATAAATATAATATGTCCACTTCTGTGGTCTTGAGGTAGCGTGGGCTTCGATCGCCAGTCGGGTCAAGTTTCCTGGGTGAGGTTTTTTCGGGTTTTTCCTCACTTGTAAGACAAATATCAGGAAAGTTTAAGGCTCAAACGGTCTCCGAACATCATATGACCATCATAATCATCATCATTCATATTCGCCTACATGGAATTTCGACCAGTTTGGGACCGGTGTCCACCCAGCATCGTGAGGAATTTGGGTAGCTACAATAAGTAGCGACTCCAGGGTGAGAAAACCAGCTGTAACGGCTGGGATGCCCGACAGGCTGACCACATGTCACCCTACACTGGATGGATGATCGTCTACCTCTGTGTTTAACACATGTGGACGTGAGGCCAGCAGCCGGCTGGTAGGCCAAGGGCCTTATAAGCCTGTCGCGCTTGGAGTTTTTTTTTTTGGAGATATCTACATTTCTTGACATGTTTAATGTCATTCATTTTTGTAAAATATTGATTGTTCATCAATATTGTTAGTTACTATTATTGTTATTATTATTATTATGGTGATTATGATGATGATAATAATAATAATAATAATAATAATAATAATAATAATAATAAGCGTTTTTATACATTTTTCTTCGATTATAGAATATTCACCTGAAATGTCCGTCTCCTCAACTTAATTAATTATTTAACTGTAGCGCTTTCGGGATTGTCTCATCATCGGCAGGATTCAAAACTGCTGTTTCACTGAAGATCTGGTAGAGGGGGTAAACGAAAACGAACCCAATACGTGTAACCCCCTCTACCAGATCTTCAGTGAAACACCAGTTTTGAATCCTGCCGATGTTGGGACAAGTCCCGAAAGCGCTACAGTTAAATAATTAATTAAGTTGAGGAGACGGACCTTTCAGGTGAATATTCCATAATTTTATATTTTAATTTTGGATAATACCTCAACGGTACACATCATGAATCTTATAAAAGTTGATTTTTCTTCGAATTCTTGTAACTGTCATTTGCACTAGAATCCCCGATCTAATGACAATTTTTTATAATCCATCACTGAACTACTTATACATTCTTAACTCACTTTGAACTAAAATGATTTATTTCACAACCAAGAATTTCGTGTCTGAATTGTTCAATTGAATGAACAGTTCAGATTGGTAGAACTTAGATTAAGCTATGTTACGTATGAGCCGTCTATACACCCGACCATCACCCCTAAAAGGAAAAATTTATATCGTAATTATGTTTGGATACCCTTGCTGTTTACCCGGCGTTGCCCGGGAATCTGCTTATCTCGATTTTCTTGGCATAAATGAGTTAAAAAACAAAATTCGTTATTGTGAGTTATCCCGCCATGTGCCGCTATGCTTGCATAGGAATCTATGCACTTGTCCCGATCATCAATGAATCGCTATCGCTCGGTTTTTAAGCATTTCCTCGCTTCTGTAAAAACTACTTCCCAACCTCTAATCGTAATATACTATTGTAATTTGTTACGTTTTTCAAGTTTAAGATTAATTAACCAATATTTAAAACTAACCGAAATGTGACCTAAATTAATAACCTACGCTAGAAAAAAGGACAGACATCAGGTTAATGTTATTTTGTTGGTTAGCTTTTTACACGCTTTATATTAGCTTGAACTGTATCTATCTATCTATCTATCTATCTATATGTATGTAACGGAATTTTCAACGCGATTTTCACCCACTTAAAATCATTGGATCGGCTTGTACTTTGTATACTTGTAAAGGACCCGTGACAATACAATAATTTCATATTTTGTTTCTAAAATCCTGCCCAGAATCATCAGAAAATCAAAAAAGTGTCTTTGTATCTATGTAACGGAATCTTTGAACACGATTTTCACCCACTTAGAAACATTGGATTGATATGAAACGTTTGTATACTTGTAAAGGACCCGTGACAATACAGTATTTTTTGTATTTGTTTCTAAAATCCTGGCCAGAATCGTCAGAAAATAAAAAAAGTGTCTTTGTATCTATGTAACGGAATCTTTGAACACGATTTTCACCCACTTAGAAACATTGGATTGATATGAAACGTTTGTATACTTGTAAAGGACCCGTGACAATACAGTATTTTTTGTATTTGTTTCTAAAATCCTGGCCAGAATCGTCAGAAAATAAAAAAAGTGTCTTTGTATCTATGTAACGGAATCTTTGAACACGATTTTCCACCCACTTAGAAACATTGGATTGATATGAAACGTTTGTATACTTGTAAAGGACCCGTGACAATACAGTATTTTTTGTATTTGTTTCTAAAATCCTGGCCAGAATCGTCAGAAAATAAAAAAAGTGTCTTTGTATCTATGTAACGGAATCTTTGAACACGATTTTCACACACTTAGAAACATTGGATTGATATGAAACGTTTGTATACTTGTAAAGGACCGTGACAATACAGTATTTTTTGTATTTGTTTCTAAAATCCTGGCCAGAATCGTCAGAAAATAAAAAAAGTGTCTTTGTATCTATGTAACGGAATCTTTGAACACGATTTTCACCCCACTTAGAAACATTTGATCGACTTGAAACGTTTGTATACTTGTAAAGGACCCGTGACAATACAGTATAATTTGTATTATTTTCTAAAATCATGGCCAGAATCATCGGAAAATAAAAAAAAAGTATATTTGTATCTATGTAACGGAATCTTTGAACATGATTTTTCACCCACTTACAAGCATTGGATCGACTTGAAACGTTTCTACACTTTTAAATGACCCGTGGCAATACAATAATTTCATATTTTGTTTCTAAAATCCTGGCCAGAATCACCAGAAAATCAAAAGAATGAACACTGTTAGGCCTAATAGGTTTGCGGACTAGTCTACGTTTTGGTCAATCGTTGTAAGAGCTCAGTTGGTAGAGCGGTGAACTCTAGTGGTATATAATTTCAGTAATCCTTAGGATGCTGGTTCAAATACAGCTAGGAGGATTTCTTTTTTTAGAATAGTATTATTTTTAGCTCATACTACAATAGTATCGAATTTAAAGATATTTACATTTTTATGTTGTTTATGCAAAATATTAAAACTAAAATATAAAAAATAGATAATAGTTTTAAAAAACTAAAACAACACGCTTTATTAGAAAACCGAACTAAAAAAAATGAAAAATAATTTTAATTTCCAACACGCTTGGGATAAAATTAAAGTGGTCAACAAAAAATCATCTCCAACACATATAGAATAAAACTA
The DNA here is from genome assembly GCA_030220185.1 of Diploptera punctata. NCBI lineage: Eukaryota > Metazoa > Arthropoda > Insecta > Blattodea > Blaberidae > Diploptera > Diploptera punctata. Next base: position 1,435,194 of record JASPKZ010000803.1, read on the forward strand.
GAGTTATCAACAAAAAGAAAATAATTTTACCAACAAAATCGTGGGGTGCTTTTTATGATTTTTACATTTTCTTCTTAGAGACTTTACTTTCACCAATATATGTTTATTATCGAATATATTAATTGATATAGAGCACCCCACACTTTTGATGGTAAAATTATTTTCTTTTTGTTGATAAATATAGTTTTATTCTATATGTGTTGGAGATGATTTTTTTGTTGACCACTTTAATTTTATTCCAAGCGTGTTGGAAATTAAAATTATTTTTCATTTTTTTAGTTCGGTTTTCTAATAAAGCGTGTTGTTTTAGTTTTTAAAAGCTATTATTTATAAAGTTTGAGTCCGATGAGTAAGTATATCGTTCAATAAAATGAACTAGGAACACAAGAATAGTTCAGTGACGGATACAAAACCATTACCGAATCCCCATTAAAATTACAGTGCAATAATTATTTTAAAACAGATTATGTTTGAATTTTATTTGTTTAATTGTTCAGAAAATTAACTCCCTGGATTTTTTTAAAATATAATTCGATTTTTAAAATTAATTTTAAGTGTTTTTAATAGACCATTCAATTCCATTTCCAGGTAGTTGTGAACTTGCAAGAGGTGAAACCATAGACAATATCCAACGATTACCAAAAACATGAATAAAATTTTGTTTATATCCCAAGTCATATTTATAAACTTTGTGATTGCTCTCATACCGTGTCGTTCCTTTGCAAATGAGAGAGTAATGCATAACGAAAATAATGAACATGAAAATAGTACCAGACAAATTTATCCAAAACAAGAACAGGCATAACTGAATCTCAGCTATACCCACTCTATAAAACACCATAGATAATGGAAACAAAAACTGAAAAACACGTATCGAAGACGACATATCCAAATTATCCATTATGTAACGCAAATTAAAATAATTAGCGTATATCGAACCAATTAAGGTGTAAACAACGCACATCATAAAGTATCTATAGTTGAAATAACCAATGCAACAACCGGTAAAAAAACAATGATGATCTCTTCTTAAAATACACGAATTACAAATGTCACAATGCCATGATCTGGGTGGCGTATAAAGCTTGCACTTCCAACAGTAGAAGTATCCTTCTGTAGGTTTTAACATTACACAATGGATGCTCGTATCTATGCAGATCATTAAAGCATAGTTGCCGGCGATGTTATAAACTACAAATGTTCCACAAATGAGATGTACCATGTACCAAAAGGTACCAGGGGCATGCATTGATGGAAAAACGATAAATAGTTCAAAACAACAAATTATAGGAATTATAAAACACACAAACAAAAATGACACAATTTCAACTGAAACTTTTGGACAAATATTCTTTCTTACGTTTCGTTTCACATGCATTATCTCTTATTAACAACAGTTTCAAGTTCGTAAAATATAAAAATTTCAGTAAAAAATCTCGTTATTTGTTTAAAACTTAAATCTGAACCACAAATTGTAATGTTACATGAGAAACCAATAATGAATATTGAAATAAACAAAATTCGATCGTCATTTGTTTTCACAATAATCACAATAATATTGCAATGGGAAATAATATTTACCGACCAAAAAAAAAAAACTTGCCCCCTTTTCCATTTCGATGTTCTGATAAAAAAGTAATTCCAACAAACTTCGGAAATTTTCACATCGTCGAACTGGTAAGAATTGTGTAAATTTAATTAGCAAAGTAAAAAGTAAACGTGATCCCACTACATGAAGACTGAATTTGCCTATTGTTGGTTTGAATATATCTTCCCGCCCCACTTTTGCATTAAAATCTCCTAAGACAATTTTCATATGATATCGTGAAAGGCTATCAAATAAGCATTCTAATTCTTCATAGACTCATCCTTGATCTTGTCATCTTTATCTTCTGTGGGGGCATGTACATTTACAATTATAAAATCATGTTGTTTACCCTTTAGAATTATGTATGATATCCTATCACTAACAAACTTAGTATCTCGGATAGCGGATAGGATCCTCCTTCTGACTAAAAAACCCGTTCCAAATGCAGGTCTTTCTGCACCCCCATAGTATAATGCAAAGCTTCCTGATTCCTGACTACCTTCTCCTGGCCACCTAACTTCCTGTAAAGCGACTATATCCAAGGGCGATTTATCTAATTCCCGCGTTAATATCTCTAGTGCCCCGCTATTGTATAAAGTCCTAACATTCCATGTTCCTAGGAACATGTCCCTGTGTTTGAGCCTTTGGCATGGGTTCCCTGAAGTAGTCCCCGCCCGGAGAACCGAATGGGGGACTATTTGACCTCCGGAAAATTTTACCCCAGTTGAACCCATGTCTGCATTTCATGACGATTGTATTTTTACGGTGAAAGATCGTCACTCTTTCGACCAAGGTACTTTTTTCGTCTGGCTTATCACCTTCGACCAGTCCGGCATGGGTAACCCTATCGGCAGTAATGCTACTTAGGAAAATGTTTGGACCAAAGAGAGATGAACGAACAGGTGAATGAAGAAGACTTCATAACAATGAACTACATGGTCTTTATAGGAAGCAAGATATAATAAGAACAATTAAGTCTCGTAGACTGCGATGGGCAGGACATGTTGCGCGTATGGGGAATGAAAGACTTGCATGGAAGCTTCTTGTAGGAAAGCCAGAGGGAAAACGCCCAGTTGGTAGACCAAGAATGCGGTGGGAGAATAACATTAACTACGATTTGAGGGAAGTAGATTATTCAGGAAATGGTTGGAAAGCATTAGCTCAGGATAGGGATGTATGGTGAGCTTATGTCCGCGCGGCCATGAACCTACGGGTTCGATAGTGCCAGTGAGTAAGTAAGTAAGTAAGTGATCCCACTACAGGGCTCGGGAGGCTCTTGGGGGTAGTAGGAGGTTAAGGCTACCACTTTTTCTTGACAATCGGCACTTGATGTCAGCCGGGTTGTCAGCTCTGCGTAACGGCCACCTTTACCCCCTGAACAAGCATCTGGTACTCATTTCCGTTAGAGGCTGAGTCGACCCCAGGGCAATAGTGCCGTCAGAAGTTTTGGGTCAGTTTAAAAATCCTGACCCCACCAGGACTTGAACCCTCGACCTTCCGGTTTGTAGCGCAGTGCCTTAACCGCTACGCTACGGCGTGCCCCCTATGTAAATTTAATTATAAATACAATTTTAGGTTTAAATTAACTCACTGCCAGTTACCAAACTCAGAGATCCAAACCGAATGGATATAATCTTTCCATACATCTTTAACCTAAGCTTATACTCTCCAATCATTCCTTGTATAATTTACTTTCCTCAAATCAGGTTATTAGTCGTTCAAAATATCTTTGCAGGCGGAAGAATTACGAAGCTCTGTTTCTTGCTACACGTGACGTCATATAAGGCAGTGTACACTGTCAGCGTCCCACGTCCCATTCCCCTCAGCACTCACATAGATAGCAGTGTCGCGTGTTCTATTCCTGCATAAACACGACTGCAGTGCCCTCCGTCAACAACTGCGCTTACTCCTTGAACGGGTAATAATATAATTCTCGATCTTGGAGTACCTACTAGGCGTTTTCCCTCTGGTTTTATTACAAGAAGTAAAGATATTGGGACTAATAGATAAATAGACATTTTAGGCACGCTCATGCTCTTCTTTTTTTCTTTAAAAATATTCTTATAACATTAGTTTCTATTTATACGAGTACCTTCAGGGGGAAAAGTACACATAACGTAAAATTGAGGTGTAGTTTTCAGACATGGCGTCCTATTACAGCGCCGCTGTAGAGCAATTCCTCTTGTATTCAAGTTTGAATGGGGAGGATAGGTAAAGAGGTCAGCCGATTAAGAATTCACTTTGTAGAGGCAGAGAAATTTGCATTTAATGAAAACGATCTGGTACCACTTGTTGCAAATCACACGCCCTTTCAAAAGCCTCAGACCACTACTGCAGGTCATTTAGAAGGCGCTGACAAGCTGTATTTCTTATTAATTAGACATTAATTAATCCAACAAGATTTTTTTTCAGAAATAATACGTGACACAACAGCAGAAACACTCTACCAAAAGTCTGCTAAACTGTGTGAGTTATTTAATTATGCTCGTTTCTCTAGGAGCACGCCATAGTTGGTTAACATGGTGACATGCTGTAATTCTGAAGGTACAATGGTTCGAGTCCAGGTGGGTCAGGATATTTAAACTGACTTAGATATTCTGACGGAACCATGGTCATGGGGTCGATTCACACTCTAACTTAAATGAATACCAGACTATGTTCTTGGGGTAAAGTCGGCCGTCAAACAGGGCTGAAAATCCAGTTGACATCTATGGCCGATTACACTGAGCAACAAAAAATAAACTTTTTTTTTTGTCTCAGAAAGAAAAATATCTGATTCTGATAGTATTTTTTCTCCTGAATTCAAATGTGATATCGGTTTTTCTCCGTCACGCAAGGTTTCCGAAAGACAGGCATTTATAATTTCAAGCACTTTAATAGTTTCTACATTCGTAACTACACAATATTCGAACATTCGGACTCACCTAGGAAGTAAGAAATGATGATTTTCTGCTATATTTCGCCTGTAGAGCATCCCTCTTGGTGGTCCAACAATAATCGGCCAGCGTATTAGGATTCCATTTGCCTTGATATCTCGTTTCCATAGCTGAAATCATTTGAGTTAGCTCATTTGGTTTTATTTTGCAGTGGGCAAATAGACGAAAAAACGTTTATTAAAATAGTAATTATTTAAATCCATTAATTGAAATTGAAATAAAAAACTGTGGATGATGGAGAAATTCCGAATACATATTTGAAAACACGATAAAAAAAACTGCATTAAGTACAACTATCGGTGCTCATGAGACAAAAATCATGTTGACCAGTGTTATTACTTTATCAAGTCCTCCGGGAGGGTCTTTAAGCCGTGGGTCCCGAGTCTGAAATTTTTCAGGTTAGTAAAACAAACTTGAGCCTGCAAAAAGAAGCATGTGAGCAAAATTTACCGACACTCATACATCCAAGCAATATCATAGTTGACTACCAGATGTCTTATTAGATCTGAATGCTGACCACATACAACTCATGACATCAGTAGGGAAATAAGCATAACTAAATTGATTAGGTCTATAAACTTATAACAAAGGAGAGGCGAAGGTTAGACTCAAAGGGCTGTGAAGCCAAAGAGTAGTAATAAAGTTTTATTCTCAAGTATTCATTTTATTTTATTTTATTTTTGCAAATGCCCCAGGTTGTCTTTCGACATTCCTGGTGTTCTCTCCTGGCATGGCTAACTTGTAACGCGCTTCTGAGTTTGGGGCGCCTGGAAGGCGGGGTTACGTTGTCCCAATGATATGATGGGTGATGATGATGATGATAGTGATACGCCAGGAGAGTCCTTAACCCTACTATTTAATATAAAAACTACAGTATTTTACTTTATCGTAAGTAATACCACGAGTGATTTCCGATTTACCTAGAGGATTTGGAAATCAAGAGTGGCATTTGTTAGGACTTTTTAACGAATAAAATTAAGTTGTTTACTCACAAATCATTATTTAAATATAGTTATTTTAAAATAGGTTATTTATATATTTAATATAAACGGCGATGTTTGAAAACAAATCATAAATGTTTGGTTATGCTTCTTTTGTTCATCCACTGTAACTAGATAATATTATTTATTGCCAAATAGGATCGCAATATTGTAAGAATGCACCCTAGCGGAGAAAAAATGAAACACAACAAACAGTATATTATAACGAACATGATAGGTTATTAATTTTTTTTTTTTTTTGGAAACAACTCAGTAAAATCATTATTTAAAAACACAATTATTGAACATACAATTATCAAATGTGTAGACCGAAGGAATCTGTTAATTATTTGCTATATTCAGCGTATTTGTTAGAGAGTCAGTCACTGCAAAATAATGCTCTGACCTGTTCAGAATATTAAAAAGGAGGAGCATTCTTTAATGTGATAAATAGAAGTACATACCGGTACATATCGAGGTGAAACACGACTGTGATTGATAAAACAAAATTAATTGAAACGTGATTGGTCATTGACTCCCATTTGTGGCATGAGTGTTAAATAGTCTTTATCATAAGTAATGCCACGAGTGATTTCCAAATTATCGATAAATTCACGACTCACGAAGAGAGGAGTGAATTTATCTACAGAATTTGGAAATCAAGAGTGGCATTTGTTAGGACTATTTAACGAATAAAATTAAGTTGTTTACTCACAAATTATTATTATTTAAATATAGTTATTTTAAAACATTTATATATTTATTGTAAACGGCGACGTTTGAAGACAAATGAGAAACGATTGGTGCCCTTCATTTGCTTCTTTTGTTCGTCACTGCAACCAGATCATATTATTTATTGCCAAACGAACGCAATATTGTAAGAATGCTCTCTAGTGGAGAAAAAATGAAACACATCAAACTGTATATTAATTTATTTCTGGTGTCTTATGATGTAAATATGACAATTATATTTTTCTGGGAAAAAATACATTTAAGAAAGTGCAAACAGTGGTTTCTTTTTTTGGTGGTATAATCAATTGCTACAAATATTTTTATATTAATTCTCGCATGCGGTCTGTGTTGACATTCATGCACTATATATACAATATGGTAGCCGTGTTTCTTAGTGAAAAGACAGTCACTGCAAAATAATGCTATGACCTATTCAGAATGTTGAACAGGAAGTGCTTTCTTTATTATGATAAACTTTAGTTGGTAAATTCTAGGCGAAACACGACTGTGATTGGTTGTAAATAAAAAATCATTGTAACGTGATTGGTCATTGACTCCCATTTGTGGCATGAGTGTTAAATAGTCTTTATCGTCGAAAATAAATGCTTCTGAGGTGGAGGAATCGGAAATGAATTTGCATTACTTTTGACTGCAAGAGTGGTTGTTGTCCATGAGGAAGAGAGCAAGATTGGTGATGTGAATTATTGGTAATTGTGCGTTCCATTCGATTAGTGGTGGAACTAGTTTAGTGCATGACTGATCATGCATTCACAGTAATTCAGGGCATTGACTGCTGAGGCAGACGTCAATTTGCTGCTTGTCTACCAGAGATATTATCTCCTGCACTGATATCCCAAATCATCCATATCTACACGAAAAAAAAAGTCTACTGTTATTTTCTGTAATATCAACTATTTTCTGTCCAACGAATATGTGCCCCCGTAAGAAATGCGAACTAAAGCCTATTTCCTTTTCTGCCTCGGCAAATCATTTCCCTCCCTGCATTCCTATCTCTCTCTTGCACTTGCACTCCAGTGTTGCCAACTCAACTCCAACCTTGCATTATTCAATATTCAAGAGTCATGACACTGGGGGAAGTTTAGCAACATCCTTACTTGAGTGGCTGCCGTTCGACGTAGTGGGAGGGAAGTGCGGTGAAATTATGTGAGTATAGATTACGTATAGTCCACAGACGAAGAGAAAGAAAGTACGCGACGAAGGGGGGCACGGAGAATTGCAAGCGCTACAATGGCATACTTACTTACTTTCTCACTGGCACTATCGAACCCGTAGGTTCATGGCCGCACGGGCATACGCTCTCCATACATCCCTATCCTGAGCTAATGCTTTCCAATCATTCCCTGTAAAATCTACTTCCCTCAAATCATAATGTTATTCTCCCACCTCATTCTTGGTCTACCAACTGGGTGTCTTCCCTCTGGCTTTCCTACAAGAAGCTTCCATGCAAGTCTTTCATTCCCCATACGTGCAACATGTCCTGCCCATCGCAGTCTACGAGACTTACTTACTTACTTACTTACTTACTTACTCACTGGCACTATCGAACCCGTAGGTTCATGGCCGCGCGGACATAAGCTCTCCATACATCCCTATCCTGAGCTAATGCTTTCCAATCATTTCCTGTATAATCTACTTCCCTCAAATCATAGTTAATGTTGTTCTCCCACCTCATTCATGGTCTACCAACTGGGCGTTTTCCTTCTGGCTTTCCTACAAGAAGTTTCCATGCACGTCTTTCATTCCCCATACGTGCAACATGTCCTGCCCATCGCAGTCTACGGGACTTAACTGTTCTTATTATATCTGGCTTCCTATAAAGACCATGTAGTTCATTGTTATGTAGTCTTCTCCATTCACCTGTCTGTTCATCTCTCTTTGGTCCAAAAATTTTCCTAAGAACTTTATTCTCAAATACTCGTAATCTCCTTTCCTCCCTCAAAGTAAGAGTCCATGTTTCGCACCCATATAATATAACTGGTAGAATAATAGTTTTATATATTTCAGCTTAACGTTTTTTGAAAGGAGTTGGGACATCAAAAGTCTCTGCAATGCATAATAGCATGCATTTCCAGAATTGAGCCTATGTTTAATTTCTTTGTGCATCTCATTCCTATTTGTGATTATTGTTCCTAGGTATTTGAATTCAGCCAATTCCTCAAAATTTCCCTCATTTGTCATTAGCTGTCCATTTCCATTATATAATGAATTTCTACGTGTGACCATATATTTAGTTTTACTGATATTTACTTCCAGTCCTAATTTCTTAGTGTTACTCAATAGTGTGTGCGTGTTGGCCTTTAGTATCTCCTCGCTATCGGCCAGTAGTACCACATCATCAGCATAAACTAACAGCTTATTAATACCATTCAGTTGTAAGCCTTCCTTATTCTCTAAAGATTTAATGGCATGCTCTAGTACAAAATTAAATAGTAGAGGAGATAGTGCATCTCCTTGCTTCAACCCATTCTGGATTTCAAAAGTGTCTGAAAACTGTTTGCCTACACGCACCCTACTCTTTGAGCCATTTAGACACATTCGTATAAGTCTAACTAACTGTTTGGGAATTCCGAACTCCAGCAGGATACTATATAACTTCTCCCTCTTAATTGAATCATATGCTTTTTTGAAGTCTACATATAGTTGATGTACAGTACCATTATATTCCCATTTCTTTTCTAAAATCTGTCTTATACTAAAAATCTGATCTGTTGTAGACCTGTTTCTTTCTTCTAAATGCACATTGATGATCTCCTAGAATGTCATCAATATAAGGAGCAAGTCTGCTTACTAATATATTTGTTAGAATTTTGTACGAAGTTGAAAGTAATGAGATGCCCCTATAGTTGTTGCAATCAGTTTTATCTCCTTTCTTATAAATTGGTACGATAATTGATTCCTTCCATTCATCTGGAAGAGCTTCTTTTTCCCAAATCATACTAAGCAACCAGCGTATCTTGTCCATCAATTTTTCTCCCCCTGATTTTATCAGTTCTGCTGGGATCTCATCTGAACCTGGTGCTTTATACATCTTCAATTTTTCAATTGCCATTTCAACCTCTAATGCACTTGGCTCTGCGACTAGCATTTCTGCTGTCTGTAACTTATCCTCCTCAATGTCCTGTTCTGTATGTACATTTAATAGCTGATTAAAATAACTTTTCCATCTGTTTAATATACTCTTGGAATCTGCAATCATATCCCCATTTTCATTCCGAATTATGTTTGTTCTAGCCTGAAACCCTTTCTTCTCTATACTAATTCCCTGATATAATTCTCTAATGTTCCTATTTTTTGCATAGACTTAACTGTTCTTATTATATTTGGCTTCCTATAAAGACCATGTAGTTCATTGTTATGTAGTCTTCTCCATTCACCTGTCTCTTCATCTCTCTTTGGTCCAAAAATTTTCCTAAGTACTTTATTCTCAAATACTTTTAATCTCCTTTCCTCCCTTAAAGTAAGAGTCCATGTTTCGCATCCATATAATATAACTGGTAGAATAATAGTTTTATATATTTTCAGTTTAACGTTTTTTGAAAGGAGTTGGGACATCAAAGTTCCTAGGAACATGTCCCTGTGTTTGAGCCTTTGGAATGGGTTCCCTGAAGTAGTCCCCGCCCGGAGATCCGAATGGGGGACTATTTGACCTCCGGAAAATTTTACCCCAGTTGAACCCATGTCCGCATTTCTTGACGGTTGTATTTTTACGGTGAAAGATCGTCACTCTTTCGCCCAAGGTACTTTTTTCGTCTGGCTTATCACCTACGACCAGTCCGGCACGGGTAACCCTATCGGCAGCAATGCTACCGCCAGCATAGCTCTCAGGATCATTTAAGCACGCAAGCCACTCCACCACGACAAGGTAAAGATACCATGGAGGGACAATGGCATACTACATGAGAATAAAGGAAGAGTCATGACGTATGAAATACCTACTGCTTTCATTCGCTCCGTCTGTGTATTATACTTTTCTAAGAAAGATGCCTTTTGGTCATTTACCTTCATTTCTGTAAGTTTATTGAACACCTCCCTCAAATAAGTATACAACCAACAATTCTATGACTCTTTATATCCATACTATATAGTGACTCTACCGACTACGCCACGAGAACGGACTCCTTGGATCGGAATGAGGCCTCTGCGAGAGTGACACGCTGATGGCTATTTATGCAGAAAGTAATTAGGTTGGTAGTAAAAGTGTTTGGTTGTTATCTGACAAGTGGACGGGAAGAGACATGTACGGAAACAATGTCCAACTAGAAATACAAGGAAATACAAAACGACGGAAGAGACCACTGATTTTTCCACAAAGATAATTCTCTTTGTGACACAGTTTACTTTCAAACATAGATATTTTAAAGGACAGTTGCTACTGTTTTTCCTACAGTCTTCTTACTGCAACTAATGCTACGGTTTATTATACAGCGTGTCGCGCCCGACGTGACGCGAATTCGCGTTTCGCTCGGCGTGATGCTGGTTCAGCATGGAGCGCATACGCTACAGCGCATATGTTTATGGAATTGTCGCCAGATGGCACCACATATATGGAAAATCAAAATGACCAACGTTCATAATAAATTGCAAATGTGTTTACAAAAACTAATGTATACAAACCTGTCCCTGCATAACCTAATAAAATAAACTACATACATACTATTTAGTAAACTATAAATTAATCTGATGTACACTAAACTGACCCATCGGAATCTAACAAAATGAAGTGATTGAACATTTATTTCTTAAAATATGGTTTGGAATTAAATGCAAATGTTGGTCATTCACACATATGTCCTGCCATCTGGTGGATTTAATTTTATGAGCGTTCACGTATGCCAACTTCAATTCTAATAAAGAACTTTGAAAATAAATTGAGAGGAAAAATCATAATTTGTGTACATAGATAAACATATTAAAATTCTTCATTTAAAAAGTTTCAAGTGTCGTTGCAAAACGATTAAAATAGTTCGAAATATTAGTAAAGACAGAAAAAGTAACAGCTTTTATTTATCTCTTGACTAAGTTCAAGCCACAATAACTTTTTTTCTGTACATCTCTGTACTCCTTCATGCTCATATTGTATAAAACATATATAGAACTCGATGATTTGCAACAAAACTATCTAACTTTCGTCGTTAAAATTGGAAAGTTATAAAACAAGTACTGTATTTCCGACATTTTGTTATAAAATCTTAGTTTGTTTTTAGCAATTACACCAATGAGTACGGGTAATATCTTCTATATTCTTTGTTTGCGCTGGCAAATTGCGTCCTGGATTCAAGAGATTCCAAAACACGACGCGACATGTCAGCGCAAATTTTTTTGCGCCAGCAATTTGCGTTGTAGATAAACCACCTCCATTTAAATACATGGGGAGCAATTTTTGCGCTGGCGCGTTGCGTCGTAGATAAACCACAGCATTACTAACAGCTGACAAATGCTATGTATTTTAATGATCCGTCGTTCTGCGCGGTCAGTGGCAGAATGACTAACTTGACAACCCTGTTACTTTTGGGGTTACGTCTAGGAATGAGCTGTCCCTTCCTTGCTCTTCTCATTACATGTAGCCACTTGTGATTTATTGTGAGGCTGGTAACAGAGAGACGACAAATACTGTGATTTTAAATGATCCGACCGCTTGAGCGTTCAGTGCTTAAATGACTAATTTGACAACCATGTTAAGATCTTTCACATGTGTTTAGAGATTCTCCCCCACATTTGAAGTTGAAAAATTTCAATACGTGATCCGATGTACAGTTCTCTCCTACATCCCTCCCACAGATTCAGTAGATCGGCGACACTAGCGCTAAAACTCTTCCCCTCCGCCCGTGAACAGTTAACTTGGATGTGTAATATGTTGTTCCAACGTTGCCACCATCAACAACCCAAAATACTCCAGATGTTGCCAACATCACTTCCACGTTCCCTGGATTTCACCTACGTTACAGTAATTGATTTGTGTTACAGTAATTGATTTAGGTTTGGTTAGCTTTTAGGTTCCTTGCTTTTTAAATGTGATTTGATATGTAAAAAAATTACCTCTTCATATATGTTATTCTATGAAAAATTCAAAATGTCGGACGGTTACCACGTAAAATCATATTTCCACTAGTTCATTTCGTGTTAATTATACATATTTAGACAGCGGTTACATCTCTTAGGAAAATTGATTCATTAACACATTACAGTACTTTAAATTGCATAAAAACTGACATAAGTCGCATAAGTAAAAGGCTTGTATTGTACAACCCCTCCTAATTAGATTTTTATTTCAAGCTATATTTATTTTTTAAAAATAACATTCACTAAAATGAAACTAAACTATAGGGTAAACCACTCTAATAAAACAAGTTCTGGGAATTTTGTGTCAATGTTGATCATACTGATTTCACATACATATACCGCCAACTGCTGGAGGTTGCATTTATCTTTCTGGGATTACATGAAGCACTAGCGCATGCGCACTGGGATTCTATAGAACTTACTTACTTACTTACTCACTGGCACTATCGAACCCGAAGGTTCATGGCCGCGCGGACATAAGCTCTCCATACATCCCTATCCTGAGCCAATGCTTTCCAATCATTCCCTGTATAATCTGCTTCCCTCAAATCATAGTTAATGTTGTTCTCCCACCTCATTCTTGGTCTACCAACTGGGCGTTTTCCCTCTGGCTTTCCTACAAGAAGCTTCCATGCACGTCTTTCATTCCCCATACGTGCAACATGTCCTGCCCATCGCAGTCTACGAGACTTAACTGTTCTTATTATATCTGGCTTCCCATAAAGACCATGTAGTTCATTGTTATGTAGTCTTCTCCATTCACCTCTCTTTGGTCCAAAAATTTTCCTAAGAACTTTATTCTCAAATAATTTGATATTTATCACAAATAAAGGCAAAGTTCTATTGATTACAAACCTTTAAATGAATCTCCTGAAAAAAATGTGTTTTTTTTTTTTGTTTCAGTTATGCCACTTTTGTCGCAAATGAGCAATATTATGTTGGGCCTCGTCTTCAGACGTAAAATTTTAAAAAATGGAGTTTCCTCAAGCCCTATTAATGACTTACTTATTTACTCACTGGCACTATCGAACCCGCAGGTTCATGCCCGCACGGACATAAGCTCTCCATACATCCCTATCCTGAGCGAATGCTTTCCAATCATTCCCTGTATAATCTACTTCCCTCAAATCATAGCTAATGTTGTTCTCCCACCTCATTATTGGTCTACCAACTGGGCGTTTTCCCTCTGACTTTTCTACAAGAAGCTTTCATGCACGTCTTTCATTCCCCGTACGCGCAACATGTCCTGCCCATCGCAGTCTACGAGACTTAACTGTTCTTATTATATCTGGCTCCTATAAAGACTATGTAGTTCATTGTTACGAAGTCTTCTCCGTTCATCTGTCTGTTCATGTCTCTTTGGTCCAAACATTTTCCTAAGAACTTTACTCTCAAATACTCGTAATCTTCTTTCCTCCCTTAAAGTAAGAGTCCATGTTTCGCACCCATATAATATAACTGGTAGAATAATAGTTTTATATATTTTCAGTTTAAAGTTTTTAAAAAGGAGTTGGGACATCAAAGTCTCTGCAATGCATAATAGCACGCATTTCCAGAATTGAGCCTATGTCCCTATTAATGACTACCATTACGAAATACAGTGTGATTATAAAGTCCCAGTACATTTTAAAGAAATCGCTTACATATCGTATATCTGTTACAGCCATTCGAAAGATACAAATATGTTCACCATTGAAGAGCGGATAGAGATTGTTGCTGCGCGTTTAAGAGGTCAGTCGTACGAGGAAGTTAGAGACAGATTCCAAAGGAAACCATCACGGGAGACGTGTATCTTGATATGTTGCAAGTTTTCTTACAGCCACAGTTACAGCAAGATGGTATCATTGATACAGTGGTGTTGCAACAAGATGGAGCACCACCACACTTTGCTCTGGCTATACGCGGGTATCTCAATGACAGGTTTCCCAAAAGGTGGATTGGAAGGGCATCTCCTCGTATCTGGGCACCTCGCTCGCCAGACCTCGGACCCCTGGACTTTTTGCTTGGGAGTTCATGAAGCAACAGGTGTACAGAACCAAGTTTCCTAATCTGCAAGTGCTGAAAGAACGCATACGCCAAGCGAGTGAAATGATTACAGAGGATATGTTGGTGCTTGTTTTCCGGGCAACGGTGCGTCGTTGGGAAACATGTTTTGAGATTGATGGAGGTTATGTTGAACACTAACTTGATAGTATAAACTACCTTATAATTTTTGTTTTATTTGCGCTACGTTATCCACAAAATGTACTGGGACTTTATAATCACATTTAGTACTATCACTAAATAACCAATCTTTACCCTACCTCGATTTCAAGTTAATATCCTAATGTTTAGTATAGATAGAATAACAGGAATGTTTGATAAATATAAATGTTCTATTTACGTAATTCTGCTGCGGAAAATTGGCAAGAAGAATGTTGAAAAAACAGACTCGTGCGTTCGAAAAGGATCAATAGAAAGTTTATAGTCTAGACAAGCTTATAAACAATGATTCAGTCTCAGGAATGCTTCCATAAAACTGGTGCTTTGGAAAACATTCAACCTCTATAACGACTGCCATCAAATCCAGTAGTGAGTACCAACTACCCTGCCTCAATTTTTTCAGACTACCGCTGTAATAAAAACACACTAACTTACAAAATAATAATAATAATAATAATAATAATAATAATAATAATAATAATAATAATAATAGTCCACCGCTGTGGTCTCGAGGTAGCGTGCTGCCTTGTCACGCAGCGGGCCCGGGTTCGATCCCCGGTTGGGGCAGTTTTTCTGGGTGAGGTTTTTATCGGGGTTTTCCTCATCAGTAAGACAAATGTCAGGAAAACTTTAAGGCCCAAACGGTCCCCGAAATCATATGGTCATCATCCTCATCATTATCATCCTTAACATTATCATTATCATCATCATCCTTCACCGGTGTGGAAAGCAACGGGAAGCTACCACACCTACACAATTCCCTAGTAAAGCTGCAAGCATAGCATGAAAATGCTATGATTGCAGTGAAGGACCTGCCTTCGGGCAGAATTACTATGGATGGATAATAATAATAATAATAATAATAATAATAATAATAATAAAAGGGGGCACGCCGTAGCGTAAGGGTTAAGGCACTGCGCTACAAGCCGGAAGGTCGAGGGTTCAAGTCCCAGAGGGGTCAGGATTTTTAAACTGACACGAACCTTCTGGCGGCACTATGGCCCTGGAGTCAACTCAGGCTCTAACGGAAATGAGTACCAGACACTTGTTCTGGGGGTAAACGCGGCCGTCACGCAGGGCTGACAACCCGGCTGACATCAAGTGCCGATTGTCTATAAAAAGTGGGAGCCTTAACCTCCTACTACCCCAAGGGCCTCCTGAGGCCTGTAGCACAGCATATATTTGCCCATTTGGTCCCACAAGGGACTCCTCCCATTTTAATACCGTTTATAGTTTGTATCGAAACAATTAGAAATATAATTCGACCTGGAACCCTAGCGGTTCGGCTAGCTGCTAATATAATTGCAGGGCACTTACTACTTTACTTTACTTAATAATATAAATAAGAAGAAGAAGAAAATAAAATCTTTAGAGGATGAAGAAGGCCCACAACTCAATGGTATTAATGAGCTGTTAGTTTATGCTGATGATGTAGTACTATCGAGCGATAGGGAGGAGATACTAAAGGCCAACATGCACACACTATTGAGTAATAGTAAGAAAAATGGGATTAGAAGTAAATATCAACAAAACTAAATATATGGCCACACGTAGAAATACATTATATAATGGAAATGGACAGCTAATGACAAATGAGGGAAATTTTGAGGAAGTGACTGAATTCAAATACCTAGGAACAATAATCACAAATAGGAATGAGATGCACAAAGAAATTAAACATAGGTTCAATTCTGGAAATGCGTGCTATTATGCATTACAGAGGCTCTTGACGTACCAACTCCTTTCAAAAAATGTTAAAACTGAAAATATATAAAACTGTTATTCTACCAGTTACATTATATGGATGCGAAACATGGACTCTTACTTTAAGGGAATGGACTCTTACTTTAAGGGAATAAAGGAGATTACAAGTAAATGATAATCAAGTTCTTAGCAAAACTTTGTTAACTTTGGTCTCCCTCTTTTCTTCTTTCTGCTCGGTTGCCATTGATATAGTAGTTTCTTACGCTTTGGAGGTTTGGCACGGGAAGACGGCAGCAGTTGTGAAAAACCCGAAGATAGAGAGCAAAACTTTAGAAACAAAGAGAGATGAACATACTGGCACTATCGAACCCGCTGGTTCATGGCAGCGTGGTCATAACCTCTCCATACATCCCTATCCCGAGCTAATGTTTTCCAATCATCCCCTGTATAATCTCCATCATTTAAATCATGGTTTAATGTTATTCTCCCACCTCATTCTTAGACTACCAACTGGGAGCTTTCCCTATGTTTTCCTACAAGAAGCTTCCATGCCCTTCTTTCATTCCCCATTCGTGCCACATGCCCTGCCCATCCCTGTCTACGAGAATTAACTGTTCTTATTTTATCTGGTTTTCTTTAAAGATCATGTAGCTCACTGTTGTGCAGTCTTCTCCATTCGTGTGTATGTTTATTTGTCTTTGGTCCGAATTTTTTTCTAAGAACTTTATTCTCAAATCTCGTAATCTTTTCTCCTCTCTTAAAGTAAGAGTCCTTGTTTCGCATCCTTATAACTGGAGGAATAACTGTTTTATACATTTTCACCATATTGAAATGTAAATATCCATCCATCAATCCATAGTAATTGAGACCGAGAGCATGTCTTTCACTGCAATCATAGTATTTATTATTATGCTTTGCAGCTTTAATAGGGAATTCTAGGTGTGGAAGCTTTCCGTTGCTTTCAACACCGGTAAAGGATGATGATGATGATGGCAATATGATTTCGGGGACCGTTTGGTCCTTAAAGTTTTCCTGACATTTGTGTTACAGGTGAGGAAAAACCCCGGTAAAAACCTCGCCCAGAAAAACTGCCCCGACCGGGAATCGAACCCGGGTCAGCTGCATGACAAGGCAGCACGCTACCTCAAGACCACAGCGGTGGACATGTAAATATAAAGCGGGTAATTTAATTGACGTCACATAGAATGCATTATATAGAAAATACCAACGGAGAATATTATAGGTCTGATATTTGCAGCTGCAGAGGAAAACAAAACAGCGCATGCGTATAAAACGTACCTTCCGGGAGGAACATAACGTCCTTGTGCAAACTATTTACAGGTGGATCGGATAGAGAGATGACGCGGCAAATTCTACGATATCGTGACCCACTATCTCAACTTTAACCTAATTTGGATACATGTATATCTCAGTCATTCATTATATCATGACATTTTCTTATAAATAAATAATAGTTTTAAAAAACTAAAACAACACGCTTTATTAGAAAACCGAGCTAAAAAATGAAAAATAATTTTAATTTCCAACACGCTTGGGATAAATTTAAAGTGGTCAACAAAAAATAATCTTCAACACATCTAGAATAAAACTAGAGTTATCTACAAAAAAGAATAATTTTATCATCAAAAGCGTGTGGTGCTCTATATCAATTAATATATTTGATAATAAACAGATATTGGTAAAAGTAAAGTCTCTTAGAAGAAAACGTAAAAAAACATAAAAAGCACCCCACGTTTTTGATGACAAAATTATTTTTTTTTGTAGATAACTCTAGTTTTATTCTAAATGTGTTGGAGATGCTTTTTCGTTGACCATTTTAATTTTATCACAAGCGTGTTGGAAATTAAAAATAGTTTTCATTTTTTTAGTTCGGTTTTATAATAAAGCGTGTTGTTTTAGTTTTTAAACTATTATTTATTATTTTAATTTTTAGTTGAATTGTCATAAACCGGAATCCCATGAAAATGTAATTGCTTGCGATATTTTTAGTGTCTAGGCACGAATATAATTATATATATTTTTAAATTATTATTATCTAACATTATTATAGTATTTTTTGAATATTTTAATATATATAAATAGTTACAATTAATCGTATCCTTGTCATATTTTTTGGATAAATTACAATGTGGTAAGTTCAAAATTGTCATTAATATTTTACAGAATAAGATAAAAATGTAAATATCTTTAAATTCGATACTATTATAGTATGAGATAAAAGTAATACTCTATTTTAAAAAAATCCTCCGGGCCGGATTTGAACCAGCGACCTATACAACGAAGGACTAAAAAGTCAATACCTATTATACCGGTCTTTATTTTTTGATGTCCTGATGATCCTGGCCAGGATTTTACAAAAACATTTATGAAATTATGTATTGTCATTGGTCCTTTACAACTATACAAAGTTTCAACTCGATCCAATGTTTTTAAGTGGGTGAAAATCGTGCGTTACATAGACAGATACAGGTCAAGCTAATGTAAGCGTGTAAAAAACTAAAAACTGAATAAAAAAATACATAAAAAAGGTAATTAAAATTAAATAATAATTTTCGTTTCAACAGCATTTGTAATGAATATTTTTTATTCAATGCCCAGGTGGTCATTTCGACATTTATTGTGGTCTCTCCTGGCACTGACTTAATTGTAACCCACTTCTGAAGTCTGGAATACGATGATATCCTTCCACAATAATTCTGCCCGAAGGCAGGTCTTTCACTGCAATCATAGCATTTTTATACTATGCTTTGCAACTTTACTAGGGAATTATAGGTGTGGCAGCTTCCCGTTGCTTTCCATACCGGTGAAGGATGATGATGATGATGATAATGAGGGCCGGATGATTTTCGGGGACCGTTGGGCCCTAAGCTTCCTGACATTTTTCTTACAGTTGAAGAAAAACCACGAAAAAACCTCACCCAGAAGCCTGTCCCGACCGGGAATCGAACAAAATGTTAACAAATTGTTAACATGTCTGAAGAAGGTACAGTGTAACTGAATTATATCTTAATAAATATGAAAATCAAATAAAACTAAGTTTTATTTAATTAAATAAATAATATTATTATTGTTTATATATTTATTATTGCAAAGTAAAAAGTAAAGTAAAGTGATCCCACAACAGACCCGGACGCCCTTGGGGTAGTAGGAAGTTAAGGCTCCCACTTTTTCTAGACAATCGGCACTTGATGTCAGCCGGGTTGTCAGCCCTGCGTGACGGCCGCCTTTACCCCCAGAACAAGCGTCTGGTACTCATTTCCGTTAGAGGCTGAGTCGACCCCAGGGCCATAGTGCCGCCAGAGGATTTGGGTCAGTTTAAAAATCCTGACCCCAACGGGACTTGAACCCTCGACCCTCCGGCTTGTAGCTCAGTGCCTTAACCACTACGCTACGGCGTGCCCCATATTTACTATTGCATGATTATTATTTCTATAATTGAAGATTACCTACAGTGTTATGTTATAAAATTTAACAGATGATAAAATTAGTGTATTCTTAATTACTGGTACTGTACTTACCTATCATAACTAAGATAACTCAGAAAGGACCTCTAATTTAAAAAAAAACGTAATTTTACGCTCCCCAAATTTTCAGTGGCCAAAGTAAATTAAAAAGTGCGCAAATTACGCGAGAAAATGAGGTATATAATTATATTATTGGGATAACACTGAGCAACAAAAAATTAACTTTTTTTTTGTCTCAGAAAGAAAAATATGTGATTCTGATAGTATTTTTTCTCCTGAATTCAAATATGATATCGATTTTTCTCCATCACACAAGGTTTCCGAGAGACAGGCATTTATAATTTCAAACACTTTAATATTTTCTACATTCGTAACTACACAATATTAGAACATTCGGACTCACCTAGAAAGTAAGAAATGACGATTTTTTGCTATATTTCGCCTGTGGAGCATCCCTTTTGATGGTCCAGCAATAATCGGCCAGCATATTACGATTCCATTTGCCTTGATATCTCTTTTCCATAGCTGAAATCATTTGAGTTAGCTCATTTGGTTTTATTTTACAGTGGACAAATGTACGAAAAAACGTTTATTAAAATAATAATTATTTAAATCCATTAATTGAAATTGAAATAAAAAAAATGTGGGTGATGGAGAAATTCCGAATACATATTTGAAAACACGATAAAAACTGCATTAAGTACAACTGTTGGTACTCATGAGACAAAAATCATGTTGACCAATGATATTCGTACGCCTTGTTATTGACATATTTAAAAGTGAGGTCGCAGCTGTCTGATGGGGCAAGGGCCTTCATTCCCCGTCGCGCCAAGGAATAATAAGTATGCCTTATTTTAATTACACTGAGAGGGAATGGAGTAAGTGCATTTTTATAGGTGTTGAGCATAAAAGAAGCTGTGGGCGTGAAGATAGTAACAAGCTATAAATGTGGAAACTTGAATTAAAAACATGGGACGTTAGAAGCAGTAAAATTACTTGTACACAAGTCTGATGCATAAAATGTCTTAGAAATCACTTCCATTAGAATCTTAAATATTCTGATGTT
Organism: Diploptera punctata; assembly: GCA_030220185.1. Classification (NCBI taxonomy): domain Eukaryota; kingdom Metazoa; phylum Arthropoda; class Insecta; order Blattodea; family Blaberidae; genus Diploptera; species Diploptera punctata. The sequence goes on from JASPKZ010000803.1 coordinate 1,455,968, forward strand.
CAGATGTTTGCTTCGAGAACTACACTTTTGCTTTCAACTTCACTACCAATATATGAAAAGGAGACAAATATAGATAGATTGACCATATGAGCTATTTTGAACGGGACAGTAACATTATTTATATATATATAAGAAAAATAAATGTTTGAATTGGATTCGCCTGGTGGTGTAATGGATATCACACTGAGGTACAGACTCAGAGATCCGGGTTCGATTCCCGTCCAGGCATTTATTTTTCTTATCATACCATATTAAGCTTGCATTGCTCAATGTTAAATATTTAATTATAACACCGATAAAGCGTCACTGCTATAAAGTAAAAATGTTCTCTTTAATTTGCTTACTTGTTATAGTCAACTACTAGATGGCAGTGAAGACCGAGTACTCGCGACATCTAGTAATAATGGGGAAGAAAAATAAATGTTTGAATTGGATTCGCCTGGTGGTGTAATGGATATCACACTGAGGTACAGACTCAGAGATCCGGATTCGAATCCCGTTCAGGCATTTATTTTTCTTATCATACCATATATATATATATATATATATATATATATATGTGTGTGTTGTGTGTGTGTGTGTGTGTGTGTGTGTGTGTTTCGATCCCCGGTCGGGGCAGTTTTTCTGGGTGAGGTTTTTATCGGGGTTTTTCTTCACCTGTAAGACAAATGTCAGGAAAACTTTAAGGCCCAAACGGTCCCCGAAATCATATGGCCATCATCATCATCATCCTTATCATAAGTAATGTCACGAGTGATTTCCAAATTATCGATAAATTCATGACTCACGAAGTGAGGAGTGAATTTATGTATATAATTTGGAAATCAAGAGTGGCATTTGTTAGGACTATTTAACGAATAAAATTAAGCTCTTTACTAAAAAATAATTATTTGAATATAGTTACCGGTGTTTTAAAATATGTATATAGTTAATGTAAACGGCGATGTTTGAAAGCAAATTAGAAATGTGAGGTTATGTATATTCACTGCAACTCCATCATGTTATTTATTGCCAAATAGGATCGCAATATTGTAAGAATGCACTCTAATAGAGAAATAATGAATCACTTAAAACTATTATGATCAACATGATAGGTTAATCATTTATATTTTGAATAAAGAACTCAGTAAAATCACTGAATCTATTCATTATTTGCTATATTCAATGTATTTGTTGGAGAAAAATAATGGTCTAACCTGTTCAGATTATTAAAAAAAGGAGGAACTTTCTTCATCACAAAAGCTGGAGCTGATAAAGAGAAATCGATAAAGATCGAGGTGAAACACGACTGTCATTGGTTGTAAAACAAAATTCATTGAAACGTGATTGGTCATTGACTAGCATTTGTGGCATGAGTTAAATAGTCATTATCATCATCATCCTTCACCGGTGTGGAAAGCAACGGGAAGCTACCACACCTATAATTCCCTAGTAAAGCTGCAAGCATAGCATGAAAATGCCGTGATTGCAGTGAAGGACCTGCCTTCGGGCAGAATTACTATGGATGGATGTAAATAGGTAACAACTTATAGTTATGCATGATTTGTTTTCATTGAAGTCCGACACATTTAAATAAGCTGTCACCAGAAAATAAAAATGTATAATGTTATGGCGGTTCCCACAATATTGTATGGATGTGAAACTTGGGCTGCAGTGAAAAGACAGAAGGATAGAATACAGACGGCAGAGATGCGGTTCCTAAGACAAGTAAAAGGATGTACAAGACTTGATAGAATAAGAAATGAGGATATAAGAGAAGAATTGAAAGTACAGCCTTTATTGGATAAAGTCACGAATTACAGACAGAAATGGATTGATCACATGGATGGAATGAGTAAGGAGAGATATCCATTGTTAGCAAGAAATTATCAAGCAAGAGGAAGGCGTGATGTTGGAAGACCTAGAAGACGTTGGGCTGATGCATTATGAAGTCGGAACGGGCAATTGCCTAATCTCTGGAGTGATGATGATGATGATGTCACCAGAAATTGAGTTTCTTTATTTTAACAAAATAAATATATATTGAGTAAACCAACAAAATGGGACCATAAATTCGACTTGTCAAGGAATTTGCTAAATTTACGCAGTTGCTGCGTGACGGACTTTATGATTTGAAGTGAAGTATGCAATTGAAGGTGAAAAGCTGTCAGTTTATTGAAGGAAGAGCAGAGTTTTTGTGCGTGATTATTATAGAATGCAGCAGGAGAAGAAGCAGGGAAGCACAATCGAATACGGATGTCCTGTTACCAGTCCTGCATTTCAATGTATTTCTCTCACTTCTGTTTGTTTTGCTTCTTCAAAGAATCGCTGGCATGCTATTCAATACCAACCGACTTTAAAAATTGCTGCACACATTACGTCAGGTTGTTGAAATTTCCATCATTTGGGTTCAACTCTGGAAACACATGCTATTTTCCAAAACAAGGACTCTTCTCAACCCAAATTTTCTCAAAAAAACTTTAAACTGAAAATAATATAAAACAGTTATTCTTCCACTTAAACAGAGCGCTTATAAAGTCCCTATTCAATATTACCGACTTTCAGCGGAACAACAAACGTGATACTCATCGAAACAAAACCACGTGACCTGGTCGTTTTTCGTTGGTTATGGACACCGATGTACGATGTAGAAGCAATAAGTACGCGAAAAAAGCAGTTCCCTTCATTAAATTAAAAATATGTTCTCTGGCGCAGAGCTATGCGCTGTTCGACAGCCCATGCGGGCAGAAATTTTCTCATGGAATTTCGGCCAGTATGGGACCGGTGTCCACCAAGCATCGTGAGGCATTTGGATAGCTACAATAAGTAGCGACTCCAGGTTGAGAAGACCATCTAATACGGCTGGAGGACCCGACATGCTGACCACATGTCAACCATACACTACCTGGATGATCGTCCACCTCTGTGATTAACACATGTGGATGTGAGGCCAGCAGCCGGATGGTAGGCCAAGGGCCTTCTAGGCCTCTCGCGCTAGGAGTTTTTGGAGAATATACTCGTTATTCTTCATGAATGAAATTAATAATATTCAAAACATATCAATAATTACAACTTAAAATAGTTTATTACATATGGATGATGCATTTAAGTCATGCTTCAGTCGATTATGATGCAACAAAATGGCTGAAGATGTCGTCTTCTGTTTCTGTGGCGGCATCTAAATTTTTAAAACACAAGTCTTTGACCAAAAAACAGTTATTTTAAATTATTTCACAAGTTCAGTGAAAAATATATATTTCTTATAATCTACCCCATTCAACGATCACATGTCTTATATATATATTTCACACGTGATCCCAGCCAATGTGACAGTAATTGTCGGGCAAATGACGGAAAGATACAGTTGGCGTTTATTTATGTTAGGATCAAAGTAAGAGCGGATTTGGTGTAAGTAGAGAAGGACCTAAGAATGATCGGGGCCAGTGGAGTGTCACTTGCTCGACATCCCTCTCAACACATCGAATCCATTTCCATAATGTTGACTATTTAACTCATGCCCCAAATAGGAGTCAATGACAAATCACGTTACAATGATTTTTTATTTACAACCAATCACAGTCGTGTTTCGCCTAGAATTTGCCATCTGAAGTTTATCATAATAAAGAAAGCACCTCCTTTTTAAAATTTTGTACAGGTGATAGCATTATTTTGCACTAAGAAATACGGCTACCAGATTGTATATATAGTACTATTGAAAGTATGTTTCCTCTTCTTCTTCTTCTTCTTCTTCTTCACTTCCTGCTTTAGGCATTATTTGCCTGTTCCGTCTTCACTAATAGAGCCAAAACCATCTCTTCCGAGGACGTCCGACATCTCTTCTTCCTATCGGAAAATTATGTAAGATTGGAAGTATGTTTAAATGCAATAATTATGGAAGCACAAAACTCATTTCACCATTATCTGTCGACCAAAGTTACCATTTAAAACCCCGGAAAAAAGACCACACATACCGCATATAAAAATATTTGTAGCAATTGATTATACCAGCAAAAAAAGAAACCACTGTTTGCACTTTCTTAAATGTATTTTTCCCAGAAAAATATAATTGTCTTATTTACATCTTAGGACATCAGAAATGAATTAATATACAGTTTGATGTGTTTTATTTTTTATCCACTAGAGTGCATTCTTACAATATTGCGTTCCTTTGGCAATAAATAACATGATCTGGTTGCAGTGATAAACAAAAGAAGCAAATGAAGCGTACCAATCGTTTCTCATTTGTTTTCAATCATCGCCGTTTACATTAAATATATAAATATTTTAAAATAACTATATTGAAATAATGATTTGTGAGTAAACAGATTAATTTTATTCGTTAAATAGTCCTAACAAATGCCACTCTTGATTTCCAAATTCTCTAGAAAATTTCATTCCTCACTTCGTGAGTCGTGAATTTATCGATAATTTGGAAATCACTCGTGGCATTACTTATGAATATTCCATAATTTTATATTTTAATTTTGAATAATACCTCAACGGAACACAACATGAATCTTATAAAAGGTGATATACACTGATAATAATTGATTTTTTAGTAAGTAAAATCGATATACTCTGAATAACTATATTATTTTTTGAATTCGCTTAAACACGTGTTGGTAATACATATGAACAATATAAAATCGCCATTTTATGGGTTCTGTTTGTATGTTGGGAACAGAGTTATGTTTGTTAGTACCTTCACTTTGCGAGTTGTGAATACCAAGAAGTTGTTAACACCCACGTGGTTTTGTCTACTTGTGCAAGAGAATGAGACTCTATAAGTAAAATAACAAAAGCAAGTTAAGAGCCTCATTTATTTCTAATAAACAATTAATACCAGTAGCGGCTTTTCAGGTGGAGTGAGTGAAGTGCCAGTTCACCTATATTCTAATTATATAAGAGTAAAATTATTTTATTTTGACCGCGGTGGACTAGTGGTTATGCTCCTTGCCTCTGGTCCCGAAGGTCGCGGGTTCAAACCCGGCCGGTGTCGATGTATTTTTTAGGACGGAAAAATCCAAGGAGCAAATCCTCCGGTGTCGATGTATTTTTTAGGACGGAAAAATCCAAGGAGCAAATCCTCCGGGAGGGACTTTAAGCCGTGGGTCCCGAGTCTAAAGATTTCCAGGCTCGTAAAAGATTCTTAAGCCTGAATGAAAAGGCCTATAAGCAACATTTACCGAATTTTCCCGTCCTAGTACTACCTTGGTTTCCTAGATGTCAGTATGAGGCGGAACGATGACCATGGACCACTCAAATGACATCTATCTGAAAACAAGTGTAACTAAATTAGTATTGTTCAAATTCTTTCCTGTAGGGGGAAAGCGCCTAAATCTCTGATAAGGGAAACATGGGCTTATAAGTTACAAGATTTTATTGTTTAATCAGGGTATCCGCACAATGCAGGGCCACAGTACGAATTTTTAAGACAAGACACACCAATCACTCACATATTCATATTAACAAGCGAATATGACATGATGATGGTGGTCTGCTTCGTTGGTCTAGTGGTTATATACTTTTGCCTCTAATCACAAGGATAGCGGGTTCAAACCCGTCCGGGTCGATGAACTTTCCATCATCATCATCAACAACAACAAGGATTAAGCCCAATGGCCTGTTCCGATCTCATTATAGGTCGAATTGGTCCTTCCATCTCTTCAATGGTCTTCCCAACAATCTTCTCCCTTTTGGTTTATAATTATACATTCTTCTTGGTATGCGCTGTTCATTCATTCGTAATACGTGCTGAAGATAAGCATTTTGATAATATTTTATTCTTTCACAGAGATTAAATATATTAAGTTCTCTGCTACAACATATTCTTGTAAACCCATGTTTTCCCTTAACAGAGATTTAGGCGCTCTCCTCCTACAGGGAAGAATCTGAACCATACTAATTTAGTTACACTTGTTTTCATATAGATGTCATTTGAGTGGTCCGTGGTCAGCGTTCCGCCTCATACTGACATCTAGGAAACCAAGGTAATACTAGGACGGGAAAATTCGGTAAATTTTGCTTAGAGGCCTTTTCATTCAGGCTTAAAGATCTTTTACGAGCCTGAAAGACCTCAGACTGGGGACCCACGGCTTAAAGTCCCTCCCGGAGGACTTGCTTCTTGGATTTTTCCTACAACATATTCGAAATACATATATCAGACAAGAAATGGATGCACAAGAAACTGTTGACGAAAAGATAACAAAGAGAGCTTTACAGTGGTATGGACATGTACAACGGGTGACGGAAGACCAGTGGCCTAAACATGTGTTAGATTGGATGGCACCAGACAGAAGGAAGAGGGGAGAAGCAGAATAACAAGGTATGAGGGAATATATGATGCCATGATGAAGAGGGGTATGGAAGAAGGATAATGGGAAGATAGGAATCTCTGGAAAGCAGGAATCAATGGCAAACTGCTGTAAAGTGGAAAGTCTGTATTAAGTATTAAGTAAATAAGTTCTGTTCTTATATTCGATGAACTTTTAGAATAGTAAAATCCAAGGGACAGGTCCTTCATAAGTGACTTTAAGCCGTGTATCCAAGTCTGAAGATTTTCGAACTCCTAAAATAACGTCAATCCTAAATTAGTGCCTCTGAGCAAAATTTTACCGGTATCCCTCATGCAAGTAATCATCATCATCATCATCCGGTATCATGACAGTTGCCGCCCTCTTCCGGAAACCAAACTGTCCATTCATTGATCTTCCTCCAATCCTCTGATAATCATAGCCGCTTGCACGCCTTTTATCTAGGTTTTCTTTGGTCTTCCTTTCTTCCACCTTTCCATTGGGATCCATTCCATAACAATTTTAGGCAATATTTGCTCTGGCATTCTTTTGGCATGGCCATACCACTGTAATCTTTTCTTTTTTATAATGTCTATTATGTCCGGCTCCTCTTAAATACGCCATAGTTATTTCTTTATTTCGTATTCTATCCATTCTAGATTTTCCAGCTTATCTTCTTAAAACATCCATTTCTGTACTTAATTTTTTTTTTCATTTCCCTGGTAGGAATTTGCCAAACTTCAGCACCATATGTTAAAATGCTCTGAATTGTGGTATGATATATTTGCAATTTTCTATGTTTTGTAATATTTTTGCGCCGACAAACAGAATTTAAAGCATTTATTGCTTGTTTTCTTTGTGCGATTCTATTTTTAATTTCCAAGTCATATCATAGAAATTCCTTATACGAAAACCAGAAGGAAAGCGCTTTAATAGAAATGCGAAGAATGAGATGGGAAAATAACATTAACCGTGATTTGATAGATCATCGGTTGATTAATGTCTTTGTCATCGTCCGATTCCTAATAGCCAATTTTGTCGGTCCATCCAATCTCCTGTTTGTAGACGTTTCTCCTTCATTTATAAACATATTCCCTGACTCCAGGAGGTTTTAGGTCTTCCTCTGCTTCGTCTTCCCTCAGTTTTCCATTCCAAAACAGATTTTGATTCGTCTTCCTTTTAATCTGACCGGCTTATCTCTATCAGGTTTTTTCAGCATTGCATTTTTTTCTGATGGGAGGGAGCTGGCCTACCGCATCAGCCCCCAACCTGGAGGACCAGGGATTTTTTTTTCAGGTATCCATCCTTAGATCAGTTGCTTTCACTACAGCTAAGAGCCTGATTTGTCCTTTAGGAAGAATTTGACAGAAAAAATAAGATGAAATGATTCCCTCGGCATCGAATACTCTAATAACCGTGATCTGAGAGAGATAAAATATACAGGGGATAATTCGAAAATTTAGCTCAGGATAAGGATCTATGGAGAGCTTATATCCGAGCGGTAATGAATCTTGGAGTTAGATAGTGCTACAGGGATAGTTAGTTAGCAACCTCGAGTAATCAGCTAATCTACAGAATATTTTGAAACAAAAATCACGTGGGTAAATTGACAGAAACCTTAACATAAAATACAGATTGATGTCAAGTTGACGAGAGGGGAAAAAAAAAGAAGAGAGAGTGAAAAAAATATGTAAAACACTTGAAAACAAACGAACAGCGAGCTTCAGTACACTCCATTGTTTCACAAGTATACTCTGTAACTCTCTTATCAACCGCCAGGCGTCGTCATCGTCATATTTTTGAAGAACAATTGAAATGCAAAGAGCGTTGCAGTGTGGTGCTGTAATTGAAACAGAAACTCTAACGCTTGGTTGCTTCAAAGATGGTGGCGGTTGCTTTTAAAAATAAGAAATATAGATGATGAATATAAAAAAGGGATAGAATATTAAAGACTGTGATACAAATGGGAATTGATCTCTGCAATGAATGAGGAATGTGTTCTATAGAGTGCATCATCCATACAATTAAAAAAAAAAAGAAGATATATCAAGCTTCAGGCTCAATGGTATCGTCAATATTAAGTTGAAACTTTTCAACTTTGAAGTCCGTCGCCGTGGCATGGTCGGTAGAGTCCCTACCTTCCACTCCGGCGACACGGGTTCGATTCCCGGCGAGGTAGGGAATTTTAAATCTCCACATTGGATCTGGGTGTGTGTCCTGTCATCATCATCATCAACAACAACAAGGATTAAGCCCAATGGCCTGTTCCGATCTCATTATAGGTCGAATTGGTTCTTCCATCTCTTCAATGGTCTTCCAAACAATCTTCTCTCTTTTGGTTTATAATTATACATTCTTCTTGGAATGCGCTGTTCATTCATTCGTAATACGTGCTGAAGATAAGCATTTTGGTAATATTTTATTATTTCACAGAGATTAAATATATTAAGTTCTGTTCTTATATCTTCGTTTTTCTTTTTATCGGTCCTTTGGTATCCTGCTATTGCTCTCAACATCTTCATTTCAGCAGCCTCTATGTCCTGTCCTTGTGTTTATATGTGAGAATAAAACAAAAGTTGGTAAAACAAAATGTAAAATGAAAAGGTAAAACGAAAAAAGGTAAAAACAAGAAGGAAAAAACAGGTTGTCCATCGCCGTGGCGTAGTCGGTAGAGTCCCTACCTTCCACTCCGGCGACACGGGTTCGATTCCTGGCAGGGTAGGGGATTTTAAATATCCACCTTGGATCTGGGTGTGTGTCCTGTTCTTGTGTTTATATGTGAGAATAAAATAAAAGTTGACAAAAAAAAGTAAAATGAAAAGGTAAAACAAAATGTAAAACGAAAAGGTAAAACGAAAAAAGGTAAAAACAAGAAGGAAAATAACAGGTTGTCCATCGCCGTGGCGTAGTCGGTAGAGTCCCTACCTTCCACTCCGGCGACACGGGTCCGATTCCCGGCGAGGTAGGGGATTTTAAATCTCCACCTTGGGTCTGGGTGTGTGTCCTGTCCTTGTGTTTATATGTGAGAATAAAATAAAAGTTGACAAAAAAAAGTAAAATGAAAAGGTAAAACAAAATGTAAAACGAAGAGGTAAAACGAAAAAAGGTAAAAACAAGAAGGAAAAAACAGGTTGTCTGTCGCCGTGGCGTAGTCGGTAGAATTCCTACCTTCCACTCCGGCGACCCGGGTTCGATTCCCGGCGGGGTAGGAGATTTTAAATCTCCACCCTGGGTCTGGGTGTGTGTCCTGTCCTTGTGTTCATATGTGACAATAAAATAAAAGTTAACAAAACAGATAAAACAAAAAGGAAAAACAGTATAAACGAAAAAAAAAAACTTTGAAACTCTAACAATCTCAGACTTCACGGCACAACAAGCCTAGAAAACCTTTGGCCCACCAGAAGGCCCTGGCCTAACATCCATATATATTAATCTAACTAACTAACTCACTGGCACTATCGAACCCGAGGTTCATGGCCGCGCGGACATAAGCTCTCCATACATCCCTATCCTGAGCTAATGTTTTCCAATCATCCCATGTATAATGTATTTCCCTCAAATCATGGATAATGTTATTCTCCCACCTCATTCTTGGTCCACCAACTGGGCGTTTCCCTCTGGTTTTCCTACAAGAAGCTTACATTCACCTCTTTAATTCCCCATTTCTGCCACAAGTTCTGCCCATCGCAATCTACGAGACTTAACTATTCTTATTATATCCGGCTTCCTATAAAGACAATATAATTCACTGTTATGCAGTCTTCTCCATTCACCTGCCTGTTCGTATCTCCTTTTAGTCCAAAGATTTTCCTAAGAACTTTATTCTGAAAATACTCATAATTTCTTCTTCCTGCTTAAAGTAAGATTCCATATTTCGTATCAACTTAATATAACGGGGAGAATGGGTCCATCCATGGTATCCATAGTAATTCTGCCCGAAGGCAGGTCTTTCACTGCAATCATAGCATGGCAGCTTTACTAGGGAATTGTGTAGGTGTGGTAGCTTCCCGTTGCTTTCCACACCGGTGAAGGATGATGATGATGATAATGATAATGATAAGGATGATAATGATAAGGATGATAATGATAAGGATGATGGCCATATGATTTCGGGGACCATTTGGGCCCTTAAAGTTTTCCTGACATTTGTCTTACAGGTGAGGAAAAACCCCGATAAAAACCTCACCCAGGAAAACTGCCCCGACCGGGGATCGAACCCGGGCTCGCTGCGTGACAAGTCAGCACGCTACCTCGAGACCACAGCGGTGGACGGAGAATGGGTAATGCAATAAAAAAAAATTGTCGTGTTAGGACCTTAAAAATCCCTAAATATTTTTTTCCAACTCTATATAATGTAGGTTGGTAAATCTGATTGTAGATAATTGACTTAACTGGTATAAAAACATGCCCGAAAAAAAGTAGGCCTAGTTTACATAAAGACAAATGTAATGTTGTTGCAGAAATACGTGCTTTTATAAGAAATTATGCAATATGTCTAATTAGAATAATATCATAAAGTAGCCCTTTATAATGTGACAGGTGATAAATAACGCGCGCGCATGTGCACAAAATAAACATAAATTATTGTAATTATCTGCAGTGGTTTCGAGGCTGAAACACAGATGCGAATATTTGATTTATTTCTCTGCTGCAATGAAAACCTCTACATCACCATTAACAGTGTCAATTCCTATAATAAAAAATAGCTTTTTGATTAATTAGATTAAAATCCATGCTTCGCTTTTAAGGGAATCCACAAGGAATTAAATTATTGAGGTTTATTTCATGTAAATATTCAACGGAATTGACCTCTCCATACATCCTTATCCCGAACCAATGTTTTCCAATCATTCCCTGTATAGGCCTAATTACCTCCTTCAAATCGTGATTGTTATTCTCCCAACCCTGGTGAAGTGGAATAGAGGACCTTAGGTCTTAAATTCATTATGAAAAATAAATTATTTTTGTTAATATTATTATTATTATTATTATTATTAATGTTATTATTATTAAATAGATATGGTCACACGTAGAAATACATTATATAATGGAAATGGACAGCTAATGACAAATGAGGGAAATTATGAGGAAGTGGCTGAATTCAAATACCTAGGAACAATAATCACAAATAGGAATGAGATGCACAAAGAAATTAAATATAGGTTCAATTCTGGAAATGAGTGCTATTATGCATTACAGAGACTTTTGATGTCCCAACTCTTTTCAAAAAAGTTAAACTGAAAATATATAAAACTATTATTCTACCAGTTATATGGATGCGAAACATGGACTCTTATTTTAAGGGAGGAAATGAGATTACGACTATTAGAGAATAAAGTACTTAGGAAAATTTTTGGACCAGAGAGAGATGAACAGACAGGCGAATAGAGAAGAGAACATACCAATGAACTACATGATCTTTATAGAAAGCCAGATATAATAAGAACGGTTAAGTCTCGTAGACTGCGATGGACAGGACATGTGGCACATATGGGGAATGAAAGACGTGCATGGGAGCTTCTTGTAGGAAAACCAGAGGGAAAACACCCAGTTGGTAGACCAAGAAGGAGGTGGGAGAATAACATTAACCACGATTTGAGCGAAGTAGATTATACAGGAAATGATTGGAAAGCATTGGTTCAGGATACGGATGTATGGAGAGCTTATGTCCGCGCTGCCATGAACCTACGAGTTCAATAGTGTCAGTGAGAAAGTATTATTATTATTATTATTATTATTATTATTATTATTATTATTATTATTATTATTATTATTATTATTATTATTATTATTATTATTATTATTAGTCTACTCCTGCCAAAAGCACATTATCAAACAGTAGGCCTATACGTGTCTTCTCACATAAAATATGAACTGCAGATAAGTTTGGAATATAATCTAGGCAACTTGTGCAGAATCTAAACATTAAAAAAATGCAGTGGCATTGTAAAACACATAAACAGTTGTCATAAAAACAGGAAAATTGTGAAACCGTGGTCATTGTTCAGGCTTTGTTTCTGTAATCCAGTGATTAAATCGTGTTCACAGCTCCACCTGAAGAACAGTTCATTGTTAGCGTAATAAGTAACAGTTATCAACTACTCTGAGAATCCCACATTTAAATGGAATTGCCCGTGACCCCTGACATAAATGTTACACTAGCATCCATCTTATCTCTATGTTGGCGCCGAATTTATTGCATTCACTGGAATGTTTGATAGAAACCGTCCAAGTTTTTAATTAATCGTGTTTACATATGCTTCAACACACTACAGGCTCTATAATCACTGTTATTATCATCACTATTATTATTATTATTATTATTATTATTATTATTTTTTTTTTAATTGCGGATGAGCCCATGTAGGACTACGCAAAGTACTTAGAGGCGTTTCCTTTGAGTCCAAATTTATTTCATTATTTTGCTATGAGCTTGTTTTCTCTCATCTGTCCAAGTTGTTCCAGTTTTTTTCTTCGGTTTGTCCTCTTGGTCAACTTGCCACTTATTCACCTTAATTCTAAATATATCTCTGTTTGGGATACATTCTTTAGTAATTCCTGCCAATTTTAAGTCCTTTTTGACTTCATCAATCCACTTCATAGTAACCACTGTATTATTATTATTATTATTATTATTATTATTAGTAGTAGTAGTAGTAGTAGTAGTAGTAGTAGTAGTAGTAGTAGTAGTAGTAGTAGTAGTATTAGTATATTATTGTAGTGAGATCACATATTTAGGAATTAAAATAAATAAAAATGGGAGTTATGAAGAGGAAATAAGAAATAGAAATAATAAAGGAAAATTTGCAATTGCTTGCCTCAATGTAATATTGTGGGATAAAAATATAAGTAATAAAACCAAAATGAATATATATCATACAATTGTTAAAAGCATCATTACTTATGGAGCAGAACTTTGGCCATTAACAACAAAAACAAATAAGTATCTTTTGGCAATGGAAATAGATTTCATACGAAGGGCAGCAAGAATTTCAAGAAGACAAAAAATTAGAAACTCAGTTATAAGGGAGAAAATTAAGATTAAAGACACTATTTTAGATTATATTAAAACTCAGCAATTAAGATGGTACGGACATGTCCAGCGAATGGAAGAGGATCGGCTACCAAAAACTGTTTTGGAATGGAAGCCTGAGGGAAGACGAGGCAGAGGAAGACCTAAAACCTCCTGGAGTCAGGGAAGATGTTTATACATGAAGGAGAAACATCTACAACCAGGAGATTGGATGGACCGACAAAACTGGCTATTAGGAATCGGACGATGTCAAGGACATTAATCAACCGATGACCTATCTATCTATCTATTATTATTTTTATTATTATTATTATTATCATTAATAATATTATTATACATATATTTCAACGCACTACAGGCTCTAAATCTAATATGTAAAAATGAATGTTTGTTCGTACTTTGTGCGCGGCCATACCGTTGCTCATTGTGATGGGGCTTTTTGCAAAATGGTCAGGAGATTCCTGGGAGGAACATAGGCTATAAGAGAATTGTGATACTCAACTCCCACACCCTTAAAAATCGCCCTTTGTAGTGGAAAAGCTCATTGGACGTTTAAATGGCTTACGCGGCCTAAATCATAACAAATACACAAAATTAATGTACACAGAATTGAATATCTCAAAAAGCTCTAGAAAAAAGTCCCCGGCAACATATGTTTATCTCTTACGGATAACTCACAATAACCATTTTTGTCTTTCATTGATGTCAAGAAGATCGAGACAAGTACGTAGATTCCTGTGCAAGCATAGCAGCACATGGCGGGTATTCATTTACGGATAACTCTAAAATAATGAAATTTGTCTTTTAGCTCATTCATGCCAAGAAGATCGAAATAAGTAGATTCCTAGGTAACACCGGGTAATCAGCACGGGGAATCTTAAAATGAAATTGCGATATACATTTATAATTACTTTTCATTTTACTTATTTGGGGAATGAAAGACGTGCATGGAAGCTCTTTGTAGAAAAGCCAGAGGGAAAACGCCTAGTTGGTAGACCAAGAATGCGGTGGGAGAATAATATTAACTATGATTTGAGGGAAGTAGATTATACAGGGAATGATTGGAAAGCATTAGCTCAAGATAGAGATGTATGGAGAGCTTATGTTCGCGCGGCCATGAACCTACGGGTTCGATAGTGCCAGTAAGTAAGTAAGTAAACTTCTTCTTCTTCTTCGGTTTTGCCCCACTTATAGGTCTGCCGTCTTCAGTTTCCATTTATCTCTGTCATTCCAATCTCCCTCTTCCAAATCCCTATCATCCATTATAGTTCTGACGTAGGTTTTACATTTCCATCTTGGTCCGCCACGTTTATTTCTTCCAGGGGGTGACCATTGGTATATATATTTTTGGCCATCTTTCATTTTCCATTCTTTGTACATGGCCATACCATTTAAGCGTTTGATTTTCAATCCTCTTAACAACAGATGTGGTGACATTCATTTCTCTCCAAAGGAATTCATTTCTTATTTTATCCTGTCTTGTTTTTTGGAGGCTTCTTCTAAAATAATCAAATTCAACTGTTCTAATTTATTCTTTTGTAATTCCATCAAAGACCAAGTTTCACTTCCATATGACAAAATATTCTGTATTATGCTCTTATAAATTTTTATTTTAGTTTCCTTTGTAATATTTTTATTCCAAATTATTCCATGTAATGTCTTAGTTGCATTTTTTTGCCATTGCAATTTTAGTCTGTACATCTCTCTCACTGGTACCTAAACTTGTAATTATTGACCCAAGATATTTAAAAAATTCAGACTTTTTTATAAGTAAACTAATTAGTTAATTAAGTTTCCTTCATTATAAACAAGAATAAATGTGGACAGCTGATGCAGTAGAAATATATAACAATCTCTACATTAAGAGATACAAAATATTGTCGCTACTTTCCCCGACTTTCCTTTAATTATCTAAAACTATTGTTTTTACTGTCATATCTCACAAGTCACGTGATCACTGTCCTACAAACTGACATCAAAATATTCTAATGGGCTGAAATTATAAGTAGCTTATCCTTATAACGAATGTAAATGGATGCCAGAGACCGGAATTAGATAAGAATGGCCGACAATAGAAAGTTGAATTATTGACATAATTTATTATATGCATAATAGTAATAATTTAATTCTTCTTCTTCTTCCAGGGATTAAGCCTGTTGCCTCGTTCCGGTTTCATGAAAGCTAGAATTGTTAAAATTGTTCAGACCATCTTCTGTGTGGGCGTCCAACATTTCTCTTTCCGTGAGATTTATAATTTAGCAATAATTTTGGAAATCTTTCTTCTGGCATTCTATCAACATATTCTTTCCAGGCGTTCCTATATTTTATTATTCGATCTGTAAGTTTGAAAATATTTAGTCCTTTCTTATATCTTCACTTATTTTCTTATCCAGCAGAGTATATCCTGCTATATTCTTAAAAATCGCATCTCAGCTGCTTCCAATTGTTGTTCTCGTCTTGTATTAGTGATCGCCCAACATTCTGATCCATACATCAATACAGGAGGAACAGCCATTACTTCATAAAATTTAATTTTTGTTTCCTTTCTTGTACTTTAAGGATTCTTTTAATAGTGCCATACATTAGATCAAATGTCTTTATTTTATCATTAATATCTTCAATTTTAACATAAATGATAAATTGAAACCTAGATATTTAAAACTATTCACTTGCTCTATCTAAAATTAAATTTTTTACAATTAGGAATATTCCACAATACAGTGTTTCTCCTTCAACCCAAAGTGATTTGTCGTCAGAGGTTCCTGTCTAGAGCATCTTCTTCCCTCAGAACTCTAGCTTCCATACTTCTCCTCACTCCATCCATCCAACGTTCTCTAGGTCTGCCTCTTCCACTTCTTCCATTTGCTTCCCAATTAGTCTTCTTTGGTCTTCTTCTTCTTAAACTTAATTTGTAGGATTTGTTATCCGAAGATAATCTACAGAAAGATCTGTATGAACTTAACAAAATTACAGAAGAATATGGATTAAAGATATCTACAGAAAAAACAAAAATTATGGCATTTCAAGGTGTAGATCCTGTCAGAAGTAAAATTGTACTGGACAATAAAATTTTGGAGCAGGTGAATAATTTTACACATCTAGGATGCAATATCTCATATGAAGAAGAAAAGGATGTAAATGCAAAAATATCTAAATTTTTAAGAATTTTAGGGTTAATAAATTCTATCTTCAAGCCACAGTTAGTCGAAAAGCATTCAAGACTGAAAGTGTATAAAACACTGGCTCTTCCAACTCTTTTGTATGGTAGCGAAGTATGGACGTTGAAACAGAAGGATATACAGAGACTTAGATCTGCTGAAATGAGATATCTTCGGAGGACTGCAGGATACACACTACTAGATCACAAAAAAAATGAAGACATCTTAGAAGAATTACACATGGAATCTTTAGAAAACAAAATTTCTGATTATAAGTCAAGATGGATGCAACATGTTCATCGAATGGAAGATCACAGAATACCCAAACTAATGTTAAGATATCAACCTGCAGGAAGAAGAAGACCAGGACGTCCACTCAAAAGACTTCTGGATGGTGTTTCTCTTGAGGCCGAAACAGGTCAACAAATGGCCTAAATTCGTGAATGTACTATGATGATGATGATGACTTCTCCTTCTTCTTAAACTTAATTTGTAGGATTTTCATCCTGTTTTATTTCCAAAATCACTCCTCGGAGGAAGACTTACTGGATGTGCATTCACTGTCTATCCATCTCTTGACAAGTTATTCTAGGAGTTAGAAATTTCATTTACATTGAGAATTTTATTGTGCAATTCAATATAGCTTGATTTATTTTTTGTTAATTTTATAAGGATTATATAATATAAAATAATCTTTTTGTAGTTAGTTTTGATGTAATTAGAATTATGATAATTTATTGTAGGATGACATTATTTATTTTAAAAGTTTATGTTATTTTTGTACCTTGTGTTCTTCTCCCGTCCAGCAGATACAGCGGAGAAGGAGTCCTTCGGTACGGTGTACCTGACGGAAGAGGCAACTCTACATCTACTGCCTTGTAGATTGACAAACGGACAGATGGGGTTCGTTAGTCCTGCAAGATAACCCATCTAGGAGAGACAACTCCGAAATAAAACAGGGCAGGCTGAGCTCTGGAGCTGGGTGAAGGCAATCGGCCTAGGGAGGAAACCCAGAATAATAAACCCGCCATGAAAACGGGCTAGCAACCCACTTCAAGGTGTATCTTATACATTGCTCGCAGTCCCAAGGATCTTCTTTGGTATTTAATTAAAATTGATAGTAATTTAATAACATAATTTAGTTAGTAGACCAAGAATGAGGTGGGAGAATAGCATTAACTATGCCTTGAGGGAAGTAGATTATACAGGAAAAGATTGGAAAACATTAGCTCAGGAAGGAATGTATAGAGATGTTATGTCCGCGCGGCCATGAACCTACGGGTTCGATAGTGCCAGTAATTAAGTCATCATCATCATCTGCATTCATGGATTAGGTCTGTTGACCCGTTCCGACTTCAGCCCATCTCTTTCTAGGTCTGCCCACATCTCGGGTGCCTTTAGATTTGTATTTTGTTATTTGTTTTGGATATCTATCTTCATTCATTCTGTCTATGTGTTGCTTCCATTTTTGTCTATGTGTATCTATTTTATCAGTTATTACAAATATTTCAAGTTCCTGTCTTATTTCTGTGTTCTTGATTCTGTCTTCCTTAGTGCACCCTTTAACAGATCTCAAAAATTTCATTTCTGCCGCCGTTATCCTACTTAGATCTTGTTTTTTGTGTATCCAGGTTTCTGAACCAGAGAGCAGTACCGGTACTGTCAACGTTTTATAAAATTTCAATTGGGTCTCTCTTGTTGTTTTGTTATTTAGTGTTTTCGTTTTATCGTACCACATATTCCCTGGAATTTTGCTATTTTATTATTTATATCATCAACATAATTAAATGAAATGTCACATCCTAGGTAATTGAGATGGTTCACCTGTTCTATGATTTTGTTACCTATTACTATTTTGGGTCTGATTTGATTTTTCCCTTGGAATGCCATTACCTTAGTTTTTTCTATGGATATTTTGAGATTATATTGTTCACATATATTATGTAATTTAAAAATATTCCTTTGAAGTTCGTCTTCCGTATTTGCTATTATTACCTGGTCATCAGCGTATAATAATGTTTTCAAGTAGTGTGTTTTATCTAATTTTATTCCTTTATTTGTTTCTCGTTCCATCTTTTTATTATATCATTGATGTATAGGTTAAACAAAACTGGAGAGATACTTTATCCTTGTTTAACTCCTTGATTAGTATGAATTTTATTTTTACTTACTTCATTTCTAGTTTTTATAACAAAATTTGTGTTCGAGTACAAACTCTTTATAGCTGCTTTAAGTGTTTCGGAATTCCTTTTTCTTTTAAAATTGTCCAAAATTTTCCTCTGTCTACTTTATCAAATGCCTTGACAAAATCAATAAAAGCTATGTGTGTTTCCTTGTTATATTATCTTCTTTTGTTTATAAATTCTTTTATCGTAAATATATTATCCATACATGAACGCCCTGGTCTGAATCCACTTTGTTCTTCTGTTAACATTACCTCTGCTATTTGTTTTAACCTAAATGTTAAGATTCTTGAGTATATTTTATAGCCTGCAGTTGAAATGCTTATTCCTCTGTAGCTGTTGCAGTCGTTACGTTCTCCTTTCTTAAAAATATATTGTACTATTGCTGTTGTCCAGGTTTCTGGTATTGTTGCTTGTTTCCAACATAAATTTAAAAAATGTAATAATCTCAGTTTAAAAAAATCCATATTTTATTAATTCCATATTAATTCCGTCTATTCCAGCTGCCTTTCTGTTCTTGGTTGTTTTCAGTACTTCTTCTAATTCTTCCATTGTTATCATATCTATTCCTATCTCACACTCATACATGTTATCTTTAGTTATTTTATTTTCATTACACCACAATTTTTTATAATGTTCTTCCCATTGTTTCTCCCCAATTACATTGATCTGTATTGTATCTTTTTTCTTGTTTATTTAGATGTTTCATTACTTTATAGGCTATTTTTTGCTGCCCATGTATATCGTATTCTACTCTGCTTATATATCTATCCCGTCCACGATTGTGGTATCGGGGTAGCGTGCTGCCTTGTCACGCAGTGGGCCCGGGTTCGATCCCCGGTCGGGACAGTTTTCTGGGTGAGTTTTTTATTGGGGTTTTTTCTGACCTGTAAGACAAATGTCAGGAAAACTTCAAGGCCCAAACGGTCCCCGAAATCATATGGCCATCGCAATCATCATCATTCATATTCATCTTAGGTTAAGCTTAGGATTAGGGACTCTCCTGGCGCACCACTATCATCATCATCACCCATCATATCATCGGGGCAACGTAACCCCGCCTTCCAGACGCCCCAACCTCAGAAGTGGGTTACAAGTACGCCATGCCAGGATAGAAACCAGGAATGTCGAAAGACAAACCTGGGGCATTTGAAAATATATATATATACGTCTATCCCAGCTGACTTTGTGTGCTTTTTTAATTTCTCTTTTGGCTATTGCACTTCTATGTTTGTAATCAGCTCTTAATTCTAGTGTTCTATTCTGTAAATATTTGTGATAAGCCTCTTTTTTATCTTTTATTAAAAAAACTCCTGGCGCGACAGGCCTACAAGGCCCTTAGCCTACCAGCCGGCTGCTGGCCTCACATCCACATGTGTCAATCACAGAGGTAGATGGTAATCAGCCAGTGTAGGTGTGACATGTGGTTAGCATGTCGAGTCCCCCAGCCGTTATAGCTGGTTCCTCAACCTGGAGCCGCTACTTATTGTAGCTACCCAAATGCATCACGATGCTGGGTAGGCACCGGTCCCATACTGGCCGAAATACCATGAGAAAATTTCTTCCCCCATGGAGACTCGAACCAGCGCAAGTTCCGTAGCTCTGCGCCAAGGCTTCCTACCTTAACCACTCGGCTACGGCGCGGGACCCTTTATCTTTTATTATCCTCTCTAATTCTTCATTCAATATTCTTAAACCCTTCTTGTTGTATATTTTGTTCCTAATGTCTCATATGCTGCTTTATCAATGCTTTCTTTTATATTATCCCATTCTCGGTTTATTTCTTCGGAAGTAGGTTTTAATATTAATTGTTCATTTAGCCTATTCTGATAAAGATTTTGTAATTAAGTAAGTAATATATTTTGTCTATTGGCATTATTTTGAACTGTTGGTAAAAATGTTTAACTGCATGATATGTTTTACATTATTTGTAAACACAGTAATACCAACCGACCACGCACAAGTTATTCAACTTACTAAAAATATTTAATATACCTATCGTTTGAACCATTTAATAAGGTAACAAAAGCGTTTACAATACAAAATACAGTACCTAAATGATACAACAAAATGATATAAAATTCCTTTTATTGTAGTTATCTACAAGTGGAGTTTTGTTATGATGTGTAGCAACTTTTAATTTATGGAACAGAAGACTTCCGATGTCCCGGTGCTGTGTAAATGAACAACAAAAACAGATAGAGTGTTTATTCTTGGAATCTCGAGAGATAAAAAAAAATGGTCTGTTGGTTTGAATGCTTCCTGTGTACAAGGTCACGTATCTCTGCCTTCTTTATACAAAATAATGTCGCTTCATGGTAACGCAAATGTGTTTATATATCCATAGTAATTCTACCCGAAGGCAGGTCCTTCACTGCTATCATAGCATTTTCATGCTATGCTTGCAGCTTTACTAGGGAATTGTGTAGGTGTGGTAGCTTCCCGTTGCTTTCCACACCGGTGAAGGATGATGATGGTAATGATAATGATAAGGGTGATGGCCATATGATTTCGGGGACCGTTTGGGCCTTAAAGTTTTCCTGACATTTGTCTTACAGGTGAGGAAAAACCCCGATAAAAACCTCACCCAGAAAAACTGCCTCGACCGGGGATCGAACCCGGGCCCGCTGCGTGACAAGGCAGCACGCTACCTCGTGACCACAGCGGTGGACATATATAATATATAATGTTCAAAATTAGACAAAATAAGAAATACTGGCTTAAGAGAAAAAATGAATATTGGTTATTCAATAGTAGATTATATAACTTACGGTATAAGCAATTGAATTGGTATGGGCACGTACACGAATGCAAGAAGAAAGATTACCCAGGAAAACATTGGAATGGTATCCACCTGGAAGAAGGAGGAGAGAAAGACCTCGAAACTCGTGGATGCAGGAAATAAGAACTGGAATGAGAGCAAGAGGACTGGAAGGCATGGATTGGATGGAGAGAAACGAGTGGAGAAGAAAAAAATAAAACTTTAGGCACAGAAAGATGTGTAAACATTAAAATTCTGTATATAAATAAAGAAATAAATTATATATATATATATATATATCCACAGAAATTCTGCCCGAAGGCAGGTCTTTCACTGCAATCATAGCATTTTCATGCTATACTTTGCAACTTTACTAGCTAATTATAGTTGTGGTAGCTTCCCGTTGCTTTCCACACCGGTGAAGGATGACGATGATAATAATAAGGATGATGATGATGATGGCCGGATGATTTTCGGGGACCGTTGGGCCCTAAGCTTCCTGACATTTGTCTTACAGGCGAGGAAAAACCTCGAAAAAAAACCTCACCTAGGAGCCTGTCCCAACCGGGAATCAAATCTGTAAAAGATAAACATATGCTGTCGCGGACTTTTTTGTAGAGTTTTTTGAGATATTCAATTCTGTGTACATTAATTCTTTGTATTTGTTATGGTTTTAGGCAGCGTAAGCCATTTAAGGGTAAAAAAAGGGACTTTTTCGCGTTTTTCACAACAAAGAATGTTTTCGAGGGTCTCCTGAACATTTTGCACAAAACCCCATCACGATCGGATCAACGGTATGGCAGCACATAAAGTACAAACACACATTCATTTTATGGGGAAACCGTGCATAAACATTTAGTTTTTACTCTTGTACAAAATAAATGTGTTTCTTTTGTTTGATATAATATAGTGTTGGAGCGCAATCTTTGAGCTCTTCACGCAACTAACTACAGAAATACAAGTTTATCCATATCTTTATCAGCACACGAATACGCCAAGGCAAACGGCGCGGCGTGAGTTTGAAATAAATGTTACACAAGATTTGATTACTAAGAGGCATAAGGCAGCTTTAATAACATATTCAGCAGTTAAAGATCTAACAAACTAAATTTTAGCTCCAACCAACTTCTGATTTCTTTGAATGTTAAGAGAACCGAATGTTTAAAACGTTGAAAAAAATGGTAAAAATGAATTTTCTTATTGTTTATTTTACTTTTTAATAACTCTGATTCGTCCCGCGCCGTAGCCGAGCGGTTAAGGTAGGAAGCCCTGGCGCAGAGCTACGGTTCGAGTCTCCATGGGGGAAGAAATTTTCTCATGGTATTTCGGCCAGTATGGGACCGGTGTCCACCCAGCATCGTGAGGCAATTGGGTAGCTACAATAAGTAGCGGCTCCAGGTTGAGGAACTAGCTATAACGGCTGGGAGACTCGACATGCTAACCACATGTCACCCCTACGCTGGCTGTTGATCATCTATTAGTCGTTCAAAATATCTCTGCAGGCGGAAGAATTGCGAAGCTTTCTTTGTTGCTACACGTGACGTCATCTAAGGCAGTGTATACTGTCAGCGTCCCACGTCCCGTTCCCCTCTGCAGCCAAAGATAGCAGTGTCACGTGTTCTATTCCTGCATAACCACGACTGCAGTGCCCTCCGTCAACAACTGCGCTTACTCCTTGAACGGGTAATACCTCTGTGATTGACACAGGTGGATGTGAAGGGCCAGCAGCCGGCTGGTAAAAGGGCTGAAAAGTGGAAAGACCCTCAATCGGAATAACTTTGATTCTTTAGGATCATTTCGATGTAAACATTTTTATTGTAGGAGTCCGTGACGTAAGAGTTTAAATACCATGCACGTGTGGTCAGCATCATTATGTATAAACTTTAATATGTGTGTGTGTGTTTTTTTTTCTGTTTCAGGGCGATGATTTTAAATTATGAATAATATACATACTTCTTGATCACAATAGCAAGGATGGCCTCCACAAATGAGGCATCAGCTCATTAACAGGGCCACTCCCGGGACAACACAAACATTTAAGACAAGGCACAGCATTCACTCTCACAGTCATACTAAAATTGATATATTGATAATGATGATTATGATGGTCAGATGGTTTTGGGGACCGTTTGGGTCTAATGTTTCTTGACATTTGGATTACTGGTGAGGAAACGAAAAAAAAAAAGTATAACTCAGGAAACTTACACCGACCGGAGATCGAACCCAGACACGCTGCGTATGAGGCAACAACGCTACCCCTAGACCACAGATGTGCACTGGATTAAAAATTGATATGGAAACATCTAAATATTTACTAGCGGCTAAATAATTACAGTAAAAAATGTCTCAAATATGTATTTGTATTTGTGTTGGTTGAGTGGAAGAGAAGGCTAAAATAAATATTATTATTATTATTACTATTATCATCATTATCATCATTATTATCATCATCATCATTATAATAATCATCATCATTATCATTATTATTATTATCATTATCATTATCGTTATCATTATCATCATCATTATCATTATCATCAGCATCATCATCATCATCTTCATGAACGCCATTATCATTAACATTATCATCATCATTATCATAATTATCATCATTATCATCATTATTATCAGTATCATTATCATCAGCATCATCATCATTATTATCATTATCATCATCATCATCATCATCATCAATATCATCATCATTATCATCATCATCATCATTATCATCATCACCATTATCTTCATTATTATTATTATTATTATTATTATTATTATTATTATTGTCCACCGCTGTGGTCTCGAGGTAGCGTGCTGCCTTGTCACGCAGCAGGCCCGGGTTCGATCCCCGGTCGGAGCAGCCTTTCTGGGCGAGGTTTTTATCGGGGTTTTTCCTCACCTGTAAGACAAATGTCAGGAAAGCTTTAAGGCCCAAACGGCCCCCGAAAACATATGGCCATCATCATCATCCTTATCATCATCATCATCATCCTTCACCGGTGTGGAAAGCAACGGGAAGCTACCACACCTACAATTCCCTAGTAAAGCTGCAAGCATAGCATAAAATGCTATGATTGCAGTGAAGGACCTATATTCGGGCAGAATTGCTGAGGACGGATTATTATTATTATTATTATTGTTATTATTATTATTATTATTATTATTATTATTATTATTATTATTATTATTATTATTATTATTATTATTATTATTATTATTATTATTAAAAATCAAGAAACTAAAAGTGAGGAAAAATCTAAATATTTAGGAGTTATATTTAACGAAGATGGTGATCCATCCATCCATAGTAATTCTGTCCGAGGGCAGGTCCTTTACTGCAATCATAGCATTTTCATGCTATGATTTGCAGCTTTACTAGGGAATTGTAGGTGTGGTAGCTTCCCGTTGCTTTCCACAGTGACGAAATTACATGTAGAATAAATTAAGGCAGAAACTTAACAATATATTTAAAATCTATCTTATAAAAAAACACACGGAAAGGTACAGACATAGGCCTATACATATATAGAATTATTCTACAAAATGTTATACACTCAGATTGAAACCAGGAAGTTAATGTGTGTTTGGAATAGGGAACTGGGTTGCCATTTTAACAGTATTTTCTTGAAAGAAATCCTTAAATAAAACTGAAGATTGCAACACAGCAGGTACATAGTTGTAAGTTGTAGCCGTCCAAGCCACCCCCTCTTGAAGAAACAACAGTCACCACTTGTCACTGAGCTCTTGCGGACCTGTACTATCCCGTGTGAAAGTGTCGACTCTCATATTTACTATAAAACTAGTTTGCATGCCGTAAAAGAAAAACACTTTTTTTTAATGTATAGTACATAGATTTGGAAAAAGTACTGCTAACCTTGCCCCTCCGCCCCTCCATAAACAAACAAATACCGGTACCGTTATTATGAGTTTGGCAACATCTACCCTCTGTACGTAGGGGGACACTGGCATAGCCCATAAGGTCTGTAGTAACTTCCTGGGTTGAATTAGAGTGCTATGGAGTCGAAGTTTACAGGTGAATGGAGAAGACTACATAACAATGAACTACATGATCTTTATAGGAAGCCAGATATAATAAGAACAGTTAAGTCTTGTAGACTGCGATGGGCAGGACATGTTGCACGTTTGGGGAATGAAAGACGTGAATGGAAGCTACTTGTAGGAAAGTCAGAGGGAAAAATCCCAGTTGGTAGACCAAGAATGAGGTGGGAGAATAACATTAACTATGATTTGAGGGAAGTAGATTATACAGGGAATGATTGGAAAGCATTGGCTCAGGATAGGGATGTATGCAGAGCTTACGTCCGCGCGGCCATGAACCTACGGGTTCGATAGTGCCAGTAAGTAAGTAAGTAACTGGAGTCGAAGTTTGGAATGTAAAGTAGATAATTATTAAGGAAGAAACGTCTGGCTACGGAGAAGGAAGTTTTAAGTACATAATTTAGAAAAACAAGATTACATAAAATAACAAAGAACGAAATAAGCGAAGGTCTGTGATATAAAAGGAAGAAACACAATATACAATACAAATGAGCAGTTAATGAGAAATGTGGGAAAATCTTGAACTAGTAGCAGAATTCAAATGCCTAGAAATAATAATCCTGGAAATGCATGTTTATTATACATTAGGCCTAAAGGTACTCTTGTCTTCCCAACTTCTCTCAAAAAATGTTAAACTGAAAATATATTATAAAACGTTGGCAGTACCGGTACTGCTCTATGGTTCAGAAGCCTGGATACGATCACATTTCTCCATTATTCCACGAATTGTCATGGCTACATCAAAAAGAGAGAAGAAAATCGCACTGTCTAATTCTCCTATTTAAGATCCTACATACCTCGATTCCCAATTATTTTTCATCCCGTTTCCAGTATCTATCCTCAAACCATAACTTAAACACAAGATCACAACATAGTCTCTTACTTAATATACCGCAACATAGGACATCACATCACTCCATGTCATATACCATCTCCACTTCTCGCAACTGGAATTCCCTACCACAAGAAATAAGGGGCTGCCGGACATTGGCATCTTTTAAAAGAAATCTAAATTTATATTTGCTCTAATCTCGACTTCATTATTATCCAGTGTAAGATATATATATTAATTGGTGTTTCCCGTATAATGTATCATATTATTATTATTATTATTATTATTATTATTATTATTATTATTATTATTATTATTATTATTATTATTATTATCGTATCATTATTGTTATTACCCTATAAAATGTTGTTTGTACATGACATTTACATTGCTACATTTATTGTATCTTTAACTGTTTATAATTAGTATAGTGTATATCTATATTTGTCGAATATTTATTTGTATTTGTGATGGTTGAGTGGAAGAGAGGGCCTTATGGCCTTAACTCTGCCAGAATAAATAAAGTATTATTATTATTATTATTATTATTATTATTATATTATATTATTATTATTATATTATTATTATTATTATTATTATTATTATTATTATTATTATTATTATTATTATATATTATTATCGTATCATTATTGTTATTACCCTATAAAATGTTGTTTGTACATGACATTTACATTGCTACATTTATTGTATCTTTAACTGTTTATAATTAGTATAGTGTATATCTATATTTGTCGAATATTTATTTGTATTTGTGATGGTTGAGTGGAAGAGAGGGCCTTATGGCCTTAACTCTGCCAGAATAAATAAAGTATTATTATTATTATTATTATTATTATTATTATTATTATTATTATTATTATTATTATTATTATTATTATTATTATTATTATTATTATTATTATTATACATAAAAAACAAGATCTAAGTAGGATAACGGCGGCAGAAATGAAATTTTTGAGATCTGTTAAAGGGTGCACTAAGGAAGACAGAATCAAGAACACAGAAATAAGACAGGAACTTGAAATATTTGCAATAACTGATAAAATGGATACATATAGACAAAAATGGAAGCAACACATAGACAGAATGAATGAAGATAGATATCCAAAACAAATAACAAAATACAAATCTAAAGGCACCCAAGATGTGGGCAGACCTAGAAAGAGATGGGCTGAAGTCGGAACGGGTCAACAGACCTAATCCATGAATGAAGATGATGATGATGATGATGATAACTGTTACATGACGCAAAACTTGTTTATGTTAATCGTTACTATTATTAGTTTTTACAATAATAACAATAATAATATCGTTATTATTATTATTATTATTATTATTATTATTATTTTAAAACGCACACACTACTGAGTAACACTCATAAATTGGGACTGGAAGTAAATATCAATAAAACGAAATATATGGTCACATATAGAAATACATTATATAATAGAAATGGACAGGACAAATGGAGGAAATGTTGAGGAAGTGGCTGAATTCAAATACCTAGGAACAGTAATCACAAATAGGAATGAGATGCACAAGGAAATTAAACATAGGCTCAATTCTGGAAATGCGTGCTATTATGCATTGCAGAGACTCTTGATGTCCCAACTCCTTTCAAAAAACATTAAACTGAAAATACATAAAACTATTATTCTACCAGTTATATTATATGGATGCGAAACATGGACTCTTACTTTAAGGGAGGAAAGGAGATTACAAGTAATTGAGAATAAAGTTCTTAGGAAATTTTTTGGACCAAAGGGAGATGAACAGACAGGTGAATGGAGAAGACTACATAACAATGAATTACATGGTCTTTATAGGAAGCCAGATAAAATAAGAACAGTTAAGTCTCGTAGACTGCGATGGCCAGGACATTTGGCACGAATGGGGAATGAAAGACGTGCATGGAAGCTTCTTGTAAGGAAACCAGACGGAAAACGCCCAGTTGGTAGATCAAGAATGAGGTAGGAGAATAACATTAACTATGAATTGAGGGAAGTAGATTATACAGGGGATAATTGGAAAACATTGGCTCAGGGTAGGGATGTATGGAGAGCTTATGTCCGCGAGGCCATAAACCTACGGGTTCGATAGTGCCAATGAGTTAGTTATTATTATTTTAATATATTTCGTTATTTTTTGTCAACTGTATATTACTCACTCACTGGCACTATCGAACCCGCAGGTTCATGGCCACGCGGACATAAGCTCTCCATACATCCCTATCCTGAGCTAATCCTTTCCAAACATTCCCTGTAAAATCTACTTCCCTCAAATCATAGTTAATGTTATTCTCCCACCTCATTCTTGGTCTACCAACTGGGCGTTTTCCCTCTGGCTTTCCTACAAGAAGCTTTCATGCAAGTCTTTCATTCCCCATTCGTGCCACATGTCCTGCCTCAAATGTTTATTACGTAGCCTACATCTATTAGGCGTCCCGCGCCGTAGCCGAGCGGTTAAGGTAGGAAGCCTTGGCGCAGAGCTACGGGACTTGCGCTGGTTCGAGTCTCCATGGGGGAAGAAATTTTCTCATGGTATTTCGGTCAGTATGGGACCGGTGCCCACCCAGCATCGTGAGGCAATTGGGTAGCTACAATAAGTAGCGGCTCCAGGTCGAGGAACCAGCTATAACGGCTGGGGGACTCGACATGCTAACCACATATCACCCCTACACTGGCTGTTGATCATCTACCTCTGTGATGGACACATGTGGATGTGAAGGGCCAGCAGCCGGCTGGTAAAAGGGCAACCGCTGAAAAGTGGAAAGACCCTCAATCGGAATCTATTAGGCTATGTATTATTTTTAATCAAGTTGTAGATAATACAATATTGTTATTATATGACGTATAACTTAACCCTGGTGAAGTGGAAGAGAAGAACTTACGGTCTAAACCCCAACAGGTAAAATAAATAAAATAAATAACAAGTATGGATATTCGGAGGTCCCTGAAGGGTAGAGAATGACTAGGGCGGATCTGAGGATGAACTCTCATACTCTACAAATAGCTCCAAATAGTCAGCGCAAAATATAGCCTCTCTCTCTACCAAACCCTTCCACCTACCTTCACGTGGTTGGACTGTTTTTACTGAAGATGGAGGGTGAATGGCGAGTTTCTGGCGCCATAAAACCAGATGTTCGGGGCAGACAGAGCTCTGTAGCCTTGTAAGGCAGTCTTTCTAGGAGGAAGACAACTCCAAAATTAAACTCTGGTCCTCCAGTTTTGGGGGTTTTGCGGTTGGGCTGGTAACCCACCCAAGTAAAAAAGATATCATTCAGAAGTCTCAAGTGCGAACGATGGACTTGAGACCGGAACAGGTCGCATTGACCTAATCCTGGAAAGGAAGAAGAAGAAGAAGAAGGATATTTGGAGAAACTAGAATTAAGTGGAGGGCATCACTGTATGAAGCTTAAGGCAATACAAACATTATGGTCAGAGTATTGTTATAAATTTTGAAATGAGAGACACTAAGAAAAAGATATTCTAAATACGGACCAAAGTGGGTATAAGCTAAGAAGTGTATGTATTTATAGTTTATTTTTCCCTGAGGACAGATTATCGTAAAGCACTAGAAGGGTGGAAGCTCCCCTTGAAGTCTCTATTTGGCTTATGGAGCCAACAGCTTCAAATATAGCATTCTCTAAGGCGCTCTCTACCGGCTCCACCTATCCCCAGCAACTGAAATCACTCTGATATACTGTTTACTAATATCACTGATCGACAAGGTTTCCTTCACAAGAAATCTGATCAGTGAATCTAGTGCATTTTTTCATATTGAATTCATATATGTCGGCCGCGGTGGACTAGTGGTTATGCTCCTTGTCTCTGGTCCCGAGGGTCGCGGTTTTCAAACCCGGCCGGGGTCGATGGATTTTTTAGGACGGAAAAATCCAAGGAGCAAGTCCTCCGGGAGGGACTTTAAGTTGTGGGTCCCAAGTCTGAAGATTTTCAGGCTCGTAAAAAAAGTCCTTAAGCCTGAATGAAAAGGCCTCTAAGCAAAATTTACCGAATTTTCCCGTCCTAGTACTACCTTGGTTTCCTAGATGGCAGTATGAGGCGGAACGCTGACCACGTACCACTCAAAAATGACATCTATACGAAAACAAGTGTAACTAAATTAGTATGGTTCAAATTCTTCCCTGTAGGGGGAGAGCGCCTAAATCTCTCTAAAGGGAAAACATAGGCTTACAATACAATACAATACAATTCAGATATGTAGTCAGAATTTTTCCATGAGGCACAGTTTTTTTTTTGTAACAGCTACTTTTTTAAAATTGATTTTAGCATTTTCTTTGACCTGTCATAGGAACCTTTACCTTTTATGAAGAGTTCCCTGTACCAGTATATGCAGATATGACCGTAACTCGTAAGTCTGATTCTGACCTAGTTCAAATTGAAAATGATTCAGATGGAAATAAAAATAATCTACATAAAATATGCCCAAAAATCACTAGGCCTATCTACCACTTTCTAGGTAAGTCAGAATGAGTTAGAGTTAGATGGGTTTTATTAAAAATTATAAGTTTTAAGAATGGAAGATGAGCGATGGCCGAAGCAACTATATGAATGGCATCCTAACAGAAAGAAGAAAAGAGGAAGACCAAGGTTAACATGGAAGGAAAACATGAAGACAGTAATGCAAGCTAGAGGGCTAAGCATCGAAGATGCCCAAGACCGTAGGCTTTGGAGGTTTGGCACGGGAAGACGGCAGCAGCTGTAAAAACCCGAAGATAGATAGAGATAGATAAAAAATGTAAATGAATATCACAGAAAACTCTTGCCTGATAGGAAAAAACGAAAATTATATTTATATTCAGGATTAAAAATACTTCTAAAATCTCATATTTTTATTCTTGTAATTTTTGTCGATCAGTGTATTCAATCAGCCGTGTTGGTGGACGCGTGGCTGTCCCGACTGATATCTCAGGTTCGAATCCTGGCGGTTCCTGTCTGTGAGTGGTGGGCCACACCGGGATTTTTCAAGTTTTTATCGGGGTTCTCCCATTTTCTGAATTGTATCCCATCAACATTCACCATTCCTCTTCCTTCCCTCATCATGTCATTTGATATAATCTTTGACCTCATCTCATGTCAGATAAAAATATTTTGGTTTAGTAAATCTAATACTTATTTTAGAGAGATCTAATCAATTTAAATATCTTGGATATTATCTCTCTATCTGAGATGAAAAGGATATCCCTGAAAAAATTACTAGTTATAAAAAAAGTTTGGGAATTATTAATCAAGTTATGAAACCATCCCTTGTACAAAAAAACACCAGATTACGTTTATATAACACTTTGGCTAGACCAGTGTTGACCTATGGTAGTGAAGCATGGACACTAAAAAGACAACATGAAAGCAGAATAACAAAGTATGAAATGAGATTCATGCGCAGAACAGCGGGTTACGCCAGATTGTATCGGAAAAGGAACACCGATATCTTAAAAGAATTGAAGACTACGCCAATTTTGGAATATATTAAACAGTACCAACCAAATTGGAAACACCATCTTGAAAGAATGAGTTCAAATTGGGTCCCCTAAGCTGTTTATAATTATATACCAAGAGGACGAAGATATGTGGGACGTCCTATGAAATGCTGGAGGGAAAATTGTCTATAGGATCGTAACAGGCCTTGGCCTATTACTTGGAAGGATGAAGAAAACCTAATACTTGGCTACCTACTGAGCATTTTCCTACAAGAATTTTCGAAGCACTCTTTCATTTCTGATTCGTCCCACATGTCCTGCCCACTGCAGTCTACGAGACTTAACTGTTCTTATTATATCAGGTTTCCTATAAAGATCGTGTAGGTCACAGTTAAGTAGTCTTCTCCATTCACCTGTCTGTTCATCTCTCTTTGGTCCAAAAATGTCCTAACAACTTTATTCTCAAATACCCATGATATTTTTTCATTCCTTAAAGCAAAAGTCCATATTTCGCATCCATAAAATATAACTGGGAGAATAACAGCTTCATATATTTTCAGTTTAAAATTTTCCTAGATAAGTTGATATGAAAATAGTTCCTGTAATTATGCGATGGGATCAGTAGCCATACAATCAGGAACCAACTACAAATTTATAAATTAAAGAAGCTTTTAACCGAGAAGAAAAATACAATTTTTAAGAACACATTCGTAGGATGGACGGAACAAAAATCACCCAACAATCCACGATTTATCAGTCCACCCGGAGGAGGTATGTTGGACGACCAAGAAGAAAATAGCGAGATGATTTAAGTTCCTGAGAACGTATATGAAAGTCCAAACCACGAAGAAGATATATTTTCTTTGATTACAACTTACTTTTGACAATAATAATAATAATAATAATAATAATAATAATAATAATAATAATAATAATAATAATAATAATAATAATAATAATAATAATAATAATAATCATCATCATCATCATAGTACATTCACGAATTTAGGCCATTTGTTGACCTGTTTCGGCCTCAAGAGAAACACCATCCAGAAGTCTTTTGAGTGGACGTCCTGGTCTTCTTCTTCCTGCAGGTTGATATCTTAACATTTCTGGCTTTTTTCGTGTTGAGACTTGAAAGTAGTTTTGAAGTTCCTTAGGACAGGTTACTGGCCCGACGCTAAGTAGTGCAGTGGTAGGGCTGCTACCTTTTAGTCTCTGGACAGACATTAGGATACCGCATTTACTCAGTACCTGATGGAACGGTTATACCGCCGTGACTCGGTCCTCAGAGCCTCGTTTGTGAAAACAGGTTGTACCACGAGAAGGTGAGGATGAGAATTGGGTAGGAGAGGTTATACACACGTCACTACCCCTAATAATAATAATAATACTAATAATAATAATAATAATAATAATAATAATAATAATAACAACAATAAACTTGATTTTACCTGGCAGAGTCAAATTCGTAATAACTTTTCTACCACTCAACCAGGGTAGAAAAATACAAAAATTATTCTTACATCTAAATTACAAAAAACAAAAATATTACATGGTATGCCTACAATATAATTAGTATTTACGTGCAAAACATTTCTTCCACTTACTTGTGTTTTGCACTCTTTTAACTTTACTATCTAACCTCTCTTGGTTAACTCTTGTTTTTTCGACCCCGACGCTATTAGGGCATCCGAGGGCTAGGGAGTCCTTCCTTTTTTCCATTTCTTCTTTCCTTTATTTTATTTTCTTCTCCAGAAAAGCCTGACCAGAGGCTATAAGATGGCAGCCCCATCACTGGTCTCGCCTTCCTTTGGCCAGCAACCAATCGAAGGGACTATTATTATGCTTTCAAGTCTTATACGAGAATTTCCCATAAGGGAAAATATTTTATAGGATCGTAACAGGCCTCGGCCTAATACTTGGAAGGAAGAAGAAGAGAAGACAATATATTTTGATGTAATATAGATTTATAGAATGAAATATTAAATACACAAGATAGAAAAATGAAATAATTTTCCGTACTCTTTACATCAATTAAATAAATTATGCCAAGAATATAATTTCAAAATATCAAAAGAAAAAAAAAAAGAAAAATAATGGCATTTTGGGGAAACTATCAAATAAGATAAAAAAATCGTAATAGACAACAAACCTCTGGAACAAGTAACAAATTTTAATTATTTGGGTTGTAATTTTACTATAAACACAAAAACTGAAAGAGACATACTTATGAAACTGTCGACATTTCAAATGATATGCGGAACTATACATAAAACATTAAAGAATAAAACAAGAAGAGATATTAGATTATTTTTTTATAAAACATTGGCAGTTTCTGCATTACTTTATGGGAGTGAAACTTGGGTAATGACCAAAAAATTGCAAAGTAGAATACAAAGCGCAGAAATGAACTTCCTCAGAAGAACAAAAGGCTGCACATGATTGGATCGGATAAGGAATGAAGACATAAGAACAGAGTTAAATATATATCCATTGAATGAGAAAATCAGAGAATATAGAGAGAAATGGTTTACACGTGTGGAAAGAATGAATGTAACAAGATTACCAAGAGCAGCATTCAACTACAAGCCAAGAGGTTCAAGGAATGTAGGAAGGCCAGTGAAAAGATGGACAGAACAACTGTGAGGCTGAACAGGCAATTTTTGCCTAGCCCGTGAAGTGAAGAAGAAGAAGAAGAAAAATGAGAAAAATAATATTGACATAGAATAAATTTAGTTCTGGAGAAAAATTAATTATTTCACAACAAATAATTGTGTAGACGTGAGTCAAAGTTGTCAAGAGCGCGGCAAACCCTGATATCTTGAAGGAGGGAATTCCAGGAGCGGGCAGAGGCTACTGTGAAATTTTTCACATTTTTCACAAGAGGAATAATGAGAACAATAATGGAACAAATATATCTGCTCAAGCCGCCCCTAATAGAGAAATCATTGAACAAAGGGGACATGCCGGCAAAACCCTCATTAATGCCAGTCACTGAAATTTTGCGAGGTTTTCAGCGTTTTTCTTTTAAGTTCTTGTCAGTATTGTATGTGACAGATATTATCGCATGTGGAAGGAATACGGAAGAAATGTGGGGCGGGGTTTGTTGAGAGACACTGTTGAAAGAGAAAACATTAGGAATTATAATGTAGCCTGCATCACAAAAACATTAACTCACCCATATCACAACACTTTATAATGGAGTATCTAATTCAGAATCACTGAGAGAAATGCTTTTCGAACAAGAGAGTATTGTCCACCGCTGTGGTCTCGAGGTAGCGTGCTGCCTTTGCATGCAGCGAGTCCGGTTTCGATCCCCGGTCAGGACAAGCTCCTGGGTGATTTTTTCTCATCTGTAAGACAAATGTCAGGAAGCTTTGAGGCCCAAAAGATCCGCGAACATCATCTGGCCATTATCATTACTATCATCCCATGGCGTGGAAAGCAATGGGGAGCTACCACACCTATAATTTCCTAGTAAAAAACATAGCTTGAAAATTCTATGATTACAGTGAAAGACCTGCCCTCGGGTATAGAATACTATACAATAGAATAGAGTGTTATAATAATAGAATAAATGCGCACAAGTTGTTCAGAAAATATATGTTACATAAGTTTTGTCAATAATTTGATTCACATAGCTTGTTATTTGCATAATTCTACCCGGGATATCCCTCGTTCTTTGCAGGTGGTTACATGGTAACAGTCTCATGGTTTCTCGCACAGTTCACACACACAGTTGTTCCCGGGATCGTGAAAACACTTGGTCTTGCATATCTTGTGGTGGTATCCATGCACTGCTATTGAGTTCACCAGGTGTCGGAGTTCTTGATTGGTGTTGGCCCAGGATCTGTTTGTCATGGCTTCTGTTGTATAAAATTCCAGCCATATCTCTTGTCTCTTCTTCTCCCTTTTCTGAAGTAGTTTATTTGAGCTGTCTGTGAATGGTAGCCTCATACGCAGTTCTTCTGTGAAGAAGGGTTCCTTGGCGAGTTCATATGCTAGCCTCGACTTTGTGAGTTTTGAGACACCTAGGGCGGCTTTCAAGAATCGTGATTTGACAGCTTCCAAAGTCATTGGATCTCTTAGACTCAGCTTCTCCCAAATGAGGTCTATTCCATAGGTTGCAATGGGAACTATTTTTGCATTGAACAAGGCCATAGCCGTTTTTAGTGACAGTCTGGATATTGCTTTTCTGTCAAACATGGCTTTTGTGGCAGGTGCTGCACGGGATTTTATGTGTATTCTAAATGACCTGGCAGTGGTTTGCAACGTCAGTCCCAGATATTAGAAGCTGTTAACTGTCACGAGAGGTTCTATTCCTAGGTAGATTCTGTCCTCCGCAGCTTCTCGACCTCCGTTGCGGAAAGTCATCTGTACTGTTTTCCGCGAGTTTATTTCCATTTTGTTTTCCTGTGCCCATTTCTCAAGTTAGTTGGTTGCTCTTTGCAGGTCTTGTATGAAGTTCGATCCGATGACCATGTCGTCTGCATATATGTAGATTTTGACTTCCTCCGTCTCCTGTCTAATAATTTGTACGACATCGTGTGTGACGATATTGAAGAGTAGGGTACTCAGTGGATCCCCCTGTAGTATCCCGTTGGTTTGTGTTATTATTTTCGATGTGGTTACGTCGTCTGTGATCTGGATGAAGCTGGCTGTCAGCACGTTGTGCATCAACGCTGTGAGTTTATCTTTTCTTTTCATTGTTTCCAGCTTCGAGATTAGTATCCGTCTGTTTAATTTATCGAAAGCCTTCGTGTAGTCTACGAAGAATACGTGGAATTTCCCACGGGGATGTCTTAGTGCGTCCTCTATATCACTGAGAAGGTTGTTGATGGCGTGCAATGTACTCCTGCCTTTTCGGAAACCGAATTTTTCTTCCGGGATCTTGTGTTCTACTTCTTTTGAGATCCTCTTTGTAATAAGGCTTGTGAGTATTTACAAAGTGCATTTTTCCAGGGCAAATCCTCTGTAGGAATTCCCCTTAAATAGCATTTTGATCGTCGAGAGCCTTCATATTTCTGGTATGTTGCCCTTTTGTAGGCATAGGTTTAAAATATATGTTATTGCTTGGAGCAGTAGGTTTAAGTCTTTGATATGTTCATTACATATTCCGTCTGGGTCTGGCGTCTTTTTGTTTTTCAGAGACATTATTGTCTCGTGCACCTCTTCCGTCGTGAAGGGGTTCGCTTCTGCTAGGCATGTCTCCACTGTGATCGGTTCATATGCGGTG
Source organism: Diploptera punctata (assembly GCA_030220185.1). Lineage (NCBI taxonomy): Eukaryota > Metazoa > Arthropoda > Insecta > Blattodea > Blaberidae > Diploptera > Diploptera punctata. The sequence continues at coordinate 1,492,963 of JASPKZ010000803.1, forward strand.
GTGGTTTTATCTATATTGAGAATACTGAATAGAGTGTTATGTTATGAAGAACAGAGTCCATTAACTCTGAAAGTACCGCTACACTCACTCCCACTGAGAAACCACCCCTCCATTTCTCTAAGCTTTATGTCCGAAGAGTTCTGTCACATAAAATATTTTGTTTGTATACTGGGAAAGACAAAAACTCTACCAACAATTTTTCCGCCACGTGCCTACAAGGGTGTGAGTAGGGTAAAGTAGTAGAAAGGGAGCGCTTGGAAGAAAATATTTTAAGACTTATCTTTCACTATAAGCCAATAACTCTCCTTTTTGTAGCAAGCTACACTCTAATTTAACCCAGGAAGTTACTACAGACCTTATGGACTACGCCAGTGTCCACATATGCACAGGGGATAGAGTTGCCAAACTCATAATAACGGCATTTGTTTGTTTAGGGAGGGATGGAGCGGCAAGGTTAGCAGTACTTTTTCTAAATCTATGTACTATACATTTTAAAAACATAGTTTTTCTTTTACGGCATGCAAACTAGTTTTATAGTAAATATGCGAATCGACTCTTTCACACAGGATAGTACAGGTCCACACGAGCTCAGTGACAAGTGGTACCGTTTCTTTTTTTTTTTTTAAGGGAGTGGCTTGGACGGCTACAACTTACAACTATGTACCTGCTGTGTTGCAATCTTCAGTTTTATATAAGAGTTTCTTACTTACTGACACTATCGAATCCGTAGGTTCATGGCCGCGCGGAAATAAGCTCTCCATACATCCCTACCCTGAGTTAATGTTTTCCAATCATTCAGTCCTCCGGGCGGGGACTACTTCAGGGAACCCATGCTAAAGGCTCAAACACAGGGACATGTTCCTAGGAACATGGAATGTTTCTATATAAGGGCTTTTCTCAAGAAAATACTGTTAAAATGGCAACCCAGTTCCATATTCCAAACACCCAGTAACTTTTTTTTAAAAACTTTTATAGGAATTAACCACTATGAGGTTTAATTTATGGTGAAATTAAATGTTTCTTACCTCTCCTCATATAAATCTTCTAAGTAGATCATAACGGTCTCATCTTCAGTACTTTTTTTGGCGACTGATGTTATGACGATCGGAAGAAACTCTTCCTCTGTTGGTGGACCGATGAACCTATGGATCAGGTCAAACTTTGCGGGAATTTCGAATTTCATAAGTTTTCCCAAACCGTTGTGAAAAGATCTACATTCTGAAAAAACAAAGGAAATCTTATGAAATTCGAAATTCCCGCAAATTTTGACCTGATCCAGAGGTTCATCGGTCCACCAGCAGAGGGAAGAAGGAGAATTTCTTCCTATCGACATAACATCAGTCGCCAAAAAAGTACTGAAGATGAGACCGTTATGGTTGAATCTGAGTGTAGTTTCTTTAACTTCACGAGCCACCACTGTGAGGATCGGGAAGCGTAAATCACACGGAAGTAGCTATAAAGGGAGGGTTTAAACTAAGCCAGAGATAGATCTAGAGAGATATTATAAATTTAGATTATTTTGTGTTAATTTCCATGAATTGTACCAAACTTAATGTTGGGTTCACAGTTTGGTGGCTTTACAAACAAACCTATATTCTCATTGTATGTTTGCATTTCACGGTCAAACAGTTTCACTACTTAGTAGTCATTAAGAAGCTCAAAGTAAACAAATACTTACAACTCTGGTTCTCTGCTTCGCGTACCTGCCATTGAAATTCTTGCACCACCTGTATAAAATAAATTAAATTGGATTAGATTAATGAATATGGGTTTACCACAATAACCTTATGTTTAGTTCTTTATACAGTAAAACCTGACTTAGCCGGAACCTTTATATGAAGGAAACCTGTAGAGAGGGAAACAAATCTCTAGAAAGGTACGATTTTATACGTAAAATCGTCCTGTATAAGCCGGAAACCTTCATAACGCGGAAAGGGAATGGTTTTTAATCTGCCGATAGTTAATTTTTACCTCAATATGACGGAAAATTATTCTTAAGTACGTTCTAATTACAGTATTAATGACCACACGTGAAAATTCTGCATATGACGCTATTGCATTATATCATTTTACCCTCTTGTGTTGTCATTGTGATACCCTTGCTTATGCGTGTCAGCGGGGAATCTCTCGCTTTTCCTTGCCTGCTTACATTACCTGCGAGGGAGTTGGGAAACACTTCAGTCCTCCTGTCGTTGAGTTCCTTCTCGTTTTTGTGTAATATAGTTGTTTTATTTTGCCGTGCAAACTGTGCTGTGTTACACACACTATTTTGTCTGTATTTCAGTCCATACGTTATGTCTTTAAAACGTGCATGTAAAACTCTTACGCTGCGTGAGAAAATTCAAGCTTGTAATTTGGGAACCCTTTATAAGAAGGAAAACTGCTAAGACGGAAATATATTTAAGGAACCGTCATATTCCTCCATAGACAGGTTTTACTGTATTACCAACTTGATGTAGTAAGTCCGAGGTGTTTGGTTCAACTGGTAGCTTCCTGACTATAGGCAGTCCGCTCTTAAAGTGGTCCTCGTCAAAACAAAACCACGTGACCTGATCCCTTTTCATTGGTAATGGACAACCGACGTACGATATAGAAGAAGCAGAAAGTACACGGAAAAAGCTTACAGTAAAGTATCTGTTAGACTGCGATGGGCAGGGACATGTTGCACGTATGGGGAATGAAAGAACGTGCATGGGAAGCTCCTTTCTTCTGGAAAGTCAGAGGGAAAACGCCCAGTTTGGTAGAGACCAAGAATGAGATGGGAGAATAACTTACATTAACTAGATATTTGAGGAAAGTCGACTTTATGACAAGGAATTTAGATACACACGTGATCTTCTTGGTGATATACATATTAAACATATATATAGTAGTCAATATGCCCATTTCACCAATTAATGTTTTAAAATGGTCAACAAGTTTCTACAGCCAAGCTGTCATTCTCAAGACCAGATATTGACTCAGTCAATATCTGGTCTTGAGAATGACAGCTTGGCTGTAGAAACTTGTTGACCATTTTAAAACATTAATTGGTGAAATGGGCATATTGACTACATATATATTATACAGGAAATGATTGGAAAGCATCAGCTCAGGATAGGGATGTATGGAGAGTTTATGTCCGCGTGGTCATGAACCTAAGGGTTCGATTGTGGCGGTGAGTAAGTAAGTAAGTATACGAAAAAGTAGTTCCCTTCTCTAAATTAAAAATATATCCTCTGAATATACTTCGTGAAAGAAAATAATAATATCATCATCATAGTACATTCACGAATTTAGGTCATTTGTTGACCTGTTTCGGCCTCAAGAGAAACACCATCCAGAAGTCTTTTGAGTGGACGTCCTGGTCTTCTTCTTCCTGCAGGTTGATATCTTAACATTTGTTTGGGTATTCTGTGATCTTCCATTCGATGAACATGTTGTATCCATCTTGACTTATAATCAGAAATTTTGTTTTCTAAAGATTCCATGTGTAATTCTTCTAAGATGTCTTCATTTTTTTTTGTGATCTAGTAGTGTGTATCCTGCAGTCCTCCGAAGATATCTCATTTCAGCAGATCTAAGTCTCTGTATATCCTTCTGTTTCAACGTCCATACTTCGCTACCATACAAAAGAGTTGGAAGAGCCAGTGTTTTATACACTTTCAGTCTTGAATGCTTTTGGACTAAAAAATAATAATATTCAAAGCATAAAAATGTTCTAAAATATTCCAACCAATAATTACGACTTAAAATAGTTTATTACATATGGATGATGCGTTTGAGTCATTCTTCAGACGATTCTGATGCAACAAAATGGCTGAAAGCGTCCAGTCTTCTGTTGGTGTGTCATCTAGATTTAGAAACAGAAGTCTTAGGGACAAATGTCATATTCAAGACTTAGCCAAATTTAATATAGATAGAAATATTGGAATGGTCATATAGAAAGAATGGAAGACAACCGACTTGCAAAAAGAGCTAAATAAGATAGACAAATGGACGGGAGAAGAACAAGAGGAAGACCAGCCAACAGATGGATAGACAGTGAATGCACATCCAATACGTCTTCCTCCGAGTGTATTTGGAAATAACAGAATGAAAATCCTACAAAGTATGGTTAAGAAGAGGAAGAAGTCTTGCAAACATTTGATTAGTGGCAAAGAAAAGTTATTTTAAATGTATCTCACAAGTTCGATGAAAAATCTCATCAGCTTTCTTGTAATCTACCCATTCAATGATCTTATATACTTCACACGTGTTCTCTGTCATCATCATCACTTGGTGACAGCTATTGGTGCTGTCCAGTGTACCTTTTCCTGGGACTTGTGTTTGTCTCTTGTCGACGAATTCGCGTGTGTATTCGGTATTGGGTTCAGCTGGTATACCCTAGCCTACACGGCGATTTTATGGGGATTTATTTTATTCTTTGGAGTAATGTGAGATTTATATGGATATTGTTGCCAAGGCGAATAGATCTCGCTTGATTGGGGCATCGGAAACCGAGTCGCTGAAGAGATCGGCTCGATTCAGGACCGGAATGAGCCACGCCACTCTGCGCTGATCATTCTGACCTTGGTTGCTACATGCTAAGTACTATGGATTATTTATTTGGTCGAATATGTTTCTATGTGTAGTACGTCATTGTGGAAGGTGTCCTATATTGCGTACTATTGGGTTTCCATGATCATTCATAAAATAAAATAAGTTAAAATACCTTTTTAGGTAAAATCCGTCGTCCTCAACTTTTAAAATATGTGATCTTTATGCCTGTAGGCCTTTCAGGACTTCTGCCCCATCTTCAGCAGTTCATTTTTCGCTACAGCATCCAGGTTGATATTTGATGCTGCTGGTCCTAATGTGGCTTCAATTTGCCTTCATATCTCTTTTCTATAGCTGAAATCTCCTGAGTTAGCTCATTTGGTTTTATTTTACAATGGATAAATGGACCAAAAAAGTTTATTTAAAAAAAATATTTAAATCCATTAATTTAAATTTAAATTAAAAGTTTTTAGGAAAATTTTTGGACCAAAGAGAGATGAAGAGACAGGTGAATGGAGAAGACTTCATAACAATGAACTACATGGTCTTTATAGGAAGCCAGATATAATAAGAACAGTTAAGTCTCGTAGACTGCGATGGGCAGGACATGTTGCACGTATGGGAAATGAAAGACGTGCATGGAAGCTTCTTGTAGGAAAGCCAGAGGGAAAACGCCCAGTTGGTAGACCAAGAATGAGGTGGGAGAACAACATTAACTATGATTTGAGGGAAGTAGATTATACAGGGAATGATTGGAAAGCATTAGCTCAGGATAGGGATGTATGGAGAGCTTATGTCCGCGCGGCCTAAAACCTACGGGTTCGATAGTGCCAGTGAGTAAGTAAGTAAGTATTAAAAAACTATGGGTGATGGAGAAATTTCGAATACATATTTGAAAACTCGATAAAAAACCTGCATTAAGTACAACTATTGGTACTCACGAGACAAAAATCATGTTGTCCAGTGTAATTAGGCGATACATACTGCAACAATAAATTGTGTATTTTTCCCTTATTTTTATTTGAATTTATTTATATGGCATAGTGACATAGAATCCCCTCCATGGTATCTTTACCTTGTCGTGGTGGGGTGGCTTGCGTGCTTAAATGATCCTGAGAGCTATGCCGGCGATAGCATTGCTGCCGATAGGGTTACCCATGCCGGACTGGTCGATGGTGATAAGCCAGACGAAAAAAGTACCTTGGGCGAAAGAGTGACGATCTTTCACCGTAAAAATACAACCGTCAAGAAATGCGGACATGGGTTCATCTGGGGTAAAATTTTCCGGAGGTCAAATAGTATTTTTATTTGAATTTATTTATATGGCATAGTGACATAGAATCCCCTCCATGGTATCTTTACCTTGTCGTGGTGGGGTGGCTTGCGTGCTTAAATGATCCTGAGAGCTATGCCGGCGATAGCATTGCTGCCGATAGGGTTACCCATGCCGGACTGGTCGATGGTGATAAGCCAGACGAAAAAAGTACCTTGGGCGAAAGAGTGACGATCTTTCACCGTAAAAATACAACCGTCAAGAAATGCGGACATGGGTTCATCTGGGGTAAAATTTTCCGGAGGTCAAATAGTCCCCTATTCGGTTCTCCGGGCGGGGACTACTTCAGGGAACCCATGCCAAAGGTGGGAGAACAACATTAACTATGATTTGAGGGAAGTAGATTATACAAGCAATGATTGGAAAGCATTACCTCAGGATAGGGATGTATGGAGAGCTTATGTCCGCGCGGCCATGAACCTACGGGTTCGATAGTGCCAGTGAGTAAGTAAGTGACATAGAATCTTCCCCTCTGTATTCAGTAGGCCAGTAGCTAGTTAGTAGAATAAAAACATGTTATAGATTTTGGATCACAGAAGTACGGTTTTCTCATAAAAAAAACTGGACAAAGTGCATGCATTATGTGCTGTCATATTTATAACAAAGTTTCCAGACCACTACCGGTACATCAAGCCACATGTTTAATTTTATCCTATAATTAGTTTTGCGTCCTGACAAAGAACAGGGAAAACAGTTTTTATAGCCACTGTACTAACAACTTTTTACCAATAGATGGCGCGGTTTTCCTTCAGAACAAAAAGGAAGTTACAAAGTGTGCATTCAACGTTAGTTCATAATTTAATATGAAAACCTTTCAGTTCAGTTAATGTTATTAAAGTGAACATCATGTTCCATAAACTTATATACAGAGTGTGACAGCAACTCACCAACAATATTTTATAAGTATAGAATAATAAACTATTATTCTACCAGTTATATTATATGGGTGCGAAACATGGACTCTTACTTTAAGGAAGGAAAAGAGATTACAAGTATTTGAGGATAAAGTTCTTAGGAAAATGTTTGGACCAAAGAGAGATGAACAGACAGATGAATGGAGAAGACTGCATAACAGTGAATTACATGATCTTTATAGGAAACCAGATATAATGAGAAGAGTTAAGTCTCGTAGACTGCGATGGGCAGGACATATGGCACGAATGGGTAATGAAAGACGTGCATGGAAGCTTCTTGTAGGAAAACCAGAGGGAAAATGCCCAGTTCGTCGACCAAGAATGAGGTGGGAGAATAACATTAACTATGATTTGAGGGAAGTAGATTATACAGGGGATAATTGGAAAACATTGGCTCAGGATAGGGATATATGGAGAGCTTATATCCGCGCGGCCATGAACCTAGGGGTTCGATAGTGCCAGTGAGTTAGTTAGTTAGAATAATAATAATAACAGTTAACTTACTCGTTGGATCTATTGAACTCGTAGGTTCATGGCCGCGCGGACATAAGGTCTTCATACATCCCTATCCTGACCTAATGTTTTCCGTTTATCCCCTGTATAATCTAATTCCCTCAAATCATGGATAATGTTATTCTCCCACCTCATTCTTCGTCTGCCAACTGGGCGCTTTCCATCTGGTTTTCCTACAAAAGCTTCCAAAAAGCTTCATTCCCCATTTGTGTCATATGTCCTGCTCATCGCAGTCTACGAGACTTAACTGTTCTTATTATATCTGGCTTCCTATACATACCATGTAGCTCACTATTATGCAGTTTTCTCCATTCACATGTCTGTTCATCTCTTATGGCCCAAATATTTTTCCCAAGAACTTTATTCTCAAATACTCGTAATCTTCTTTCCTCCCTTAAATTAAGAGTCCATATTTCGCATCCAATAATAATAATAATAATAATAATAATAATAATAATAATAATAATAATAATAAGACTTATTTTACCTGGCAGAGTTAAGGCCTTAAGGTTTTGTTATTCAGGTTAGGAAAAACACATTCTTATATATAAATTACAATAAATGAAATTATTACATGGTACATATAACAATATTATTGTAATAATGATCTTGAAGAAGATTTTCGAGCTGTAGGCCGTGGTGTTGAGGCTTGAAATTCCCCGACGTTTTGCCAGAGACTGCGTCTAGCATCCTCAAGCCTCAAGACCACGGCCTACAGCCCGAAAATCTTCTTCAAGATCATCATTGCAACCCCGGCCGTGAAAGTCTGCGTCAATACAATAAGATTATTGTTTACAATATATTTTGATTTACTCTAGATTTTAAAAAATCAAATATAAAAGTACAAGATAGAGAAATGAAGAAAAGAATACTATTAATGACAGAATATCATGCTTGGGAAGAGATAGACCTATTCCCAAACACATCGATTACACCGGTCAACTTGATTTTTGTCTCATGAGTACTAATAGTTGTACTTAATGCAATTTTCTATCGTGTTTTCAAATATGTATTCGGAATTTCTCCATCACCCACAGTTTTTTTTATTTCAATTTCAATTAATGGATTTAAATAGTTATTTTTTAATAAACATTTTTTGTCCATTTGTCCATTGTAAAATAAAACCAAATGAGCTAACTCAGGAGATTTCAGCAATAGAAACGAGATATCAAGGCAAATGGAATTCTAATATGCTGGCCGATTATTGTTGGGCCATCAAGAGGATACTCCAAGGCGAATTATAGCAGAAAATCGTAATTTCTTACTTTCTAGGTGAGTCCGAATGTTCGAATACTGTGTAGTTAGTAATATAGAAGTCCCGCGCCGTAGCCGAGTGGTTAAGGCAGGAAGCCTTGGCGCAGAGCTACGGGACTTGCGCTGGTTCGAGTCTCCATGGGGGAAGAAATTTCCTCATGGTATTTCGGCCAGTATGGGACCGGTGCCCACCCAGCATCGTGAGGCATTTGGGTAGCTACAATAAGTAGCGGCTCCAGGTTGAGAAAACCAGCTATAACGGCTGGGGGACTCGACATACTGACCACATGTCACCCCAACACTGGCTGATGATCATCTACCTCTGTAATTGACACATGTGGATGTGAGGCCAGCAGCCGGCTGGTAGGCTAAGGGCCATCTAGGCCTGTCGCGCCAGGAGTTTTTTTAGTAATGTAGAAAATATTAAAGTGTTTGAAATTATAAATTCCCGTCTCTCGGAAACCTTGCGTGATAGAGAAAAACCGATATCATATTTGAATTCAGGAGAAAAAATAATATCAGAATCACATATTTTTCTTTCTGAGACAAAAAAAAAAGTTTATTTTTTATTGCTCAGCGTAATAAGGCTATATTTAAAGGTTTGGCGCTAAAAGTGTGCGTACACTTACTTCATGAGCCAGCGCAACAGATGGCATCAAAATATAATTTTCTAAAATACGCTTAGCCGGTTGATGCATAACATCGTCAAAATTAAGAATAAATAAATATGAAATTATTGTATTGTCACGGGTCCTTTACAAGTATACAAAGTTTCAAGTCTATCGTATGTTTCTAAGTGGGTGAAAATCGTGTTCAAAGATTCCGTTACATAAATACAAAGACACTTTTTTTGATTTTCTGATGATTCTGGCCAGGATTTTAGAAAAAAAGATATGAAATTATTGTATTGTCACAGGTCCTTTACAAGTATACAAAATTTCAAGTCGATCTAATTATTTTAAGTGGGTGAAAATCGCGTTGAAAGATTTAGTTACATAGATAGATAGATACAGGTCAAGCTAATATAAAGCATGTAAAAAGAATAAAATGTATTAAATTTTATATCGTGAATAAAGTTTTTCAATGGTCCTGAATAAATTATTATTTCCTTAGCGAAATTGCGAATTGAAATATTTTCGGTTGCTTGTGAATAAAGTTGGAACTTCACGTAATGATGTCCTTGACATGGAGTACCTAGAATATTGCGCAAAGCGCCACACTGAATGAATGAGTCAAGCAGTGGAAGTTGGCAAATATGTAAATTACACAATGAGTCAGATTTGCAACAACTTGTGGAATTCATTAATTTCCCTTATCTCTTTTTTTTTAACTGATAACTTTCACCACAAATTGTTAGTCATGTCCTCGGCGACACACATCAGTCATCAGTTCTCTACGTTCAATATCATTGGTTCAAAACTCAGTCAAACCAAACTCTGGACCTGTCTTAGCCGTAACCTGTATAAGAATGAAACCTGTAGAGACGGAAAAAAATCTCCAAAACGGTACGATTTTATACGTAAAATTGTCCTATATAAGCTGGAAATATTCATAACGCGAAAACGGGATGATTTTTAAAGTACCAATATTTAATTTTTACCTCAGTAAGACAGAAAATTATTCTTAAGCACGTTCTAATTACAGTATTAATAATAATAATAATAATAATAATAATAATAATAATAATAATAATAATAATAATAATAATAATAATAATACCCCTCAGGGGTCCTCATCTAGGGGATATGTGGATAGCGACCACAAGGTACCCAAGCTGTGCAAAACATTTCTTCCACTTACTTGTGTTTTGTACTCTTTTAACTTTACTATCTAACCTCTCTTGGTTAACTCTTGTTTTTTCGACACCGATGCTATTAGGCCATCCGAGGGATAGGGAGTCTTTCCTTTCTTCCATTTCTTCTTTCCTTTATTTTCTTTTCTTCTCCAGAAAAGCCTGACCAGAGGCTATAAGATGGCAGCCCCATCACTGGTCTTGCCTTCCTTTGGCCAGCAACCAATCGAAGGGACTATTATTATGCTTTCAAGTCTTACATGAAAATTTCCCTCAAACGCTGGAGGGAAAATTTCCTATAGGATCGTAACAGGCCTTGGCCTAATACTTGGAAGGAATAATAATAATAATAATAATAATAATAATAATAATAATAATAATAATAATAGCTTTATTTTACCTGGCAGAGTTATGGCCTCAAGGCCTTGTCTACCACTCAACCAGGTTAAAAAAAAAATACAAAAGAAAAGTCTTAAATCTAAATTACAATATATATATAAACGATTACAAGTTATGAATACAATACAATTAATATTTATAACGTATTTTGATTTACTCTAAATTTAACGAATTAAATATATAATATGTACAAGATATATAAAAAAACGAGGAAAAGATTAATGACATAGTATAAAATTAAATAAATAGAGAAAAATTAATTATTAGACAACAGATAACTGTATAAGCGTGACTTAAAGGTACCAAGTGTGCGGCAACCCCTGATATCTTGAGGAAGGAGATTCCAGGAGCGGGCAGAGGCTACTGTGAAGGAAGTAGATAGTAGGAGGAAGTGCTATGAAGAGGAATTGTTAGCAGACTGCTATCTTGTGACCTAGTGTCAATATTGTGGTAAGAGGATAACTTCTCAAATCTGGACGCCAGGTAAGTAGGGATGTAGGAATTCAGAAGCTTGAAAAGTAGTGAAAGAGAGTGCAATTTACGTCTGTCAGTAAGACGGAGCCAAGAGAGGTTATTAAAGTGTTCGGAAATATGGTCATAACGGCGGATATTGAAAATGAATCGAACGCAAGCATTATGAACACGCTGCAGTCTCTGCGACAAGTCATAGTTTAGATCATTATATATAATGTCACAATAACCGAAGTGTGGTAACACAAGATTCTGCATAAGGATTTGTTTTAACGAAACTGGGAGAAAATTCTTTAAACGTCTAAGATAATGTAAGATGGAGAAAGTCTTTTTACATATGTGTTTCACTTGTGTTTGCCAGGTTAAATTTGCGTCTAGATGTAGTCCAAGATCTATTACTGAAGAAGAATAAGGGATAATTATATTATATTATTAATGAACCACACAACAGAATTCTGTATATGACGCTTTCTGCATTATATCGTTTTACCTTCTTGTGTTGCCATTGTATTGCGGGGATACCCTTGCTTATGTGTGACAGCGGGGAATCCCTCGCTTTTCCTTGCCTGTTTACGTTACCTGCGAGGGAGTTGGAAAACTCTCTGGGTCTTCCTGTAGTTGAGTTCCTTCTCGTTTTTGTCTAATAAAATTGTTTTGTATTGCCGTGCAAACTGAGCTGTGTTACATACACTACTTTCTCTGCATTTCAGTTCAACACATTACGTCTTTAAAGCGTGCATGTAAAACTCTTACACTGCGTGAGAAAATTCAAGCTTGTAAATTGGGAACCCTTTATAAGAAGGAAAATTGCCAAGACGGAAATATATTTAAGGAACCGCCATGTTCCTTCATAGACAGGTTTTACTGCAATATAGAACTTGAATGTGGCTACTTCTATCTGTTATAGTAAAACCATTGAATTACTGCGCAGATATAAACAAAGAGAGCACTTGTTCCTTTCGTTATAATTGTGTAATAAATTTGTTTCCATCAAATTCATCGCAAAACATTTTATAGAAAATGAAAAAAAAAAAAAAAAAGACAACAGAGATGGATTTTTGGCGAAGAGCATCAAGAAAATCAAGAAAGGAAAACAATTCGGAACCAGAAAATTAGAGAAATAATAAATGTTAAACATAATATTATAGAAGGAATAGAATAACGAAGATTGATATGGTATGGACATCTTGAAGAGTATGGAGAATAATAGAATCCCAAGAAAGATGCTGCGTTGGAATGCTGAAGGCAGGTGGAGGGCGAAAGCTAGGAAACAGTGGATGGATGAACTGAGAAGAAATATGATCAGGAGAGACCTCAAAGAAGAAGATGATGAGAATAGAAATCTGTGGCGAAGCAAAATACATTTGGGCTGAAGAATAACTACTATAATGGAGAAAAAATCGATAATAATAAATAAATGAAATAATACATAATCAGTGGATGAGTCCTGCGATGTAGCCGAGCAGTTTAAAGGATCATGATTTGGTGCAGAGCTACGGGGCTTGATCTGATTCGAGTCCCCATTCGGGAGAGACATTTCCTGATGGAATTTTGGTCCTCCCGTGGACAATTACCTCGACATGGCGGGGGCGCTGAGTACTCAATGAACTAGACGACCAAATCGGGGAAGTTTAGCTTTGCTAAGTTGCCGATTGGTTAGAGGTGAGAGGAAACTAAGGGTCGTATGTTAGAACATTACTCTCTACTCAAATTACTTCCAATCACTAGTGAGCTGATTCACCGTGAGCAATTGCTGAGAACGAATTAACGGCCGACTTATCGGTCATGCACGAGCGTCGACGTTTTCGTAATATTGGCAACGAATTACCCAGAATTCTCAGCGATAAAACCACTTCCGTTATTTTCGTCTGCTATAGAGGAATGCATTTATGCTTGCATCCCGCAAATAATACCGTATACAAACACGTCTGCGACACGCAATATTACGCCGATTCTCCTGTTCTTCCAGTTGAATTCATTGGTAGACTCTATCAAATTCCTCTTCTCCGTGTATACCGAAAACATGATCGAAGTCTTCAAGGTCCGACATCTTGGATAAATGTTGGATAAAGCAGCAAAGTACATCGATTACCATCGGTTCCCTTCGGGATTTTAATTTGAGTTGCTCATGTAAGGTACCTCCGCAGGTAGCTTACAAATTTAACCGATTATTATCGCATGAACAGATTTCTGAGTAAGCAAAATCGTATTAGCATACAACTTGCTCAGCAGAGAAGGCATTTTACTGTCTAATGCGTCCAAACATGCGACCCTAAGAATGGTCCGCAACGTGGGAGACGTCTGCCAGAATGTTGACTTCGACCAAGAAGTTCTGCAACGGTCTACGAGGCGATGTGATACCAGGCGATCATCACAACGGCTCAAGGCGAGGAAGCAGCAACCCTCTCTAAAGGGGTTAATACTTAGAGGAGCATGGAGACATCAGCCCTGTCATTATCCTTACCCTGCACAGCGCTCGTAACGCGGTCAGGGGACATTTTTACTACTGATACATCTCAAAGCAAAGGCCGGATTGGATTTCAGGATATGATCACAGCAAGAAATAAGGACAAACGATTAGGGATAGCAGAGAGGATAAAAATCTGCACTTGAAATGTAAGAGGAATATGTAAACCTGGAGTCCCGCGCCGTAGCCGAGCGGTTAAGGTAGGAAGCCTTGGCGCAGAGCTACGGGACTTGCGCTGGTTCGAGTCTCCATGGGGGAAGAAATTTTCTCATGGTATTTCGGCCAGTATGGGACCGGTGCCCACCCAGCATCGTGAGGCATTTGGGTAGCTACAATAAGTAATGGCTCCAGGTTGAGAAAACCAGCTATAACGGCTGGGGGACTCGACATGTCACCCCAACACTGGCTGATGATCATCTACCTCTGTGATTGACACATGTGGATATTAGGCCAGCAGCCGGCTGGTAGGCTAAGGGCCATCTAGGCCTGTCGCGCCAGGAGTTAGTTATGTAAACCTGGACATTAACAAAGGCAGATAGTAAACAAATAGAGGCTGCTGAAATGAAGATGTTGAGAGCAATAGCAGGATACCAAAGGACCGATAAAAAGAAAAACGAAGATATAAGAACAGAACTTAATATATTTAATCTCTGTGAAAGAATAAAATACTATCAAAATGCTTACCTTCAGCACGTATTACGAATGAATGAACAGCGCATACCAAGAAGAATGTATAATTATAAACCAAAATGGAGAAGAATGTTGGGAAGACACTTGAAGAGATGGAAGGACCAATTCGACCTATAATGAGATCGGAACAAGCCATTGGGCTTAATCCTTGTTGTTGTTGATGATGATGATGATGAATTTTGGTCAGTATTGGATCGATGCACCACACAACACTGTGAGGAATTTCAGTAGCTACAATTACAGAAGTAGAATTTATTTATTTATAAAAGGTTTACAATGCAATAAAACATCTTCCTGTACCCAAAGCTTTTAAATTTTTATCGTCTTTCTCCATTCCTCTCTATCTTCCCATTCCAATTCTTGCAGACCTAGCTCCCTCATACCTCTTCCTACATCCTCTTATTAGTAGACTTTATAGATTGCAAAAATTATACAAAATGGCTGGGTGAACAAATGTGCTAACCGTATTCCAAAACTGTATAGAAGTTAGATCGTCCTCTCAGTGATAAACATAGTAGATATGAGACGAGCAGTCGCCTGGCAGGCCAGTTTTCTTCTAGCCTGTTACACGTTGGAGTTTTAGGTAGAATTAATCGATATATATATATATCCATCCATAGTAATTCTACCCGAAGGCAGGTCCTTCACTGCAATCATAGCATTTTCATGCTATGCTTGAAGCTTTACTAGGGAATTGTGTAGGTGTGGTAGCTTCCCGTTGCTTTCCACACCGGTGAAGGATGATGATAATGATAATGGTAAGGATGATAATGATAAGCATGATGGCCATATGATTTCGGGGACCGTTTGGGCCTTAAAGTTTTCCTGACATTTGTCTTACAGGTGAGGAAAAACCCCGATAAAAACCTCACCCAGAAAAACTGCCCCGACCGGGGATCGAACCCGGGCCCGCTGCGTGACAAGGCAGCACGCTACCTTGAGACCACAGCGGTGGATATATATATATATATATATATATATATATATATGATATGATAAGAAAAATGAATGCTTGAGTCGGGATTTGAACCCGAGTCTCTAAACTCTGTACGTTTAGCGCTCTAACGACCTGAGCTACCTAAATATTCCAATTAAAACTTACATTTTTCTTATATATGTAGTATTCTCAATTCACACAAGAGGCAGCGGAAATTCGATCCGACTGACATCTAGTGGCTAACATAACAGTTAAGCAAATTTATATATGTATATGTATATATATATATGGTACATGTCCACCGCTGTGGTCTCGAGGTAGCGTGCTGCCTTGTCACGCAGCGGGCCCGGGTTCGATCCCCGGTCGGGACAGTTTTTCTGGGTTAGGTTTTTATCGGGGTTTTTCCTCACCTATAAGACAAATGCCAGGAAAACTTTAAGGCCCAAACTGTCCCCGAAATCATATGGCAATCATCATTATCATCATCACCATCCTTCACCGGTGTGGAAAGCAACGGGAAGCTACCACACCTACAATTCCCTAGTAAAGCTGCAAAGCATAGCATAAAAATGCTATGATTGCAGTAAAGGACCTGCCTTCGGGCAGAATTACTATATATATATATATTGCTATAAAACGTCATTCGAGAATATGTTTAAACTTTTGATCAAATGCGTACTTTTTTTACCACGTAAGGACATGGTGGTCCTCCCTGAATTAGGGATCAAAATGGCGCATAACCGGTTGATGCATAATGCCGATCAATTAATGTTGTATTGATGATCTTGAAAAAGGTATTCGGGCTGTAGGCCGTGGTCTTGAGGCTTGAAGTACCACGACGTTTCGCCAGAGACTGCATCAGGCATCCTCTAGAGTTGTCTTGTTCCTCAAAGGTTGACTTGAGTCTCTGGCGAAACTTCGGGGAACTTCAAGCCTCAAGACCACGGCCTACAGCCCGGAAATCTTCTTCAAGATCATCATAGCAACTCCGGCCGTGAAAGCCTAAGTCAATGCATTAATGTTGTATTGTTCCGAAGAAGGTCCTGACGAGGTGATCACTCGTTATGGCGATGTGCTGAACACATGTCACTTACTGAATCTATATGGAAATAAGCGTAACTAAAAATTAGACTGGTTAAGAGATTTCCCTCTAGGGAGCAGGACAATCAAAATGTTACAATGACAATCAAAGTACAAATTGATCCCTCTAGGACCAATCGAAACCATCGCTTCACAAAACTTAATCACATTGTAAATAATCTGCCTAGCTTGACTATGCAATTCTTTCTTTTCATACACTGTTTGATACTTGAACCAAACGCCACCACGAACACAACTTAGCTAGGAATATTGTAAACAACAACTAGTAGTAGACATTCATCCTGATGACGATGGAAGTTAACTTCCGAAAGACCTCCAGAAAATATTTTAAATATAATATTTTAACACAGTTAAATACGACGGCACCTGTCAATAGTTATATTTACTTACTCACTGGCAATATCGAACCCGTAGGTTCATGGCTGCGCGGACATAAGCTCTTCATACATCCCTATCCTGAGCTAATGCTTTCCAATCATTCCCTGTATAATCCACTTCCCTCAAATCATAGTTAATGTAATTCTCTCACCTCATTCTTGATCTACCAACTGGGTGTTTTCTTTTTGGTTTTCCTACAAGAAGCTTCCATGCACGTCTTTCATTCCCCATTCGTGCCACATGTCCTGCCCATTGCAGTCTACGAGACGTACCTTCTCTTCTTTTTCTCTTCTTCTTAAAGTTAATTTGTAGGATTTTCATCCTGTTTATTTCCAAAATCACTCCTCGGAGGAAGACGTATTGGATGTGCATTCACTGTATATCCATCTCTTGGCTGGTCTTCCTCTTGTTCTTCTCCCGTCCATTGGTCTATCTTCTTTAGCTCTTTTTGCAAGTCGGTTTTCTTCCATTATTTCTATATGACCCTTCCAATATTTTCGTCTATCTATAATAAATTTGGTTATGTCTTGAATATGGCATTTGTCCCTAATTTCAGTGTTGTGTATTTTATCAAATAATGTTTTCTCCTGAATAGTTCGTAAGATTTTCTTTTCGCATGTGCTTATTATTTGTTTATTTTTTGTTGTATCTGCCCTAGTTTCTGCTCCATATACGATAACTGGTCGAACTATCGTTTTGTATATGCGAGTTTTGCTTTCTATTGACATATGTTTGTTGCGCCAAATTAAATCTTTCATATACCCTGATATTTGCGCTGCTTTATCAGCTTTTTTTTTTTTTTTTACTTCTGAGACTTATCTGTTATTATATCCGGCTTTTTATATAGACCATGTAGTTTACTGTTATGTAGTCTTCTCCATTCACCTGTTTGTTCATCTCTCTTTGGTTAAAAAATTTTCCTAAGAACTATTGCTTGACGATAGACGGAAAACCAGAAAAAGAAAGTGACGTTGGTAGAAACTTGGTAAATGAAGAAACTCCCGAGAAGGTACCGCTTGAACCGACTCGCTCGGTGTAATGCGGAGTTAATTTCAACTCTGTGTAGAGTTTAAAATAAACGCATTCGCTTGTTCTGATATCATCAACTCTTGTAAAACAAAATGAGTGTTTCTAAGCGTAGCGTTTGTTAAGGATCGAGTAAATTATATCTGCGTGTGGGAGAAATTTCCCTCCTTGTTGCGACAGCTGGCACAAATGTTTGGTAACATAATCATCTGCTTTTACTCGTACCTCCGGAAGCCTCTTCTTTGTCGGAATTTCAATATCGTTTTCGTTTTATTAAAAATGCAGCTTATTTATAGAAAGATGTAATATTACAGAGATTCTCAAAAAAGGAATAAAAATTTGTTAATGAGCAGACAGTGATAAATATTACGATGCGAGGTTGGAAAGTGGTTTTCACAGAAGCGAGCAAAATGTTTAAAAACCTACTGATAGCGACTATTTAATTTCCGAGATTCTGTAAAACACTTCACAAACGTGCGTTGTACATTATTATTTGCGCGATAGTGTTTTCAAAATAATATATAATAGTAAAATAATAGTCCCGCGTCGTAGCCGAGTGGTTAAGGCAAGAAGCCTTGTCGCAGAGCTACGGGACTTGCGCTGGTTCGAGTCTCCATGGGGGAAGAAATTTTCTCGTGGGATTTCTGCCAGTATGGGACCGGTGTCCACCCACATCGTGAGGAATTTGGGTAGCTACAATAAGTAGCGACTCCAGGTTGAGAAAACCAGCTATAACGGCTGGGGGACTATCCTGAGCCAATGTTTTCCAATAATCTCGTGTATAATCTACTTCCCTCAAATCATAGTTAATGTTATTCTCCGACCTCATTCTTGGTCTATCAACTGGGCGTTTTCCCTCTGGTTTTCCTACAAGAAGCTTCCATGTACGTCTTTCATTCCCCATTCGTGCCACATGTCCTGCCCATCGCAGTCTACGAGACTTAACAGTTCTCATTATATCTGGCTTCCTATAAAGACTGCAATTCACTGTTGTGCAAGTCTTCTCCATTCACCTGTCTGTTCATCCCTCTTTGGTCGAAAAATGTTTCTAAGAATGTTATTCTTAAATACTCGTAATCTCCTTTCCTCCCTTAAAGTAAGAGTCCATGTTTCGCATCCATATAATATAACTGGTAGAATAATAGTTTTATATATTTTCAGTTTAACCCCTAAACTCGTAATGAATCCTTTTGGATACATCAGTTGGTTTAATTAATTTAACATTTTAAAAAAATCAGTACCTACAGATAGAATCCCTCAGCTGTTACTAAAGTACAAACCAATAGGACATAGAAATGTTGGACGCCCATTTACTAGATGGGAGGATTCATTAAATCCCACTTGATGTGAAAACAGGTCAAAAGGCATACTTTCATGAAGCAGCAGCAGCAGAAGAAGAAGAAGAAGAAGAAGAAATAAATCAGTAGAAAACAAACAAAAAGAAACCACTTAAATGTGTATCTAATTATATAATATACCTAATAATAAGTTATACAAGATTCCGTTTTCACTGCGGTCCGCCAAATTCAAATAACTAACAGAAGAAATTTGTGTTTTGTCAATTTAAGGGTTGACGTTTTTAAACAATGTAATCTAGATAAATTTACTCCCTTATTTCCTTAGGTTGGGTACTCGGACCCTAGGTTCTCTACCTCAAATTGTTTAAAGTGAGACGGTAGGCCCTGTCCCATCAATGTTAAAACATGAGAATTTGAGTCCCATTTTCTCAGGAACTATTGGATGGATTGTAATGACATTTTTACAGCATATTAAATGACGTTTGTAAAGACCACTCAACCTCAGTCAAACTTGTATCTAAATATTCATGTCCTTTATAATTTTGCCACTAGTATCTGTTTTATTTAAAAACAAATACATCCTTGGGACTGCGAGCAATGTATAAAGATACACCTTGAAGTGGGTTGCTAGCTCGTTTTCATGGCGGGTTTATTATTCGGAGTTTCCTCCCTAGGCCGATTGCCATTATTTGATAAAATACACAACACAGAAATTAGGGAAAAATGTCATATCCAAGACATAACAAAATTTATTATAGATAGACGAAAATATTGGAAGGGTCATATAGAAAGAATGGAAGAAAACCGACTTGCAAAAAGAGCTAAAGAAGATAGATCAGTGGACGGGAGAAGAACAAGAGGAAGACCAGCCAAGAGATGGATAGACAGTGAATGCACATCCAATACGTCTTCCTGCGAGGAGTGATTTTGGAAATAAACAGGATGAAAATCCTACAAATTAAGTTTAAGAAGAAGAATATATATAAAAAAAATCATAAGTGAGGATCTGTAAAAGAGATTATCATGATTGTGGTTCCACAGCTTTAGTATAAATAGATTTACTGCCTGTAAAAATTTCATGTAAATATATCTAACAGTTCCTGAGATAATGAGGCAAATGTTCGAAAATTTTCACTTTCCAGAAAACAAGGTTTAAAGTACAATGATATTACAGACTGGCATATGTCAATTGTTTAAAAATAATAATTAACGCACTTATAATTCCATCCATAGTAATTCTGCCCGAAGGCAGGTCCTTCACTGCAATCAAAGCATTTTCATGCTATGCTTGCAGCTTTACTAGGGAATTGTAGTTATGGTAGTTTCCCGTTGCTTTCCACACCGGTGAAGGGTGATGATGATGATGATGATAATGATAAGAATGATGATGATGATGATGATGATGGCCATATGATTTCGGGGATCGTTTGGGCCTTAAAGTTTTCCTGACACTTGTCTTACAGGCGAGGAAAATCCCAGATAAAAACCTCACCCAGAAAAACTGTAGTGGGCCGCGGTGGACTAGTGGTTATGCTCCTTGCCTCTGGTCCCGAGAGTCGCGGGTTCAAACCCGACCGGGGTCGATGGATTTTTTAGGACGGAAAAATCCAAGGAGCAATTCCTCCGGGAGGGACTTTAAGCCGTGGGTCCCGAGTCTGAAGATTTTCAGGCTCGTAAAAAATCCTTAAGCCCCTGAATGAAGAAAAGGCTATAAGCAACATTTACCGAATTTCCCCATCTCCTAGTGTATTAACCTTGGTTTCCTAGATGTCAGTATGAGGCGGAAACGCTGACCACGGACCACGCAAAATGAAAGCTATACGAAAAACAAGTGTAACTAAGTTAGTAGGGTTAAAATTATTAAATGTAGGGGGGAGAGCGCCTAAATCTCTGTAAAGGGAAAAACATTAGGCTTAAAGTACAGTTACAGAAAAACTTTCTCGACCGGGGATCGAACCCGGGCCCGCTGCGTGACAAGAGGCAGCACGCTACTTCGAGACCACAGCTGTGGACGTGCACTTATAATTGGTGTTCAGTAAAAAAAAAACCATGTACAGAAATGTTCAGAAAAGAACAGATCATTTAATTATGAAAAAAAATTTTTTTTTTTATTTTGACCTATCGTCTTACCTTAATGGAGCATCTCCTGTGTCCAGTTTACTTTTTGCACAATCTTAAAGAATCACTCTGTATGTCAGTGAGTTAGAGATTCCTAACTTACTCATTGGCATTATCGAACCCGTAGGTTCATGGCCGTGCGGACATAAGCTCTCCGTACTTCCCTATCCTGAGTTAATGTTTTCCAATCATTCCCTGTATAATCTACCTCCCTCAAATCATGGATAATGCTATTCTCCCACCTCATTCTTGGTCTACCAACTGGGCGTTTTCCTTCTGGCTTTCCTACAAGAAGTTTCCATGCACGTCTTTCATTCCCCATACGCGCAACATGTCCTGCCCATCGCAGTCTACGAGACTTAACTGTTCTTATTATATCTGGCTTCCTATAAAGACCATGTAGTTAGTTAACTGTTATGTAGTTTTCACCATTCACCTGTTTGTTCGTCTCTTTTTGGCCCAACAATTTTCGTAATAACTTTATTCTCAAATACTCATAATCTCCATTCATTCCTTAAAGCAAGAGTCTATGTTTCGGATCCATATAATATAACTGGGGGAGAATAGGCCTAACAGTTTAATATATTTTCAGTTTAACGTTTTTTGAAAGGAGTTGGGACGACTAGAGTCTCTGCAATGCATAATAGCATGCATTTCCAGAATTGAGCCTATGTTTAATTTCTTTGTGCATCTCATTCCTATTAGTGACTATTGTTCCTAGGTATTTGAATTCAGCCAATTCCTCAAAATATTCCTAACACTTGTTCAAAATTTCTCTCATTTTTTGTTAAGTGAACATATGGAAAGTATCCACTTACGGTAGATAAAGATATATGGATATGTAGACAGCAACGTTATGACATATGACCATTTCTCTTCCGAGAATTAAGGTAACACTTAACAGGTGCCATTAGTTACAAGATGATAGCTTTCTGACAATATTCTTCGAAATCTTTAATAAACACCTTTGTACGTCTTTGTATGAATGTCGTACACCGGAAATATCAACAATGGGTTGAACATATCATACTATCCCAGACGTTTTCTAGTACAATGGCTAACACACCAAAGTATTTCGTTAAAAAGTTCCGGTTTTATAATGTAGGAACCCCGAAGAAAAAATATTGTTATTTATCTTGCACTAAATAATCGTTTCCCAACCTGGAGTTCGCCAAATATTTCAAGGGGTTCGCCAAAACTTTAGGTAATAGCGGGTTTCGTGGTTAGGTCTATTATTGTTTCCTTAATTTCTGCTGCATTGTAATAATAATGATAACAATAATAATAATAATATTATTATTATTATTATTATTATTATTATTATTACATACTTACTTACTTACTCACTGGCACTATCGAACCCGTAGGTTCATGACCACGCGGACATAAGCTCTCCATACATCCCTATCCTGAGCTAATGCTTTCCAATCATTCCCTGTATAATCTACTTCCCTCAAATCATAGTTAATGTTGTTCTCCCACCTCATTCTTGGTCTACCAACTTGGGCGTTTTCCTTCTGGCTTTCCTACAAGAAGCTTCCATGCAAGTCTTTCATTTCCCATACGCGCAACATGTCCTGCCCATCGCAGTCTACGAGACTTAATTGTTCTTATTATATTTGGCTTCCTATAAAGACCATGTAGTTCATTGTTATGTAGTCTTCTCCATTCACCTGTCTGTTCATCTCTCTTTGGTCCAAACATTTTCCTAAAAACTTTATTCTCAAAAACTCATTACCTCCCTTAAAGTAAGAGTCCATGTTTCGCACCCATATAATATAACTGGTAGAATAACAGTTTTATATATTTTCAGTTTAACGTTTTTTGAAAGGAGTTGGGACATCAAAAGTCTCTGCAATGCATAATAGCACGCATTGTTATTATTATTATTATTATTATTATTATTATTATTATTATTATTATTATTATTTTAAAATTAAATTAACCCTATATTGCCCCTTGTTGCATATGCGTAACATCGGGAATTTATATAATTATATCCACGATAAATTGATATTTATCGCGAATGCCTAATTTACAGTTATGTAACAACGTTAGGAATGCATTTGATTTCGCTACCACTAGACCTACACGTTGTGTAACTTTTAAGCCGTAACTAGAGTAACTTTAGGTCTTAACCGTTAAGTTCATTTAAGGTCATTAAACCTTTTCTTTGGAATCAAATTTAACGCATGTCTACTGTGTGTATATTTAAAAGTCAATGGTTCACCCAACTCAGATCGTTGTGGAAGTGGTTCGCAAGTCGAAAAGGTTGGGAAACCGCTGTTCTAAATGAAAGCATTTCTTATAAACTTTACAAATCTTCATCTATGTTGCTATATATATATATATATATATATATATATATCGAAGGGACAAGTCGTCCGAGAGGGACTTTAAACTGTGGGTCCGAGTCTGAAATTTTTTTGACACGTAAAAGAATTTCAAGCCTAAATTAGTGCCTCTGAGCTATATGATTTTAATAGCAAACCAGATGTAGGCCGTAATAAGAATAGTTGAGTCTCGTAGACTGTGTTGGTCAGGACATGTAGCACGAATGGGGAATGAAAGAGGGCCATCGAAATTTGTACAAAAAACAGTTCCCAGTTGATAGGCCAAGAATGAGACGGCAGATTTACATTAAGGGGGTGATGGGTGAAATTTCTAATTCATATTTTCTACATTTTTTGAGCTAGAGACTTGATGTTTTGTACAAACATTCACTGCATGATACATAATGATGTGTTTAAGTTTCATTCTTGTGAGACATTTATTTTATGAGTTATTAAACATTATATTTTTAAAAATGCATATATTATAATTAAATGGGTTCCACAACTTTTTAGTAAAATGTCTGATTTTTTTACAAGACTCCTAAAATATTTAGAAAAATATCATGCATTAGAATTCTTATAATGTGAATACAAAGCGAGAAAAAAAATAATGTTGTACCTCATGCATGGAATTACAACAACAAAAATTAATAATTGCATACATTTTATTTCTTATTTCTTAAAATACTACTTCAATCATGAAACCCATGCACTACTTTGTTACCTATTGTTTTTAGGACATGCAGTAAAAATTTGAACCTTCTAGGACAAGATTTCTGAATTCCATTCAATTTTGAATGCACAAAAATGCAGTGAAAATAAAAGTGTGGAAAACAAGTTTAAAGATTTGCATGCAGGTAGTATATAACTGGCGCAGCCTTTCAACTCTGACGTAATTTAGGACACTTAGAAGCCCCATAGGCCTCTGAAACTTTGCCAACATATACATTAGAATACAGGCTATTTTTTAGTAAAAAAAACACAAAACGCCAATTTTTATCTCAAATGGTCAATTTTTCACCCATCACCTCCCTTAACCAATATTTGAGGGAAGAAGATTATACAGGAGACGATTGGAAAACTCTAGCTAGGATAGGAATGTATAGAGAATGTATGTCCACTCGGCTATGAACCAACTGGTTCGATAGTGCCAGCGAGTTAGTTAGTTAGTTGGAGAAAAATTTGACTAGGCCTTCCTTATCCAAATAATGTCTTATTTGCTTACTAGATGTCTCCTTTGAGATGTGCTGACCACATATAATTCGTTAACATATTTAGGGAAATAAGCGTAAATTCATTAAATTAGTCAAGAAACATCCGTTTTGGAGCATCCATGTACCTACATAGCTTCATATGAGGATAGACTAGGCCTACTATATACTCGTATATATATATATATATATATATATATATATATATATATATATATATATGTTTATGTGTGTCCGTCAGTTAGAATTCTAGAGGTTACTGTATAAGTTTAGATTTTTTGTAACTAAACTCGACATATAAACAGAGAGTGTTATTCTTAAAAAACACATAAATCCGACTATGAGAAATGGGTGTTTACCTGAAACCCGAAATTAAAAATCGCCCAGGTGGCACCCATGTTTGTTTTCTCACAGCTTAACTGATTACATTCGATTTAACTTAAAAAAAAAAGGTAATGGAAATCAATAAGTACTACAAGAATAGACTAGCAGCTCTAGAAATGGATTATTTACGCAGAAGTGCCAGAAAGTATAAATTAGAACATGTCACAAATAAGGAAATTAGAAACATAATGGAAGCAGAAGAAAGCATAATTGAAAGAATTGACGAAAAGGAATTAAAGTGGTTAGAACATGTTTTAAGAATAGAAGATGAGCGATGGCCGAAGCAACTATATCAATGGCATCCGAACAGAAAGAAGAAAAGAGGAAGAACAAAGTTAACATGGAAGGAAAACATGAAGACAGTAATGCAAGCAAGAGCGCTAAGCATCGAATGTGCCCAAGATCGTAGGCTTTGGAGGTTTGGCACGGGAAGACGGCAGCAGCTGTAAAAACCCGAAGATAGTTAGATATATAACTTTTGATGTCCCAACTCCTTTCAAAAAACGTTAAGCAGAAAATATATAAAACTATTATTCTTACCAGTTATATTATATGGGTGCGAAACATGGACTCCTACTTTAAGGGAGGAAAGGAGATTACGAGTATTTGAGAATAAAGTTCTTAGGAAAATTTTTGGACCAAAGAGAGATGAACAGACAGGTGAATGGAGAAGACTACATAACAATGAACTACTTGGTCTTTATAGGAAGCCGGATATAATAAGAACAGTTAAGTCTCGTAGACTGCGATGGGCAGGACATGTTGCACGTATGGGGAATGAAAGACGTGCATGGAAACTTCTTGTAGGAAAGCCAGAAGGAAAACGCCCTGTTGGTAGACCAAGAATGAGGTGGAAGAACAACATTAACTATGATTTGAGGAAAGTAGATTATACAGGGAATGATTGGAAAGCATTAGCTCAGGATAGGGATGTATGGAGAGCTTATATCCGCGCGGCCATGAACCTACGGGTTCGATAGTGCCAGGGAGTAAGTAAGTAAGATAGATATATATGTATTCCATAAACGAGCATAAATGTATTTGCCATAAATTAAACTTGCTGAGAAATTCGGTTAGTTTACGCAGTTCCTGCGTGATGGAATTTCATTAGTTGAGCGCATGAAAATATGTTCTTGCTATTGAGAGGAACAAAGAGCAAATATCTGGATAATGTGGAGCGTGTGGCACAGACATGAATTCTTTAGATAAAGTCACTTAACAGTTGTGAACACATGTTACTAATGACCTCTGGAAAACACTGTCTTTGTCCTCACGCTAGTCTGATATTACTTCCGTAGGCGGAAGGACTCTCCGATCTGTGACCTTCACAAAACGCATTATAATGTTAATAACACATTGTATTGTAATTACAGCTTGTAACAAAATTCAATACATGTTCCTTCTGTGGTCTAGGGGGGTCTTAAACAGAGTCGGTCCGAGGTTCCTAGATTCAAACCCAACACGAGCCAATCCAACATCATCATCATTCCCTTTGGTTGCTAGCTGGAGCATAGGGCCCCAATGAAATTTCTCCATTTAGCTCTATCATCTACCATACTTACTTACTCACTGGCACTATTGAACCCCATTATTTATTTTAAAAGTTTATGTTATTTTTGTACCTTGTGTATCGGGGTTAATTAAAATATATGTATATTTGATAAAAATATTCTCGAAGAATTTGAAGCTAAGATATTAATAAATTTATTTTTTCAAAAATATTAGGTTCATGACCGCGCGGACATAAGCTCTTCATACATCCATATCCTGAGCTAATGCTTTCCAATCATTCCCTGTATAATCTACTTCCCTCAAATCATAGTTAATGTTGTTCTCCCACCTCATTCTTGGTCTATCAACTGGGCGTTTTCCTTCTGGCTTTCCTACAAGAAGCTTCCATGCACGTCTTTCATTCCCCATACGCGCAACATGTCCTTCCCATCGCAGTCTACGAGACTTAACTGTTCTTATTATATGTGGCTTCCTATAAAGACCATATAGTTCATTGGTATGTAGTATTCTCCATTCACCTGTCTGTTCATCTCTCTTTGGTCCAAACATTTTCCTAAGAACTTTATTCTCAAAACCTCGTAATCTCATTTCCTCCCTTAAAGTAAGAGTCCATGTTTCGCACCCATATAATATAACTGGTAGAATAATAGTTTTATATATTTTCAGTGTAACGTTTTTTGAAAGGAGTTGGGACATCAAAAGTCTCTGCAATGCATAATAGCACGCATTTCCAGAATTGAGCCTATGTTTAATTTCTTTGTGCATCTCATTCCTATTTGTAATTATTGTTCATAGGTATTTGAATTCAGCCACTTCCTCAAATCTACCATAAAATACAAAATCACACGAACCCAATCGTTCGCAATATAGGACATATGCTACAGCGGCGTGCTGTACATAAAAACATATTGCCCAGACCCCCACAAAGGCAAAAGAAATGACTGCTGTGCTACAGCTAGATTAGCGTGGTTCATTCCACTTGGTCGGCTTTCGGACTCTCTGCTTGTCCGGCCAGTGGTTTCCGACGCCCTGCTCTAGAGCTCTAAAGGGGAAACACCTCATTTCACCGTCAGTTTCTAAAATAATAATTTTAATTTCCAACACGCTTGGTATAAATAATTTTACCATCAAAAGCGTGGGGTGCTCTTTATCAATTAATATGTTTGATAATAAACTGGTATTGGTAAAAGTAAAGTCTCTAAGAAGAACATGTAAAAATCATAAAAAGCACCCCACGCTTTTGATGGTAAAATTATTTATACCAAGCGTGTTGGAAATTAAAATTATTTTTTCATTTTTTTAGTTCGGTTTTCTAATAAAGCGTGTTGTTTTAGTTTTTTAAAACTATTATTTATTTTTATTTTCTAGTTTTAATATTTTACAGAATTAGATAAAAATGTAAATATCTTTAAATTCGATACTATTGTAGTATGAACTAAAAGTAATACTCTTCTAAAAAAAAACCTCCCAGCCGGATTTGAACCAGCGACCTACGGATTACTGAAATTTTATACCACTAGAGTTCACCGCTCTATCAACTGAGCTCTTACAACGATTGACTAAAAAGTCGACAAGTCCGCAACCTATTATAACAGTTTTCATTTTTTAGATTTTCTGATGATTCTGGCCAGGATTTTAGAAACAAAATACGACATTATTGTATTGTCACGGGTCCTTTACAAGTATACAAAGTTTCAAGTCGATCCAATGTTTCTAAGTGGGTGAAAATCGTGTTCAAATATTCCGTTACAAAGATACAAAGACACTTTTTTTTATTTTCTGAGGATTCTGGCCAGGATTTTAGAAACAAATATGAAATTATTGTATTGTAACGGCTCCTTTACAAGTATACAAAGTTTCAAGTCGATCCAATGTTTCTAAGTGGGTGAAAATCGTGTTCAAATATTCCGTTACAAAGATACAAAGACACTTTTTTTTTTATTTTCTGAGGATTCTGGCCAGGATTTTAGAAACAAATATGAAATTATTGTATTGTCACGGCTCCTTTACAAGTATACAAAGTTTCAAGTCGATCCAATGTTTTTAAGTGGGTGAAAATCGTGTTCAAATATTCCGTTACAAAGATACAAAGACACTTTTTTTTTTATTTTCTGAGGATTCTGGCCAGGATTTTAGAAACAAATATGAAATTATTGTATTGTCACGGCTCCTTTACAAGTATACAAAGTTTCAAGCCGATCCAATGTTTCTAAGTGGGTGAAAATCGTGTTCACAAATTCCGTCACATAGATACAAATACACTTTTTTTTGATTTTCTGATGATTCTGGTTATGGTTTTAGAAACAAAATATGAAATTATTGTTTTGTCACGGGTCTTTTACAAGTATACAAAGTTTCAAGTCGATCCAATGATTTTAAGTGGGTGAAAATCGCGTTGAAAAATTCAGTTACATAGATAGATAGATAGATAGATAGATACAGGTCAAGCTAATATAAAGCGTGTAAAAATAAAAATAAAAACAAAATAAATCTCACTGAATACTGATGCCGCTAACTAGCGCCAAATGATGAAACCACAAAACGATAGCCACTACGGTATTAGCCGCCAGGGAGCTACAACTGGTTCCAAACGCGGCACTCTGGGTAGCGCTACGCGCCGCCAATAGACAGACATCTGCCAAACCTCTTCACCTCCAAGTTTATACCATTTCAAGTAGGCTATTTCTCCTTCAATAGTCCTCATCCAAGTTATTGTTGGTCTTCCTATCCTCCTTGAACCTTGTGGATTCCAGTCAGGTGCACATCTTCCTATTGTAGTTTGAGGTTAACGCAGTGTATGTCCAATCCAATGCCATTTTCTTCCCTTTATTTGTTTTTCGATAGCTACTTGCTTTGATTTGCGCCTTAGTTCTTAGTTTGAGATTATATCAGGCCATCTCACATTTAATATCCGACGTAAACACCTGTTCACAAACACCTGGAGCAGGTTAATTATTTCTTTGGTAATCTTCCACGTTTCACATCCGTAGAATAAAACTGATTTCACATTTGTGTTAAACACCCAGCAACTAAAATAAGGCTATATAAAGTTTTAATAAGATCAGTTTTGACCTATGGTAGTGAGACATGGAGCCTCACTAAGGGCCGCATGCAAATACATTAGTCTCTACTCAAATTACTTCCAATTACTGGTGAGCTGACTCACCGTGAGCAATTGCTGAGATCGAATTAACGGCCGACTTACCGGTCATGCATGAAAGTTGACGTTTTCGTAATATTGTCAACGAATTACCCAGAATTTTCAGCAATAAAACCACTTCCGTTATTTACGTCTGCTATTGAGGAACGCATTTACGCTTGCGTCCCGCAAATAATACCGTATACAACGACGTCTGCATCGCGCAATATTATGCCGATTCTCCTGTTCTTCCAGTTAAATTCTTTGGTAGACTCTATCAAATTCCTCTGCATATACCGAAAACATGATCGAAGTCTTCAAGATCCGACATCTTGGATAAAGCTGCAAAGGTTTCAAACTACATCGGTTACCATCGGTTCCCATCGGTTCCTTCGGGATTTTCACGATAAGTTTCTATCTTGAGCTATGATCTTAAGGTACCTCGTCAGGTAGCTTACAATTATTATCGCATGAATAGATTTCTGAGTAAGCAAAAAATGTATTTGGATAAAACTTTCTCAGCAGAGAACGCCTTTTACTGTCTAATGCTTTCAAACATTCGACCCTAAAAGATCAGAGGTAGCCCTAAATTATTTTGAAAAAAAATACTCAGGATAATATTTGGACCAATAAATATTAATGGTCAGTGGAGAATACGATTCAACAAAGAACTGTGTGACAAATACAATGAACCTGACTTTGTCAATTTTATTAAGTTAAAGAAATTGGAATGTGCTGGCCATGTACAAAGGCTCTCACCAGACCGAGCACCAAAAAAGGTGCTTACAGCAAGTTTTATGGGGAATAGACGAGCTGGAAGACCGAAAAAACCATGGGAGGATGGTATAAAGAAGATGCTGCAAACCTACTTAAGTGTCGCAACTGGAGGCTTGCTGCACAAAATAGAAATGATTGGAGGCAGAAGTTAAAGGAGACCAAAGCTTGAATTTGAGCCAATCAGCCATTGGATGGATAGTTGGATCTTAGTTTTGATAGACATGTTTTTTATCCTTTCACACTGTGTACAGCTGGACAAATGCTCCTTTTGTGCTTTAATATGATTCTGGACATCATTTAATGCACCTCCGTCTATATTAATTGTACTTCCAAGATTTGTAAAAGCTTGTACTTCATTTATTTCTCTATAGTTTTATTAATTATTGCATGCGGATATATTGCTGAAATCTAGTAATTTTAATATAACATGTAAACAATAGTACGGTATGACGAACAAAAAGTTGTTAAATCTTAAAGAATGAGCTCCTTCTGAAGGGAAGAAAATCCACTAAATCTATGTCGTAGATTTACAGCACATAAAAGAAACTTAAGCCTAAAATAAGGTGCCTCAGAACATAATTTGTCGCCCATTTGAGATTATCTATTACGCCTTTAGCTAAGAACTTATGACCAAGAAAAATATACCACAACGTATGTGACAAATTCATCTAACACCCTGTGGAGGTTATGTAGGCTGTTAAAGCGAGAATAAAGAAAATAGTTCCCCCAACTGATGAACGTGATACCGGAATTAATCATATTTCAGAGATTAAAGTAAGTGCGTGGCCACCTAACTTCAGCTTGCGTGCTCTGCTCACCATTTCTAGCTTTCTAAATGTAACAATTATTCATTTTACCCTCACTTAACAATACTGTTTCTACCCTATACTGAGCAACAGTATGCATGCATCAAAACTTATAATTTTACACAAACATACAGAGACAATAAATTCTACTAGATCTACTTCTACTTTTTCTTCTTCTTCTTTTTTATTCGTAGTCTTTGTCTAGTACTACTATTCTTCTTCTTCTCCTTCTTCTTCCTTCCAAGTATTAGGCCAAGGCCTGTTACGATCCTATAGAAAATTTTCCCTCCAGCGTTTCATAGGACGGCCCAGAGATCTTCGTCCTCTTGGTATACCTATAATTGAATCAGTCATTTCGAAAAGGGATCATCTACGATTTTTTGTGAAAATTACTTTTTTCGTTATTCCATGTTTACATACGTCCTTACTCGATTCCGCGTGAGAAATGATCAAATACACAATTCTTTTACCACTTTCCGACTTTACCTTTCATGTAGTCATTTCGAAAAAGGGTCAACTCGCCGAGTTGTTCCCTTTTCGAACGGACTGACGCACGAATGTGATCTTGACTTCAGCTGCATATCTATCCTCTTGCAGTCTTTCTGTGTTATCAGAGTAAACAATATTAAAACCATGCTACAATCGTTATGTATGTATTATTTATTTAATGCAAGGCACTCCGTATACAGAGTATGGGTAAAGGTGTTCCAAAAGAACAAAAACATTATTTTGCAATAAATACATTTTACGAATTTGAGTGTAATAGTGACAAGCCTAGAACCGTAATCGGCCAGACACCATTTTCGGGGAACAAGAGTTCAACTTACTCAAACCAAAGCCCCCAGAAATACTGTAAATACCAGATGTGAAAACAGACCCTGCCTACATCAGTAAAGTACCAATCAATCACAAAAAATGGATGTAAAGAAACTCCATCATTGCATTTCTGATATCCATCGACATTTTTATGATTTATTCAAAGGGCCTACAACTACAGCTGAAGTAGTAGAGAACGCCGAAGATGTTCAATGATGAAATTTTTCGGATGTACTTTTTTTTATAGTCACTTCCAAATGATGAAATGTAATAAAATGTATACAGTATTATTCCATGTATGTAGTTATTTCGCAATAATATATTTTTTTAAATAAATGTGTTTAATTTTGTAAACGTTTCTTCGTTCATTTCGAAAAGGGATCATCTCCGGAAAATTGTAATTAGTTTTTTTGGGAAAACCATAATCAAGAAAGTCATATAAATCGTTAAGTGAACGTGAATGGGCATGAAAATTATTCAGTAGAAATTTCAGATTCATAGCTTTATCCTGGACAAACTGAATCAGTTTTTCCCCTCTCCTGTAAAATTTGATCAGCTGTAGATGATCCCTTTTCGAAATGACTCATTCAATTATAAACAGCATGGATACCAGTCTTAAAAAAAAGGTAAAATGTAAACCACTACAAGAACAATCTACTAGAACATCAGACAGCAACCTCATTGGTGTAATAGAAGACCCTAATGCTAACCAACCAGAAGGCAGATACAATTTACGAAGTAACGGACCGCGCAGAGAACACGTCGCGGATAAATGTATAAATAGGGCAGGTAGTCGACTCACACCGGGGCAAATGCTTTAGCAGGAACCCGGGGTTCTCCTATCCAGGCCATCCAGGAGAACCAAAATGAATTGCTCACCGCTTGTCATTAATTTGGCGAGCCGCAGGGCTTTTCCACCAAGATCTACTTTCAAAATTGCCAGTGTCAATACAACCCTTGAGGATGCCGGACGCAGTCTGTGGCGAAACGTCGGGGAACTACAAGCCTCAAGACCACGGCCAACAGCCCGGAAATCTTCTACAAGATCATCATAATAACTCCGGCCGTGAAAGCCTAAGTCAATAAATTAGATAGAGGGTAAACACTCGCCGTACCTGAAAACCCGTAGGTCTATCTACAAATTTTCATTACGATCAGTTGACTGGTTTAGAAGTCTATAAAGGACCAACAAACACACATTCGTTTATAAGTTATATATATTTATATACAGATATATAAAACGCGATATAATATGTTAATATATCTCGTCTTTACAGACACAAAACATAAATAAATGTAACAATTTTTGTTGGTTGTAGTCTTGAAGACTTTACACAGTGATTCCGTTTTACAACCGGAGATTTTTTCTGCTAAGGACTAAATTAAGCTGGGGATGTTATTGTGGTCTGGCGGAAAGATTAGGTCAATTGAATAAAAAAATACGACCCCATCGGGAGGAGAGCATTGTGTCTTAACGGACCCCGCCCGTGTCCTCAATATAAATTGTTAGTAACTGCGCCCCTTCGCTCTCTGCTCTAATCAACTAACAAATTCCTTCCTCTCGTTTTCATGCATTTTACCCTTTTCAAGTCAATACATTGTAAAAGCTATGTTAATTATGAATTATTATTTTTATTACTCTTAAAACATAATGACAAATAAAGGAATTCCACAACATTTTATTATGGCAATACAAAATGTATATGTAAATAATAAAATTGTAATAGACAGGGGTTTTAAATCTAAACATAAAAAAATGGTAACAATAAATCATGATGTCAGACAAGGGTGTCCTTTATCACCTTCTCTTTTTAATTTATATATAGACGAGGTTATGTTGAAGTGGCAGATTAATTTAAATAAACATTTTAAAATAAATAAACTGTTGGATACAATATTATTTGCTGATGATCAAGTAGTGATTTCCAGTTCAGAAGATGATCTACAAAGAGCTAGTTTTAATTTGGAAAAAATAAGTGCCAATTACAATTTAAAAATTTCAAAGAATAAAACTAAAATTTTAGCATTTAAAGGACATGATACCTTAAGAGCAAAAATAGTAATTGATAATACAATTTTAGAGCAGGTGAATAGTTTTAAATATCCAGGTTTCAATTTATCATATGTTAAAATTGAAGATATTAATGACAAAATAAATAAATTTAATCTAATACGTGTCACTATTAAAAGAACCCTTAAAAACGCAAGAAAAGAAACAACAATTAAATTTTATAAAGCAATGGCTGTTCCTGTATTGATGTATGGATCAGAATGTTGGACGATCACTAAAAGACAAGAACAAAGATTGGAAGCAGCTGAGATTGGATTTTTAAGAAATATAGCAGGATATACTCTGCTGGATAAGAAAAGAAATGAGGATATCAGAAAGGAACTAAATATTTTCAAACTTACAGACCGAATAATTAAATATAGGAACGACTGGAAAGAACATATTGATAGAATGCCAGAAGGAAGATTTCCAAAATTATTGCTAAATTATAAACCGCACGGAAGGAGAAGTGTTGGACACCCACACGGAAGATGGTCTGAACAATTTTAACAATTCTAGCTTTCATGAAACCGAAACGAGCCAACAGGCTTAATCCCTGGATGATGATGATGATGATGATGATGATGATAACTCTTAAAACCAACAAGGGAACTGTCAACCATTACATGCCGAAATCTACCTTGAAATTTCTCCCAGAGAAGCGTTGTGATGTACCAAGGTCGTTTCCAAAAAAACTATCTACCGTTTTTATCCACAAGGCACAGAAATCGAAGCTAGAATCCAGCAATGGCATGTAAAGAGCAGATGGACTCTCTGCGTGAGTAAAGAGCGGAGTGGAGTGAGGCGGGACGCGTGCGGACATCAGGCAGTGAGGGTTATCTAATCAACCAATTCACGAGTTGTATTACTTTCCTATAGTTTAAATGAGAGATTTGGCTCTGTATTTTGATTGTTTTTTGTTCAATGCCACCTGTTTGTCATTCGACATTTCAAGTATTTTCTCCTGGCATTGACATATTATAACCCACTTCTGAGGTTGGGGCGCGTGGAAGGCCCAAATGATATGATGGGTGATGACGATGGGTAATGATGTGCCAGGAGAGACCTTAAACCTAAACTTAATTTAATGAGGTGAATATGATATTGATGGTAATTTTGGCCAAATGATGTTCGCGGACAGTTTGGGTCTTAAAGTATCCTGACATTTGTCTTACAGGCGAGGAAAAACCCCGAAAAAAACATCACCCAGGAAACAATTGTATAACAATATAATAATAAATACATATGCCTATTCGGGGCAAATATAAATTATTAGAAATAAATTCACATGATTGGATTTAAAAACCCAACAGTCTTAGGCCTAATTAACTAACTCACTGGCGCTATCGAACCCGTAGGTTCATTTCCTCGCAGACATAAGCTCTGCATACATACCTATCTGAGCTAATGTTTTCCAATCATTCCCTGTATGATCGACTTCCCTCAAATCATAGTTAATGTTGTTCTCCCACATCATTCTTTGTCTATCACCTGGGCGTTTTCTCTCTGGCTTTCCTACAAGAAGCTTCCATTCATGTCTTTCATTCCCCATACGTGCAACATGTCCTGCCCATCGCAGTCTACGAGACTTAACTGTTCTTATTATATCTGGCTTCCTATAAAGACTGTGTAGTTCGTTGTTAGGTAGTCTTCTCCATTCACCTGTCTGTTCATCTCTTTTTGGTCCAAACATTTTCCTAAGAACTTTATTCTCAAAAACTCGTAATCTCGTTTCCTCCATTAAAGTAAGAGTCCATGTTTCGCACCCATATAATATAACTGGTAGAATAATAGTTTTATATATTTTCAGCTTAACATTTTTGAAAGGAGTTGGGACATCAAAAGTCTCTGCAATGCATAATAGCATGCATTTCCTGAATTGAACCTATGTTTAATTTCTTTGTGCATCTCATTCCTATTTGTGATTATTGTTCCTAGGTATTTGAATTCAGCCACTTCCTCAAAATTTCCCTCATTTGTCATTAGCTGTCAATTTCCATTATAAATGTAATGCATTTCTACCTGTGACCATATATTTAGTTTTATAGATATTTACTTCCAGTCCTAATTCCTTAGTGTTACTCAATGGTGTGTGCGTGTTGTCCTTTAGCATCTCCTCGCTATGGGCCAATAGTACTACATCATCAGCATAAACTAACAGCTTATTAATACCATTGAGTTGTAGGCCTTCCTCATCCTCTAAAGAAGTAATGGCATGCTCTAGTACAACATTAAATAGTAGAGGAGATAGTGCATTCTGCATTTCAAAAGTGTCCGAAAACTGTTGGCCTACACGCACTACTCTTTGTGCCATTTAGACATATTCGTATAAGTCTAACTAACTTTTTAGGAATTCCGAACTCCAGCAGGATACTATATAACTTCTCCCTCTTAATTGAATCATATGCTTTTTGAAGTCTACATATAGTTTTATTAGGTCTATATTAAATAATTTATTCAATCCAGCCAGGAAGCGTGTTACCATCCGAGCTAGCGTGAGGAACTTGTTGTGTAAAGATGATTTTGATGAAATGGTTCTTGATATAAAATTGCAAGCACACATTGTACATTTGCAAGTAGACTGTAACAAGCAACATGATGGAGGTAGGAAGAGAAATGATGCAATTTTCATTAGAATGTGTATCGGTTTTTCATGTAATTGGCCTGAATAGAAGATAATTCTATTTGTAAGTCTGAAATCTATCTTCCCATCCATTACCCGTGACCAGCACATGTTGTTAGTTACAATTTGTGTCTGCTAGGAAATGCTATTCTGCTTTTATCCATCTGCTACATTTAAAATTTCATTTCATACTGTAGAAAGCTAATTATTTTTCTCTCCACATCTCTGTTATTAAATCCGGAATAATAATAATAATAGTAATAATAATAATAATAATAATAATAATAATAATAATAATAATAATAATAATAATAATAATAATAATAATAATAATAATAACAATAATAATAATAACAATAATAATAATAACAATAATAATAACAACAATAATAATAACAATAATAATAATAACAATAATAATAACAATATTAATAATAACAATAATAATAACAATAATAATAACAATAACAATAATAATAATAACAATAATAATAATAACAATAATAATAATAATAATAATAATAATACTTACTCACTGGCACTATCGAACCCGTAGGTTCATGGCCGCGCGGACATAAGCTCTCCATACATCCCGATCCTGAGCTAATGCTTTCCAATCATTTCCTGTGTAATCTACTTCCCTCAAATCATAGTTAATGTTATTCTCCCACCTCATTTTTGGTCTACCAACTGGACGTTTTCCCTCTGGCTTTCCTACAAGAAGCTTCCATGCAAGTCTTTCATGCCCCATACTTACTTACTTACTCACTGGCACTATCGAACCCGTAGGTTCACGGCCGCGCGGACATAAGCTCTCCATACATCCCTATCCTGAGCTAATGCTTTCCAATCATTTCCTGTGTAATCTACTTCCCTCAAATCATAGTTAATGTTATTCTCCCACCTCATTCTTGGTCTACCAACTGGGCGTTTTCCCTCCTTTCATGCCCCATACGTAATAATAATAATAATAATAATAATAATAATAATAATAATAATAATAATAATAATAATAATAATAATAATAATAATAATAATAATAATAATAATAATAATAATGCATTACATATTTTGACATTCCAACTCCTTTCAAAAAACGTTAAACTGAAGATATATAAAACTATTATTCTACCAGTTATATTATATGGATGCGAAACATGGACTCTTACTTTAAGGGAGGAAAGGAGATTTCGAGTATTTGAGAATAAAGTTCTTAGGGAAATGTTTGGACCATAGAGAAATGAACAGACAAGTGAATGGAGAAGGCTGTATAACAGTGAATTACATTTTATTGTAAATGGTGGGAAATAATTTGAAAAAAAAAAACCTAAGAATAAAATTTGACAGGAGTTTATGAAGGAATTAAAAAGTAGCGTCACGGGTTGTAAAGAATAGCCTTCATTTTTGTTATTTCCATTATTGCTATTATTATTATTATTATTATTATTATTATTATTATTATTATTATTATTACTATTATTATTATTGTTGTTGTTATTGTTATTATTATTATTATTATTATTATTATTATTATTATTATTATTATTATTATTATTATTATTATTATTATTATTACTACTACTACAAGAATAGACTAATAGCTCTAGAAATGGATTATTTACGCAGAAGTGCCAGAAAGTCTAAATTAGAACATGTCACAAATAAGGAAATTAGAAACATAATGGAAGCAGGAGAAAGCATAATTGAAAGAATTGAGGAAAAGGAATTAAAGTGGTTAGGACATGTTTTAAGAATGGAAGATGAGCCATGGCCAAAGCAACTATATCAATGGCATCCGATTAGAAAGAAGAAAAGAGGGAGACCGAAGTTAACATGGAAGGAAAACATGAAGACTCTAATGCAAGCAAGAGGGCTAAGCATTGAAGATGCTTTGGAGGTTTGACTCGGTAAGACGGCAGCAGATGTAAAAATCCGTAGAAAGATTATTATTATTATTACTACTATTTTTATTATTTTTATTATTATTATTATTATTATTATTATTATTATTATTATTATTATTGTTATTATTATTACAGATAGAATCCCTCAGCTGTTACTAAAGTACAAACCAATAGGACATAGAAATGTTGGACGCCCATTTACTAGATGGGAGGATTCATTAAATCCCACTTGATGTGAAAACAGGTCAAAAGGCCTAATTTCATGAAGCAGCAGAAGAAGAAGATTATTATTATTATTATTATTATTATTATTGTTACTTATATTATTGTTGTTATTATTGCATTTAATTTCCTCTCGTCACGTTGTGACGTAATAATGTGTTTCCCTCCACGTGAAGTGCTATTGGTCAACAGCACAGTATTATCGCCTCTGTCTTCATTTGGCTTCAACACTGTAATGAAGTTATTTTTAATTGATTGAAACTACAATGAAAGCTCGTTATCCCTGTCTATCGATTTCAAAATTTCATTATTTCCTGATGTAGATGTCTCTGATATCCAGTGTTTGGACGTTGTTTTCATTGCTCTCTTCACACACTCTGTTTACATTCTAAATTATTAAAATCCAACACAGGAATCTTCCGTATTTGACCTACATGGATCGAGCTCTGAAATTATAATGCCGATCGTTTTTGTTATTGAGCGACTAATTAAATGATATAAACAGTGTCAAACAATAAATGCATCATGGGTTATTTCATTCATAAAAAGCATCATCATGTCCACCGCTGGGTAGCGCCGCTGTCTCGTATGCAGCAGACCCGGGTTCTATCCCCGGTCACGGCCACCTCCGAGACAACACAACATTAAGACGAAACACACTATTCACACACACATTCACACTAAATATGGCGAATATGATAATAACACTGAGAAACAAAAAATAAACTTTTTTGTGTCAGAAAGAAAAATATGTGATTCTGATAGTATTTTTTCTCCTGAATTCAAATATGATATCGGTTTTTCTCCATCACGCAAGGTTTCCGAGAGACAGGA
This sequence comes from Diploptera punctata, assembly GCA_030220185.1. Lineage (NCBI taxonomy): Eukaryota > Metazoa > Arthropoda > Insecta > Blattodea > Blaberidae > Diploptera > Diploptera punctata. The sequence continues at coordinate 1,532,783 of JASPKZ010000803.1, forward strand.
AATTATAATTTCAAACACTTTAATACTTTCTACATTCGTAACTACACAATATTTGAACATTCGGACTCACCTAGAAAGTAAGAAATGACGATTTTCTGCTATATTTCGCCTGTGGAGCATAGTTCTTGAGGGTCCAACAATAATCGGCCAGCATAATAGGATTCCATTTGCCTTGATATATCTTTTCCATAGCTGAAAACCATTTGAGTTAGCTCATTTGGTTTTATCTTACAATGGACAAATGGCGAAAAAAGTTTATTAAAAAATAATTATTTAAATCCATTAATTGAAATTGAAATACAAAAATTGTGGGTGATGGAGAAATTCCGAATACATATTTGAAAACACGATAAAAACTGCATTAAGTACAACTATTGGTACTCATGAGACAAAAATCATGTTGACCACTGTTAGCTGGAAAAACATTTGGAGATCAAGGCTCACTACTATCCCTAGGGTCCCCTATTGCCTGTAGATCACTTTACTTTCAAATAAATTAACCCTTAAATTAAAAATGTATCCTATTGGATACATTGATTTAATTTATTTCTATCTATCTTCGGGTTTTTACAGCTGCTGCCGTCTTCCCGTGCCAAACCTCCAAAGCCTACGGTCTTGGGCATCTTCGATGCTTAGCCCTCTAGCTTGCATTACTGTCTTCATGTTTTCCTTCCATGTTAACCTTGGTCTTCCTCTTTTCTTCTTTCTGTTAGGATGCCATTCATATAGTTGCTTCGGCCATCGCTCACCTTCCATTCTTAAAACATGTCCTAACCACTTTAATTCCTTTTCCTCAATTCTTTCAATTATGCTTTCTTCTGCTTCCATTTTGTTTCTAATTTCCTTATTTGTGACACGTTCTAATTTAGACTTTCTGGCACTTCTTCGTAAATAATCCATTTCTAGAGCTATTAGTCTATTCTTGTAGTATTTATTGATTGTCCATACCTCACTTCCGTACATTGCAACAGATTCCACCAATGTTTTAGCAATATATTTTTTTGTGTCTTTCCAAATATGCTTATCCCACCATATGGAATTTAATGATGATATTATTTTGCTACTCAATTCAATTCTATGTTTTATGTTCTCTTTGCCTATACCTTCGATGTTATCCATAATCATTCCCAAATATTTAGTTTGTTGCACTTGCTTTATTTGGATTCCATCCTCCAATACTAAGTTTTCTCTTTCATTGCTATTTATTGCCAGATATTCTGTTTTTTGTAAATTTACTGTGAGACCCCATGATTCATATGTGCTCTTCAACCTTTTTATCATGAATTCCATATCAAAATTGTCTTGCGCTAAAACCAGTTGATCATCGGCAAATTGTAATGTCAGCAAAAATCTATTGCCTATTGGGATCCCCATACCTTTGCAGCTTTGTTTCCATTTCGTTAATATAAATTCTACATAAATATTAAATAAAATTGGTGATAGACTGCACCCTTGTTTCAATCCCTTTGAGGTGTTTATAGGATTAGACATTATATTTCCCATTTTAACATTCATTTATTTAATATTTTTTTAGATCAATAGAAATACAAACGAGTAAAAACTACTTAAATTTATGTCAAATTGCGCAATAATGTATAATAATAACACAGTTTAACTTTAATGTATTTTCTTTGCGGTCCGGAACATTTAAATAACTGGCTCGAGAAAATATTGTATTGACAAACCCATACTGTATACGTTATACGTATCAGACCTTCCTACTATCCCCTACATCCATACCGCATCATTCGCCGATGATACCTGTTTCTTTTACCAGACTACCTTCAAATCTCTTCCTAATCGAATCCATGTATTCCAAACCGCTCTCAACCGTATCTATATTTGGTTCCAGTTATGGAACATAAAGATAAATACGATAAAAACCCAGGCGATCCTTTTCACTAAATCAACCAGACGGTCACCCATCCAACTAACCTTGGGAACTCAAAATCTTCGCCTAGAACCTTCAGTGAAGTATCTTGGGGTCCATCTGGACCCCAAGCTTACGTTCAAAATTCATATTCGACATCTACAACATAAAGCAAATGCAGCAATTGCAATTTTATACCCATTTTTCGGGTCGAATACATTGTCACGTAAGATCACGCTTTTACTGTATAAAAGCGTGATCCGCAGCATGCTACTGTACGGATGTGAGGCCTGGAGCATCCTCGCAAAACAGCATAAACGAAGAATACAAATTATACAGAATAAGTGTTTGAAAATAATTGTTCAAGCACCGCGTTTCACAAGGATGACAGACCTACACAACGTAGCGCAACTTCCCCATATTGATGCCATGATAACTGAAAATGTAAGCAACATGCACAAATTTACATCTTTGCATACAAATTTTATGGTACGCAGTATTGGACGCTTGCCCCAGTGGCGTGCTGTACATAGAAACATATTCATCCGATTTACTCCTCATTAAATCCAGCCAGAGATTTGGCGATGTGCTCTCACCTGGAGTAGCGTGGCTCATTCCACAATGCTGGATATCCGACTCTCGGCTTGAAAGCAATGTGGTTTCTGATGTCCTGCTTCAGGTCATCACATCCCTATCTCTGTCCAAATTTCATCACCATTCGCACACATACGCTAGCGCCGCCAAATAGGCTCGGGTTAAGTGAACTACAACCCCGTAATGATAGCCACTATTAACTTAGCTGCCAAAGAGCCCTAGTGGGTTCTAACATACGCAGCACACTGTGCGAAGCTAGACTTTGCCTTATCCAGTCAGTCAGTTGTATTGACAATTTAAGGGTTAAACCAATGTATATTATAGGCTGTATTACCTAACTTTCTTATCAGAGAGGATGAATTCAGTAGAACTGAAATGAAGCGCAGTATAAATCTTCTGCTGGCAGTTTCTTGGAAACTTATCAAGGAAATAAATTAAATTCCTGAATAGGGTTCTGTAAGAAATCTGTCACACAGTATTTATAACGGAAGCAGTTAAAAGTTTTAAAGCGATCTTCCGGACGTGAAATGAAGTTTGAAAACTTGGCCTGGCTCATTAAGTCGCTATGGATTGACTGTTCGCGGTCCAGTGGACTTAGAGTCAACGAGACTTCCTCGTGAAGAATGACAAGTTAAAATATTAACATTGTAAAACAAACATGTATACTTCAAATGAAACTTGCCTTCAAGACAATTTGAAACTTTTTAATCGCGTTTACTTAATGAACGAATACTCGCGTGTTTACAAACAGTTCAGTTCACAGAATATTCTAAATACATTATGTAGTAATTTTGTGATTATTATCAAACACGTAAAAGCACGCACACAAAGGATATGGAAGGATAGATAGTCCTACATATATGGACGAGTGGATATAAAGAGAAACAGGGATGGGTATATGGACAGATAGGTAGGTATGACAGATTATTGAAAAATTTACAAACACAGGCATATATATATATATATATATATATATTTATATATATAGCCTATATAGCCTATATATATATATATATATATATATATATATATATATATACATTATAATTAAATGTTTAACATTGAGCAATGCAAGCTTAATATGGTAATACCATAATAAGCTTGCATTGCTCAATGTTAAACATTTAATTATAAAATCGATAAAGCGTCACTGCTATAAAGTAAAAAAAAAAAGAATATTCTCTTTAATTTGCTTACTTGTTATAGTCAGCTACTAGATGGCAGTGAAGACCGAGTTCTCGCGACATCTAGTAATAATGGAGAATATAATACATATATAAGAAAGATAAGTGTTTGAATTGGATTCGCCTGGTGGTGTAATGGATAACACGCTGAGGTACAGACTCAGAGTTCCGGGTTCGAATCCCGTCCAGGCATTTATCTTTCTTATCATACCATATATATATATATATATATATATATATATACATACTAGAAATCCCGACCACGCGTTGCTGTGGTTAAGGTATAATGTTAAAAATTTAAATTAAGTTGCTGTCTTTCAGCCAGATTACTTAAAACTAATACTTACACACGAAATTAATAATATTGAAAATAAAATAAACCCTGAACACACTTAAATTATGAAATAATCAATATTTGTAATTCAATTGAAATTCGCGGTTGCAACAAAAAGCACAGCCATCTGGATCTCTCTTTGTTAAATAATAAACCAATTACCTTACCAAATTGCCTTACACTGCTATCTGTTAGAGTCGTATGGAACTCACAGATAATTATAACTACCTTACACCGCCATCTGTTAGAATCGTATGGAACTCACAAATAATTACACCGTCATCTGTTAGAATCGTATGGAACTCATAGATAATTATAACTCTTTGTTAAATAATAAACAAATAATTTGCAATAAAAAAACAATGCGACTATAAATTTAGTTATTAACTACCCTAAGTCTCAAGTTGGATCAAACTGCACACAGTGTGCAAAATTTTATTAAAATCGGTTCAGTAGTTTAGTATTCCATTGCGACAAACAACGTGACACGAAATGTTTTTTTTTTATATATATATATATATATATGTGTGTGTGTGTGTGTGTGTGTGTGTGTTTGTGTGTGTGTGTGTGTGTGTGTGTGTGCGTGTCCGTGTAGATGACTAGTATAAGGTAGATGGATATATATTTTTTTTCTGTAAAAGGGAAGATGCTAAGAGGAAGGAGAGCCTCTAATTGCTTTAAATTCTAAGACTTAGAGGAACCGACCTGCACATCTTCCCACCTTCACGTGGTGCAGCTGTTAGTAACCATATAACTTATACGTATAACTTATGTGGTGAACGGACGGGATGGTCTACTGGTCAGCATCGTGAGATATTGACAGATATGGTATTACTTCCACTTCCATACCATATCTCTTTTTTTTATCTTTCCTATCCAGTCTCTCTGGACTGAACACTTGTTGTTTTCCGACCCCGATGGTATTAGAGTATTCGAGGCCGAGGGGATCATTTCATCTTATTCTTTCTGTCAAATTCTTCCTAAAGGGCAGATCAGGCTCTTAGCTGTAGTGAAAGCAACTGATCTAAGGATGGACACCTGTAAAATCCCTGGTCCTCCAGGTTGGGGGTTGATGCGGTAGGCCAGCTCCCTCCCATCAAAAAATAGAGATAAGCCGGTCAGATTAAAGGGAAGACGAATCAAGCTACGGTAACGAACTCTGCTAACTGGAACATGGAACGTACAAGGCATAAGGAGTAAAATGGAGGAGGTCCTTGAACAGATGGAGGATTTGAAGCAGGGCATAATCGCACTGACAGAAACAAAGAAGAAAGGAGAAGGAATGGAAACTTCAGGACCGTGTGTTCACATTTACAGTGGTGTTAAAAAGAATAACAGGGTTAAAAGAGGGGTTTCAATACTTATCAAGAAGAAATATATGAGATATATCACAAACTGGGAAGCAATAAATAAAACATAATTAAAATGAATATATCTCTTTTTGGTATAAAATGCTCTATATTAGGAATATATGGAAGTAGTGAGGATGGAAATTATTTAATAAAAGATACATTTTATAGTACATTAAATATAAAAAAGAATATCCAGGAAGGATAAAATTAGAAATTCATATATAAAAGAAAAAATGCAGGTACAATATTCAATATTAGATTTTATAAAGAAGAAACAATTAAAATGGTACGGACACATTAGAAGGATGGAAGAAGGAAGACTACCTAAGATAATCATGGATTGGGTACCACAGGGAAGGGAAAAGAAGGGTAGACCAAATATTACGTGGATTCAGGGAATCAATGAAACTAAGAGGGAATGGGAAATAGAAGAAGATATATGGATGAACAGACAAGAATGGAAAATTGTGTTGAAACAAATGTGTAGTTAACTGTGAACATGGGTACCGGAAAAATGTATATTCATTGTAAAAGCCGGAATAATAAAAAAAAATATAAAAAAACAAAATATTTATCAATTGGTGAACCAGAACAAAATTTAATTTTGGAGACTGGAGAATCAATAAAATCTTGTAGTGAGACCACATATTTAGGAATAAAAATAAATAAAAATGGGAGTTATGAAGAGGAAATAAGAAATAGAAATAATATAGGAAAATTTGCAATTGCTTGCCTCAATGGAATAATGTAGGATAAAACATAAGTAATAAAAATAAAATGAATATATATCACACAATTGTTAAAAGCATCATTACTTATGGAGCAGAACTTTGGCCATTAACAACAAAAACAAATAAGTACCTTTGGCAATGTAAATGGATTTTACACGAAGGGCAGCAAGAATTTCAAGAAGAGAAAAAATTAGGAACTCAATTATAAGGGAAGAAATTAAGATTGAAGACACTATTTTACATTATATTAAAACTCAGCAATTAAGATGGTACGGACATGTCCAGCGAATGGAAGAGGATCGACTACCAAAATCTGTTTTTGAATGGAAACCTGAGGGAAGACGAAGCAGAGGAAGACCTAAAACCTCCTGGATTCAGGGAAAATGTTTATATATGAAGGAGAAACATCTACAACCAGGAGATTGGATGGACCGACAAAACTGGCTATTTGGAATCGGACGATGTCAAAGACATTAATCAACCTATGATCTCTATATATATATATATATATATATATATATATATATATATATATATATATATATACACCCCCATATTTGGATAGATAGATAAACAGATATGTGTGTATATATGTAGATTGACAAGTATATAAGAACAGTGGATATATATCCACTGTTGTGGTCTCCAGGTAGCGTGCTGCCATGTCACACAGCGGGCCCAAGTTCGATCCCCGGTGGGGGAGATTTTCTGGGTGAGGTTTTTATCGGGGTTTTTCCTCACCTGTAAGACAAATGTCAGGAAAAGTTTAAGGCACAAACGGTCCCCGCAATCATATGGCAATCTTCATTATCATCATCCTTTCCCGGTATGGAAAGCAACGGGAAGCTACCACACCTACAATTCCCTAGTAAAGCTGGAAAGTATAGAATGAAAATGCTATGATTGCAGTGAAAGACCTGCCCTCGGGCAGAATTACTATGAATGGATATATATATATATATATATATATACTTAGATTGACAAGCATATGATAGATATAGAGTTAGAAAAACAGACAAGTATATGGATATATAAATAGGCAGGTATGTATATCTACGAGTATATATGACTGGAAAAAAAAATCTCAGGATAGTTAGGCCTATATACGGAGAACTTATGTCCGCGCAGCCATGAATCTCCGAGAACGATAGTTTAGTTGTTATTGTTATTATTATTATCATTATCATTATCATTATTATTATTATTATTATTATTATTATTATTATTATTATTATTATTATCCTTAATTGGAAAGTTAATGGAAGAAGTGAGGCAGGCCTAGAGAACGGTGGATGGATGGAGTGAAGAGAAGTATGGAAGCTAGGGATTTGTGGGAAGAAGATGCTTTAGACAGGAACCTCTGACGACAAATCACTTTGGGTTGAAGGAGAAACACTGTATTGTGGAATATTCCTAAATAAAATTATTATTATTATTATTATTATTATTATTATTATTATTATCCTTAATTGGAAAGTTAATGGAAGAAGTGAGGCAGACCTAGAGAACGATGGATGGGTGAAGTGAAGAGAAGTATGGAAGCTAGGGATTTGTGGGAAGCAGATGCTTTAGACAGGAACCTCTGACGACAAATCACTTTGGGTTGAAGGAGAAACACTGTATTGTGGAATATTCCTAAATAAAAATTATTATTATTATTATTTTATTATTATTATTATTATTATTATTATCCTTAATTGGAAAGTTAATGGAAGAAGTGAGGCAGGCCTAGAGAACGGTGGATGGATGGAGTGAAGAGAAGTATGGAAGCTAGGGATTTGTGGGAAGAAGATGCTTTAGACAGGAACCTCTGACGACAAATCACTTTGGGTTGAAGGAGAAACACTGTATTGTGGAATATTCCTAAATAAAAATTATTATTATTATTATTATTATTATTATTATTATTATTATTATCCTTAATTGGAAAGTTAATGGAAGAAGTGAGGCAGGCCTAGAGAACGGTGGATGGATGGAGTGAAGAGAAGTATGGAAGCTAGGGATTTGTGGGAAGCAGATGCTTTAGACAGGAACCTCTGACGACAAATCACTTTGGGTTGAAGGAGAAACACTGTATTGTGGAATATTCCTAAATAAAAATTATTATTATTATTATTATTATCCTTAATTGGAAAGTTAATGGAAGAAGTGAGGCAGGCCTAGAGAACGGTGGATGGATGGAGTGAAGAGAAGTATGGAAGCTAGGGATTTGTGGGAAGCAGATGCTTTAGACAGGAACCTCTGACGACAAATCACTTTGGATTGAAGGAGAAACACTGTATTGTGGAATATTCCTAAATAAAAATTATTATTATTATTATTATTATTATTATTATTATTATTATTACCTTAATTGGAAAGTTAATGGAAGAAGTGAGGCAGGCCTAGAGAACGGTGGATGGGTGAAGTGAAGAGAAGTATGGAAGCTAGGGATTTGTGGGAAGAAGATGCTTTAGACAGGAACCTCTGACGACAAATCACTTTGGGTTGAAGGAGAAACACTGTATTGTGGAATATTCCTAAATAAAAATTATTATTATTATTATTATTATCATTATTATTAATATTATTATTATTATTATTATCCTTAATTGGAAAGTTAATGGAAGAAGTGAGGCAGGCCTAGAGAACGGTGGATGGATGGAGTGAAGAGAAGTATGGAAGCTAGGGATTTGTGGGAAGCAGATGCTTTAGACAGGAACCTATGACGACAAATCACTTTGGGTTGAAGGAGAAACACTGTATTGTGGAATATTCCTAAATAAAAATTATTATTATTATTATTATTATTATTATTATTATTACTATTATTATTATTATTATTATTATTATTATTATTATTATTATTATTATTATTATTATTATTATTATTATTATTATTATTATTATTATTATTATTATTATTACCGAACTTGTTATAGTGTTACGAAACAGGTGATGTTAGAGGGTTTTATTGATTTGAATGTGACTGTGAATGCCCTATCGATGGTTCCTAACTCGAATTATTCAGTTTACGTCCTCTTCCCTCCAAGAAGAAATGAGACAGTCTATACTTTTCCCTACGGTGAACTCTTATAACGTACCAAGAAACCCACACAGATCCTACATTATTAAAACAACTCCACTGGGACAATCGGTTATCTTAAATGAAAATATATATATTCCGTAAAATTGTACGAGACTTGGCATGTAGCTAAATTAAAAATATTACAGTCTGCTAACCATCCTAATATTCTGTACCTTAGTGTCAGCGCTACTGATCCCGAAGTTACATGGCCGCTCGGACATTATTATATCTAATAAATAAATAAATATTATTATTAGATAAATAAATAAAGCCTGATATGTCCCTTTAGGGCAAAGGCCTCCCTGTACAGGGGTTAAGCTCTATTTGAGAGTGTCACCCGGTGAGCTACTCCGTGGTGAGAAGTTGACTTGGATGTAGCACTTGGTTTGTATACACTGTCTGTTCTGTGATTAGTTAATACACAGTTGGCTCTCCATCGTTCTCCATCTTTTCCTGCATCTGGCGACTCTGGACCATTGCGCCCCTGCTCGTTCTTTGAAGATGTCAGCCCATCGTCGTCTTGGTCTTCCGCGCTGTCTCTTGCCTATTATTATATCACTTTACAAAAATACGTCACGCAGCAACTGCTTCTTCCTTAGCACTACAAACTTTCAGTCTGACCTTAGCTTCCCTTTTTTTTTTTAGAATTACTGTTTTTCCTTCTTGTTTTTACCTTTTTTTTTTTCGTTTTACTTTTTCATTTTACATTTTGTTTTACCTTTTTTTAAAATTAATATAAAATTATAGAATATTCACCTGAAAGGTCCGTCTCCTCAACTTAATTATCATTTAACTGTAGCGCTTTCGGGACTTGTCCCATCATCGGCAGGATTCAAAACTGGTGTTTCACTGAAGATCTGGTAGAGGGGGTTGCATGTATTGGGTTCGTTTTCGTTTATCAGGCTGTCGTTGTGAGCTGCTTTCATGATTTCCATCTCTTCGAGTACGTTTATCTTCGCTGGATTATTTTCTCTGTGCATCACTGTTAGGGTGTTTTCAATATTTAACATGCGATGTCCTTCATGGATAACGTGTTTTGCATAGCTTGATTTACCTTCTGCGTGAACGAAGTCTCGAAAATGTTCTTTGAATCTGATGTTAAAACTCCTGTTTGTCCTTCCTATATAAAATTTGTTGCAGTCCTTATATGTCAGTTTATAAACTCCTTTGCTGTTGAAAATGTTATTTTCTTCAATGTTATTGTTTATTATCTTGTTTAATTACCTTTTTTTGTTACTTTTATTTTATTCTCACATATAAACACAAGGACAGGACACACGCACAGACCAAAGATGGAGATTTAAAATCTCCTACCCCGCCGGGAATCGAACCCGGGTCGCCGGAGTGGAAGGTAGGGACTCTACCGACCACGCCACGGCGACGGACCTTCCTTTTAAGACAAATGTCCTTTCTTGTCCATCCATTGTCCTACTTCTTCACATCTTAACTCCCAACAATCTCAAGTCCTCCTTCATCGTAATCTTGGTCTTCCACTCTTTCTCCTTCCTTCTGATTCCTCTTTTTTTTTCTTTTTACTAGTCACCTGTTTTTCATTCTTAAAACATGGCCCAACTATTCTAGTCTACGTATCTTCACAGTAGCTACTGCATATTATGAATTAAATGCTATATACAGAGTGAAAATTATTTAAACCGACAAACTCTGGGAGGTTGTAGGGGACATCAAAACAAATATTTTTCCCTAATGTCATTTTTTTCCTATGAGGATTATTTAAACCGGTAGAGGAAGATTTCTCTGGCGGCAAATTAATTAAACCAACAAACACTTTTACATTTTTTATTACCAAGAGACAACACCTTAACACAACGCAATTACTTAAATTACAGTAGAGGTTCAAAAATGCCTCCATTGACATCTAAACAAAGGTTACACCGGCGGATCATGTTCTGTCTAACACGGGCAAAAACTCCAGGAGTATCGTTAATTGCTCCTGCTGCTGCTGCTGCTGCTACTATCCGGGTAACCAGATCCTTTCTGATGCAACAGAAGTTGTGTAAACCAGGTTGCGCATCTCTCCCCACAAAAAAAAAAAAAAAAAGTCCAAAGGGTTCATATCTGGGGATCGAGCAGGCCATGGTACAGGACCACCTCTGCCAATCAACTTTAAGGCCCAAACTGTTCCCGAAATCATATGGCCACCATCACCCTTATCATTATCATCCTTCACCGGTGTGGAAAGCAACGGGAAGCTATTACCCGTTTAAGGAGTAAGTGCAGTTATTGACGAAGGGCACTGCAGTCGTGTTTATGCAGGAATAGAACACGTGACACTGCTATCTATGAGTGCAGAGGGGAATGGGACGTGGGACGCTGACAGTGTACACTGCCTTATATGACGTCACGTGTAGCAACAGACAGAGTTTCGCAATTCTTCCGCCTGCAGAGATATTTTGAATGACTAATATCTATGAGTGCAGAGGGGAATGGGACGTGGGACGCTGACAGAATACACTGCCTTATGTGACGTCACGTGTAGCAACAAACAGAGCTTCGTATTTCTTCCGCCTGCAGATATATTTTGAATGACTAATACCACACCTACAATTCCCTAGTAAAGCTGCAAAGAATAGCAAGAAAATGCTATGATTGCAGTGAAAGACCTGTCTTCGGGCAGAATTACTATGGATGAACCTAAGAGATATTTTAACGCTGACGAAACGGGACTATTTTTTCGCGCGTTACCTACGAAGTCGCTCTACATAGGCCTACTATATTTCACTTTGCAACGGCAGCGAAGTCCCGCGCCGTAGCGGAGTGGTTAAGGCACGAAGCCTTGGCGCAGAGCTACGGGACTTGCGCTGGTTCGAGTCTCCATGGGGGAAGAAATTTTCTCATGGTATTTCGGCCAGTATGGGACCGGTGCCCACCCAGCATCGTGATGCATTTGGGTAGCTACAATAATTAGCGGCTCCAGGTTGAGAAAACCAGCTATAACGACTGCGGGACTCGACATGCTGACCACATGTCACCCCAACACTGGCTGATTATCATCTACCTCTGTGATTGACACATGTGGATGTGAGGCCAGCAGCCGGCTGGTAGGCTAAGGGCCTTGTAGGCCTGTCGCGCCAGGAGTTTTTTAAAGGCAGCGAAACTACAATACGTAAAAAGACATATACGGTACACTGTAATCTAGGAATTTTGTCAAATGTGGAAAATGTTATTGGTCCCGTGCGATTCCCCTTTAAGCAAGTTTTACTGTATTACATAAGATTTTCTTCTTCCTCCTTTCATGTGATAGACCTAGTGGTCTGTTACGGTCTCAATCCAACGTTTGAAGGGTCTGTCCAAAGATCTCTTGCCTGGTGGCTGGTAATAGTGAAGTGCATTCTATATAACCTCTCCTATCTAAATCCCAGCCCCACCTGCTCGTGGTGCAACCTGCCTAAAACAAGCGGGGCTCTGGGGACCGAGTCACGGCGGTATAACCGTTCCATCAAGATACAGAGTAAATGCTGTATCATAATCGTGCCTGTCCAGAGGCCTAAGATGGCAACCCCACCACTGGACTTGCTCACTTCAGACCAGTAACCTGTTGTGAGGACTAACCTTACTAAAAAGTCTCAAAGAAGATGTAAGACGGCTCTATTATATAAGATTTCTTCTTCTTCGTCAGGCTCTACGACTTCCAGTGGAATGTCTTGGCCTTCTCAACCAGTTTACGCCACTTCTTCCTATCTTGTGCAGTGGATTTCAAATCAAAAATCCCCATCTCTCTCAAATCTTCAATTACGTCATCTTCCCATCGATCCTTGGGTCTTCCCCTTGGTCCTGTTCCTTGTGGCTTCCAATTCAAAATATCATTCGGCAATCTTCCCTTTGGCATTCTTAGTGTATGTCCAAACCATTGTAATCTTTTGGATTTGATGAAACTAACTATATTTTCTTTATTATTCTTGAGGTATAATTCGTCATTCCTTCTCAACCTCCAATTTCCATTTTCCTTTACTGGACCTAGCACTCTTCTAAATATTTTCCTCTCAAACGTTAATAGTCTTAGTTTATCTGCTTCTTTTAGTACCCAGGTTTCAGCTCCATAACACATGATTGGTCTTATTATTGCTGTATATAATTTGAATTTAACATTTTTTTGATATTAATTTGCTTTTGAATATATCGAAATTAGCAAAATATGCTTTATTCCCTTGCGATATTCTTGTTTTGATTTCTTCTTCAACAGTATTATTATCGTTTAGTATTGTACCTAGGTACTTAAAAAGGAGTTAATTTGATCAATACAGTCACTATTTATAGTTAGTTCAGTCAAATTTGTTTTATTTCTCATACATCTTAAATATTTTGTTTTATTTAGATTGATTACAAGCCCATATTTTATACTTTCATTTTTCAATTTGTCAAAGGTTTCCAGTAGGGAATTTTTTGTTCTTGCTGTTATTATTACATCAGCATATGCAAGACACTGTTTTAGTCTTGTTGAAATATTATTATATAAGATATAAGCAATTAAATTGGTATGGGCATGTTCGACGAAACAAGAAGAAAGTTTTAACCCAGAAAAACATTGGAATGGTGTCCACCTGGAAGAAGAAAGAAAGGAAGACTTCAAAACTCATATATGCAAGAAATAAGAACTGGAATGAGAACAAGAGGACTGGGTAACATGCAATTGATGAATAGGGACAAGTGGAGAAGGAAAATAAAACTTCAAGCACAGAAAGATGTGTATACATTGAAAATCTGTATATAAATAAAAATGTTCATCATCATCATCATCATAGTACATTCACGAATTTAGGCCATTTGTTGACCTGCTTCGGCCTCAAGAGAAACACCATCCAGAAGTCTTTTGAGTGGACGTCCTGGTCTTCTTCTTCCTGCAGGTTGATATCTTAACATTAGTTTGGGTATTCTGTGATCTTCCATTCGATGAACATGTTGTATCCATCTTGACTTATAATCAGAAATTTTGTTTTCTAAAGATTCCATGTGTAATTCTTCTAAGATGTCTTCATTTTTTTTTTTTGTGATCTAGTAGTGTGTATCCTGCAGTCCTCCGAAGATATCTCATTTCAGCAGATCTAAGTCTCTGTATATCCTTCTGTTTCAACGTCCATACTTCGCTACCATACAAAAGAGTTGGAAGAGCCAGTGTTTTTCTGGCTTTTTTTGTGTTGAGACTTGAAAGTAGTTTTGAAGTTCCTTAGGACAGGTTACTGGCCCGACGCTAAGTAGTCCAGTGGTAGGGCTGCTACCTTTTAGTCTCTGGACAGACATTAGGATACCGCATTTACTCAGTACCTGATGGAACGGTTATACCGCCGTTACTCGGTCCTCAGAGCCTCGTTTGTGAAAACGGGTTGTACCACGAGAAGGTGAGGATGAGAATTAGGTAGGAGAGGTTATACACACGTCACTACCCCTTACAACCCTAATTCTTTCCATATATATAAATCTATAATTCTCGTTTCGTCCGCTGTCAGGTAGATGACACTGCCATCGCCAACGGCCGGCTTCGTTTAGAAGTAGGCCTATCTATATTTGGGAATTTGTTAAATAACATCGTTTACACTTATAAAAGTGGTGTAAAATTCTCAAATATAGATACTTCTAAACCAAATTGGATGCGTGATTATTTGCTATGATGAAAGAAAAACTGTGAAAGTTTCACATCATATATGCAGTAATTTGTTTCCTGCCATTATTACGTCACAGCGTTAAATTTGTGAAAATGGTGGCTCCTGTATAGAAGTCATTCTGTGTGTTGCAATTTGCGAGATCTGGTTCAATTGTTGCAGTGCAGCGAGCTTTACGACGGCAATTTGTAATTGCATGAACATAATGTGCGTATTTGGGGTGGCGAATCAACATGCAATAATCCAACATGGAAGAGATTCTCCGAAGGTCAATGTTTTTTGTGCAATGTCCAAATAACAAATCTATGGGCCGCTCTTTTCAATAAAAAAACAGTGTCAGGTATCTTGTATCTGGTTATGCTGCAGAAATATCTTTATCCTCAGAGCCAAATGAGTCCGCACTACAAGATGATGAGTGGTACATGCTAAATAATAAACCAGGTTACTAAAAATAAAAATGTTCATATTTGATATTTTCGCAGTTTACACAAAACAGGTTGCAATGTGTACTTGTCAAGCTGGTTCAACTAAAGACGAGAAAATTCGTATTCATTACCCTGATGACATTTCCGGTGACCTTGACAAGGGCGGCATTGTACTCCCGGAAGACAACTGGCGCGGAAACATCTGTGGGGATCATGTTACACGTGCCGGCGGTGAATAAAGGAAAGGAAGCTGCCAAACCAGTGCAAACACATGCCATGTTGCCCTCTTTTCAAATAATTTAGTAATCATTATAAAACACTATTATTTATTATTTTTACGTTTTCATTATTTCTATATGTTACTAACGCAATGTGTGATACAATCTGGCTAAGTGATTTTAGAGACAATTTTATAAATGCCTTGTCACGCAGCGGGCCCGGGTTCGATCCCCGATCGGGGCAGTTTTACTGGGTGAGGTTTTTATCGGGGTTTTTTCTCACCTGTAAGACAAAATGTCAGGAAAACTTTAAGGCCCAAACGGTCCCCGAAATCATATGGTCATCATCCTTATCATTATCACCCTTACCATTATCATTATCATCATCATCCTTCACCGGTGTGGAAAGCAACGGGAAGCTACCACACCTACACAATTCCCTAGTAAAGCTGCAATCATAGCATGAAAATGTTATGATTGCAGTGAAGGACCTGATTTCGGGCAGAATTACTATGGATGGATTATTAAGAAAAATAATAGGAAAAATATGCTAAATCATTATCATCATCCAGGGATTAAGCCTGTTGGCTCATTCCGGTTTCATGAAAGCTAGAATTGTTAAAATTGTTCAGACCATCTTCCGTGTGGGGTCTACCGCTGTGGTCTCGAGGTAGCGTGCTACCTTGTCACGCAGCGGGCCAAGGTTCGATTCCCGGTCGGGAAAGTTTTTCTGGGTGAGGTTTTTATCGGAGTTTTTCCTCACCTGTAAGACAAATGTCAGGAAAACTTTAAGGCCCACACGGCCCCGAAATCATATGGCCATCGCAATCATCATCATTCATATTTACCTTAGATTAAGCTTAGGATTAGGGGCTCTCCTGACGCACCACTATCATCATCCATCATATAATCGGGGCAACGTAACCCCGTCTTCCAGGCGCCCCAACCTCAGAAGTGGGTTACAATTATGCCATTGCCAGGAGAGAACATCAGAAATCTCTAAGGACAAAAAGCTGGGGGCATTAAAAAAATCTTCCATGTGGGCGTCCAACATTTCTCCTTCTGCGCGGTTTATAATTTAGCAATAATTTTGGAAATCTTTCTTCTGGCAACATGTTCTTTCCAGTCGTTCCTATATTTAATTATTCGGTCTGTAAGTTTGAAAATATTTAGTTTCTTTATTATATCTTCATTTATTTTCTTATCCAGCAGAGTATATCCTGCTATATTTCTTAAAAATCTCATCTCAGCTGCTTCCAATCTTTGTTCTTGTCTTTTAGTGATCGTCCAACATTCTGATCCATACATCAATACAGGAACAGCCATTACTTTACAAAATTTCATTTTTGTTTCTTTTCTTGTGTTATGCCGCTAGAAGGTTTGGGTTAGTAAGAATTTTAACCCAACGGGACTCGAACACTCGTAGTTGTTCACACCACTCTGTCTTATAACTAACTAACTCTAACTCACTGGCACTATCAAACCCGTAGGTTCATGACCGCGCGAACATAAGCTCTCCATACATCCCTGTCCTAAACTAATGTTTTCCAATCATTCCCTGTATAATCTACTTCCCTCAAATCATAGTTAATGTTATTCTCCGATCTCATTCTTGGTCTACCAACTGGGCATTCTCCCTCTGGTTTTCCTAGAAGAAGCTTCCATGAACGACTTTGATTCCCCATTCGTGCCACATGTCCTGCCTATCGCAGTCTACGAGACTTTACAGTTCTTATTATATTTGCTAGTCGGCCGCGGTGGACTAGTGGTTATGTTCCTTGCCTCTGGTCTCGAGGGTCGCGGGTTCAAACCCGGTCTGGGTCGATGGATTTTTTTAGGATGGAAAAATCCAAGGAGCAAGTCCTCCGGGAAGAACTTTAAGCCGTGGGTTCCGAGTCTGAAGATGTTCAGGCTTGTAAAAGTCCTTAAGCCTGAATGAAAAGGCCTATAAGCAAAATTTACCGAATTTTCCCGTCCTAATACTACGTGGTTTCCTAGATGTCAGTATGAGGCGGAACGCTGACCAGGGACCGCTCAAAATGGCATGTATACGAAAATAAGTGTAACTAAATTAGTATGGTTCAAATTCTTCCCTGTAGGGGGAGAGCGCCTAAATCTATGTTAAGGGAAACATGATCTTACAAGATTATATTTGCTTCCTATAAAGACCATGTGGTCCCTAAAGGGTAGAGAATGACTGGGGCGGATCTGAGGATGAGCTCTCAGACTCTACAAAAGGCTCCAAATAGTCAGCGCAAAATATAGTCTCTCTCTACCAAACCCTTCCATCTACCTTCACGTGGTGGGACTGTTTTTACTGAAGATGAAGGGTGAATGGCGAGTTCTGGCGCCATAAAACCAGATGCTCGGGGCAGACAGAGCTCTGTAGCCTTGTAAGGTTGTCTGTATACGAAAAGACAACTCCGAAATTAAACTCTGGTCCTCCAGGTTGGGGGTTTTGCGGTTGGGCTGGTAACCCACCCAAGTAAAAAAAAAAAAGTCACTCAGAAGTCTCAAGTGTGAAACGATGGACTTGAGACCAGAACAGGTCACACTGACCTAATCCTAGAAAGGAAGAAGAAGAAGAAGAAGTTAAAGACAATGTAGTTCACTGTTATTAAGTCTTCTCCATTCACCTGTCTGTTCATCTCTCTTTGGTGCAATAAATTTCCTAAGAACTTTATTCTCAAATATTCGTAATCTTCTTTCCTGCCTTAAAGTAAGAGTCCATGTTTCACATCCAAACGGCCCTGCCTTATACTAACAAAATCGGACCATAGTTTTGACTTGCTGACGAATTCTCTTAGTTTATGGAGTTCCTGTATGAAGGATTAAAAAAGAAACATTACTTTCCCGCTGGAGAAAATGTCCAATTCTCGCCTGTTTTTTTGTCAACTTTTTTACCAAACACTGTTGATTTCAAATACCTGAATATTAATTATTACCTGCAGACAGATGCGTGATGCCAGACATTTCTAGCATCAGTTACACGAACATGTACTGTAATTAAACAAAAAAGTATTTATTACGTAAGACGCAAATAATATAGCAAGAGATCACGTGAGGTTCCCCAGGGCTCTATACGCCAATTAACCATTAGGGACATCTTCACACTAGAGCTAATTTTCCTGCGGATTCAACCTTTCTTTTCCACCATTTGCAAGAAACTTTGATAATGATTATCCCTCGGGGAGGCTTACATTCTGAAGCTTGCAACGTTTCCTTTCCGTTTAAAGAAACCACTTAAAGCAGATATCTTAAAATACATATAAATCAGTACATTTTACAAGCCACTAGTCTTTCAGCCCGAGTCGGTCCCTGGCTTCCCCAGTCTTCCATCTTCATTCTCCCCTGTACCTAGTCACCGCTTTCCAATTCCTTACTCCCAGATGTGCAGTGACATCTGCACGCACTGTGTTTTTTCCATTGTCCCATCGGTCGCCCCATTGTCCTCCTTCCTCCACAGTGCACCTGTAAGAATGTTCTTGATTTTCGTTGTTCGTCCATTCTTGCCACATCTTCTTCTTCTTCTTCCTTCCAAGTATTAGGCCAAGGCCTGTTACGATCCTATAGAATTTTTTCCCTCCAGCGTTTCATAGGACGGCCCAGTGATCTTCGTCCTCTTGGTATATAATTATAAACAGTCAATTGAGTTGGTGTTTACTTGATGAAAATCCATATTTATTAATTAAATAAAACTACGTTTTATTTTTATCTTCTTCTTCTTCTTCACTTCCTGGTTTAGGCAAGAGTTGCCTGTTCCGTCTTCACTAATAGATCTAAGACCATCTCTTCCGAGGACGTCCGACATCTCTTCTTCCTCTTGGAAAATAATGGAAGATTTTATTTGGTAATCTTCTTTCTTCCATTCTTTCTACATGTTCTTTCCACTGTATCTTGTTGTTAAATATATTTTCTTTTATGGAGTAGATCTGCAGTTCTTCACGGATATCCTCGTTTCTTATCTGGTCCATTCTAGTGCAGCCTTTTACTCTTCTTAAAAATTTCATCTCGGCTGCTTGGATTTTACTTTCTTGTTTGGTTGTGGTAATCCAAGATTCACTCCCATACAAAAGGACAGGGACATCCATTGTTTTATAAAATTTGAATTTTGTTTGTTTATGTGCTTTATTATTCAATGTTCTATTTATTGTACCACAAATAGCTTGAAACTGATGTGTTTTGTGTTCAATATCTTTATCATACCCATAGCTAATGTCACATCCTAAATATTTAAAGTGGGATACTTGTTCAATAATTTCGTCGGTCGGTTTTATTTTTATTTAATTAATAATTATAAAAAGCTTGGGAATCCGATTTGAACTCATTCTTTCAAGATGATGTTTCAAATTTAGTTGGAACTGTTTAATACATTCAAAAATTGGCGTAGTTTCAATTCTTTTAAGATATCGGTGTTCCTTTTCCGATCCCATCTGTTGTAACCCGCTGTTCTGCGCATGAATCTCATTTCACAAGCCGATATTCTGATTTCATGTTGTCTTTTTAGTGTCCATGATTCACTGCCATAGGTCAACACTGGTCTAGCCAAAGTCTTATATAAACGTAATCTGGTGTTTTTTTTTTGTACGAGGGAAAGGTTTCATAACTTGATTAATAATTCCCAAATTTTAATATAACTAGTAATTTGTTCTTGCCACATAACCCTCAAATCGGCAATGACCCTACAGGATACATCAATACTGGTGTAATTTATTTAATTTTTTTTTAATAACTAACGAAATTATTTAAATGTGCGTTGAATTACATGGCATATGATTCTATTAAGAAGGAGAACTTATATAGTATCCTGCTGGAGTTCGGAATTCATAAGAAAGTTAGTTAGACTTATACGAATGTGTCTAAATGACACGAAGAGTAGGGTGTGCGTGTAGGCAAACAGTTTTCAAATACTTTTGAAATCCACAATGGGTTGAAGCAAGAAGATGCACTATCTCTTCTACTATTTAATTTTGTACTAGAGCATGCCATCAAATCTTTAGAGGATGAAGAAGGCCTACAACTTAATGGTATTAATAAGCTGTTAGTTTATGCTGATGATGTAGTACTATTGGCTGATAGCGAGGAGATACTAAAGAACAACACGCACACACTATTGAGTAACACTAAGAAATTGGGACTGGAAGTAAATATCAACAAAACTAAATATATGGTCACACATAGTAATACATTATATAATGGAAATGGACAGCTAATGACAAATGAGGGAAATTTTGAGGAAGTGGCTGAATTCAAATACCTAGAAGAAATAATCACAAATAGGAATGAGATGCACAAAAAAATTTAACATAGGCTCAATTCTGGAAATGCGTGCTATTAAGCATTACAGAGACTCTTGGCTTCCGAACTCCTTTAAGAAAAACGTAAAAATGAAAATATATAAAACAATTATTCTACCAGTTATATTATATGGTTGCGAAACATGGACTTTTACTTTAAGGGAGGAAAGGAGATTACGAGTATTTGAGAATAAAGTACTTAGGAAAATTTTTGGACCAAAGAGAGATGAACAGACAGGTGAATGGAGAAGACTACATAACAATGAACTACATGGTCTTTATAGGAAGCCAGATATAATAAGAACAGTTAAGTCTCGTAAACTGCGTTGGGCAGGACATGTGGCGCGTATGGGGAATGAAAGACGCGCATGGAAGCTTCTTGTAAGAAAGCCAAAGGAAAAACGTCCAGTTGGTAGACCAAGAATGAGGTGGGAGAATAACATTAACATCTGAGGGAAGTAGATTACACAGAGGATGATTGGAAAACATTGGCTCAGGATAGGGATTATGGAGGGCTTATGTCCGCACGGCCATGAACCTACGGGTTCGATAGTGCCAGTGAGTCATTTTTAAACATACATTTTTCTTATTTTAGGTCATATAAATCCGTACGTTAGTTAACATAAATTATAAGGATATTCTTGTCTTGCAAGCCCATATTTCCCTTAACAGAGAATTAGGCGCTCTCCCCCTACAGGGGGGAAATTTGAACCATACTAATTTAGTTACACTTTTTTCGTATAGATGTCATTTTGGTCCGCGGTCAGCGTTCCGCCTCATACTGACATCTAGGAAACCAAGGTAGTACTAGGACGGTAAAATTCTGTAAATTTTGATTAGAGGCCTTTTCATTCAGGCTTAAGGATATTTTACGAGCCTGAAAATCTTCAGACTCGGGACCCACGGCTTAAAGTTCCTCCCGGAGGACCTGCTCCTTGGATTTTTCCATCCTAAAAAATCCATCGACCCCGGCTGAGTTTGAACCCGCGACCCTCGGGACCAGAGGCAAGGAGCATACCCACTAGTCCACCGCGGCCGACAAATTATTAGGATATAGACTTAAAAATCTCACCCCAAATATTTTGCGGATTGCCTTTTCCCAGCGTTCCCCTCCCACCACCAACTTTGTAAGGAACCTACCTTATCTTGAGGGACAAAGAGCTGGGTCACATAACATTAAATTTGTCTGTAATGTTCCTAATTCTGCGTTTTGTTCTCAAGAAAAAGCCTGTTAAATTAGTTATTGTTGTAGATGACATTAATGCGCATGCTCTACTTCCCAGACCATCCGCCATCATTAATGTCTCAACAAATTATTCTGCTCTTAACGTTGACCTTTTGTCTTTACGCATGCGTGGCAATCAGAAAAAAAGACGTAAAATGTTATCTTGTCGGCACTTTGAAAAACTCCCTAACTTTTATACAGAACGTTACAAGACATTTTGAACCTTTCATCTATGGGAATGGTGTACTCCGTATTCAAACATCTTTGGTACTTCCTGTTGTCTTTTTTTGACAGCGAATCTTTCCTTGGCTGGGTGTAGATCAGAAGATACAGTTCCTGTATTGTTGAATTTTGAATTTTTTAAAACCATTGTGTCCCGAGTCTGAAGATTTTCAGGCTCGTAAAAGGACCTTAAGCCTGAATGAAAGGCATCTAAGCAAAATTTACCGAATTTTCTCGTCCTAGTTCTACCTTGGTTTCCTAGATGTCATTGTGAGGCGGAACGCTGACATCTATACGAAAACAAGTATAACTAAATTAGCATGGCCCAAATCTTCCCTGTTGGGGGAGAGCGCCTAAATCTCTGTTAATGGAAACATGGGCTTACAAGACAAGATATTAATTCAGAACAAAAGAAAGGCATTTAAAATTTTATAAAGTAGCCTATTTGCTGTACCTGCAATATTGAATGACTCAGAAATATGGACCCCGAATAAACAGTTAATTAAAATAATAGAAGCAGCAGTAATTGAATATTTACGATTTGTGACAGGATATAGTCTACTTTGGGGCACGCCGTAGCGTAGTGGTTAAGGCACTGAGCTACAAGCCGGAGGGTCGAAGGTTCAAGTCCCATTGGGGTCAGGATTTTTAAACTGACCCAAACCCTCTGGCGGCAGTATGGCCCTGGGGTCGACTCAGCCTCTTACGTAAATGAGTACCAGACGCTTGTTCTGGGGGTAAAGGCGGCCGTCACGCAGGGCTGACAACCCGGCTGACATAAAGTGCCGATTGTCTAGAAAAAGTGGGAGCCTTAACCTCCTACTACCCCAAGGGCCTCCGGGCCTGTTGTGGGATCACTTTACTTTACTATATAGTCTACTTTAATGGATAAAAAAAACGGAGTGAAGATATCCGTAAAGAACTACAAATATTCAGTTTGACAGATAAAATAGAAGAGTATAGGAGAAAATGGTACGAACATGTCTGCAGAATGGATACCAACAGATTGCCTAGGAAAAGTTTGAACTATAACCAAGAGGAGGAAAAAAGAGATCGGGGACGCCCACGAAAGAGATGGACACAGCAGCCGGAACGAACCAAAAAGGTTTAATCCTTGCTAGAAGAAGAAGAAGATATTAATTCAGTTACAAAAGCAAACAAATTTAATTCAGTTTTAAGCGAATTCCGAAAGAATGAAGCCGTTGAAGTTGGTCTCACGAAAACATTTTACATATCTTCACCAATCATATTTAATAAACACCAAAAAATGATCATAACTAATATATATATATATATATATATATATATATATATATTATAATTAAATATTTAACATTGAGCAATGCAAGCTTAATATGGTATGATAAGAAAAAATAAATGCCTGGACGGGATTCGAACCCGGAACTCTCTGAGTCTGTACCTTAGCGTGTTATCCATTACACCACCAGGTGAATGAAATTCAAACACTTATTTTTTATATAAGAAAATATAAGAAAAATAAGTGTTTGAATTGGATTCGCCTGGTGGTGTAATGGATAACACACTAAGGTACAGACACAGAGTTCCGGGTTCGAATCCCGTCCAGGCATTTACTTTTCTTATCATACCATATATCCCTCCATGGTATCTTTACCTTGTCGTGGTGGAGTGGCTTGCGTGCTTAAATGATCCTGAGAGCTATGCCGGCGGTAGGATTGCTGCCGATAGGGTTACCCATGCCGGACTGGTCGAAGGTGATAAGCCAGACGAAAAAAGTACCTTGGGCAAAAGAGTGACGATCTTTCACCGTAAAAATACAACCGTCAAGAAATGCGGACATGGGTTCAACTGGGGTAAAATTTTCCGGAGGTCAAATAGTCCCCCATTCGGATCTCCGGGCAGGGACTACCTCAGGGAACCCATGAGCTTATGTCCGCGCGGCCATGAACCTACGGGTTCGATAGTGCCAGTGAGTAAGTAAGTAAGTAAGTATCATACCATATATATATATATATATATATATATATATATATGTGTGTGTTAACCACTCTAGCTGCCACAATTTTTGTTCCATCAAAATCAAACTTAGCAAATAGCGATTAATTAAAAAAAGATCGATTTCTTTAACGAGCAAAATCAAGCCATTAGGTGTAGGAATTTACATGAAAAAGAAATTTAAAATTTGCTCTAGCTTTTACAATTTTCAATGTAGGGCCTATGACAACGAAACTCTGTATAAAGTAAAGTGATCCCACAACAGACCCGGAGGCCCTTGGGGTTAAGGCTCCCACTTTTTCTAGACAATCGGCACTTTTTATGTCAGCCGGGTTGTCAGCCCTGCGTGACGGCCGCCTTTACCCCAGAACAAGCGTCTGGTACTCATTTCCGTTAGAGGCTGAGTCGACCCCAGGGCCATAGTGCCGCCAGAGGGTTTGGGTCAGTTTAAAAATCCTGACCCCAACGGGACTTGAACCCTCGACCCTCCGGCTTGTAGCTGCTATTAAAATAAACGAAGGAAGATATTCTCAAAAAATAGATAAATCCGACCAATAGAAGAAGGAGGGGGGTTTACCTGAAACCCGAAATTAATGTATATATATATATATATATATATTCCAGCAACCGCCCTGTTTGTATCGTCGCAATATATACAGGTCTACCATAGAATTTAATTATCCTTTAATTTGGCGATATTTCCTATAAGATACATTAACTTAGTTTATTTAGCAGAATAACGGCTTGTGAAATGAGATTCATGCGCAGAACAGCGGGTTACACCAGATGGGATGGGAAAAAGAACACCGAAATCTTAAAAGAATTGAAGACTACGCCAATTTTGGAATATATTAAACAGTATCAACTAAATTGGAAACACCATCTTGAAAGAATGAGTTCAAATCGGATCCCCAAAGCTGTTTATAATTATATACCAAGAGGACGAAGATCACTGGGCCGTGCTATGAAACACTGGAGGGAAAATTTTCTATAGGATCGTAACAGGCCTTGGCCTAATACTTGGAAGGAAGAAGAAGAATATTTTTAATGAAGCAATCGAATAAAATCGGTAGCGGGGATGTCGCCAGTGGGGGTCATAAGGGTGAGCGAGCACTCATTATTTTTATTTCGCACCCCATCCCGTATCCCCACTCCCCCCATTTCCAGAACAATTTTTCTTTACAAAATTAACCTTACGGTCGTTTTGTAATAGGGAAGTGTCATAAATCATCGACATTTCTAGGCCTATTGTGTTACCACAGCTAAGATTGGAAAAGTGCATCTGTTTTAAAACGTCGCGTCGGCCGCCTTCTCAAGTTTTGCCAACAATACAATTTGAGAGGTTGTTGTCAAAGTAGAGAGAGTACATGGGCCATAAAACGTGCTGAATTGCACTTAAACTTGGATCTTGTAGAGAATGCTTCTGCATTAATTTCCAGGACGTCAATTTATTGTGGTCCGAGATATAAAGCTTCTTCTTCTTCTTCTTCTTCTTCCTGGACTTCAAAAGGTTAGGCTGTAAGCCTGTGACAACTCAAAATATATCCCTCCATCTGGTCATGGGGCGTCCAACTGAACGTTGGCACTATCGAACCCGTAGATTCATGGTCGTGCGGACATATACTTTCCATATAACCCAAACCTGAGCTGATGCTTTCCAATGATCCCCTGTATAATCTATCTATCTATCTATCTTCGGGTTTTTACAGCTGCTGCCGTCTTCCCGTGCCAAACCTCCAAAGCCTACGGTCTTGGGCATCTTCGATGCTTAGCCCTCTTGCTTGCATTACTGTCTTCATGTTTTCCTTCCATATTAACCTTGGTCTCCCTCTTTTCTTCTTTCTGTTCGGATGCCATTCATATAGTTGCTTCGGCCATCGCTCATCTTCCTTTCTTAAGACATGTCCTAACCACTTTAATTCCTTCTCCTCAATTCTTTCAATTATGCTTTCTTCTGCTTCCATTATGTTTCTAATTTCCTTATTTGTGACATGTTCTAATCTAGACTTTCTGGCACTTCTCCGTAAATAATCCATTTCTAGAGCTATTAGTCTATTCTAGTAGTACTTATTGATTGTCCATACCTCACTTCCATACATTGCAACAGATTCCACCAATGTTTTACAATATTTTTTTTTTGTGTCTTTCCAAATATGCTTATCCCACCATATGGAATTTAACGATGATATTATTTTGCTACTCAATTCAATTCTATGTTTTATGTTCTCTTTGTCTACCCTCCTGTATAATCAACTTCCCTTAAATCATCATTAATGTTTTTCTTCTACTTTCTTGCTCTTCCAACTGGGCATTTTCCCTTTGGTTTTTCTACAAGAAGCTTCCATGTACTTCTTTCATTCCCCGTTCGTGCCATATGTCCTGCCCATTGCAATTTATGAGACTTAACTGTCCTTATTATATCTGGCTTCTTATAAAGACCGCGTAGCTCACTGTTTTTATATATATATATATATATATATATATATATAAAGTCCACCGCTGTGGTCTCAAGATAGCGTGCTGCCTTGTCACGCAGCGGGCCCGGGTTCGATCCCCGGTCGGGGCAGTTTTTCTGGGTGAGGTTTTTATCGGGGTTTTTCCTCACCTGTAAGACAAATGTCAGGAAAACTTTAAGGCCCAAACGGTCCCTGAAATCATATGGCCATCATCATCCTTCACCGGTGTGGAAAGCAACGGGAAGCTACCACACCTATAATTCCCTAGTAAAGCTGCAAGCATAGCATGAAAATGGTATGATTGCAGTGAAGGACCTGCCTTCGGGCAGAATTACTATGGATGGATATATATATATAATGTCGAATATGTTGGGGTTAATTAATTAATTGGATAGCTTTGTATTAGGATAGTTGAGGCAAGCTTTTGTTTTCATTCTATCATATTTCGCTTAGACTATATTTTCGCTATTTTATCCTCACCCCATATGTTTTGACCTTGCACCCCTTCCTCGCCCCAGTTCATAGATTCTAGATATTATTTAAATTGGTGTAAAATTATGCACAATATGCAATGATTTGTTTTCACTGCAATCCAACACTTTTAAACGAGGTGGCATCATAAAATGAGTAGGCCTATCTCGAATTTAACAAAAGAACCAGCAAAATGAGACCATAAATTCGACATGCTCAGAAATTCACTTAGTTTATAAACAGTACCTGCGTCATGGACTTCTACTGTTTCACACTTCTAAATGGTAGTCCTTTCCATTGAGAATCTAATGACACCTCAAACTCCATTTTGACAAAAAAAGAGACTTACCTGGTCTTTGCCTATAACCTTCATATGTATTCGATGTGGTTGAAATAATATTCGATGTAGAAGTTGCCATGTTAGTTTATTTTGTAACCGAAGTTTTAAAGAGGTAGATCGCAGTAAGATGAAATGGTTTCATTAAATTCTCAACATGTTTGATGAGCTGCAGGAAGTGCTGAGATGGGATTCACATTGCATTTTCATTCCGGACGCAATTTTCTTATGATCGGATTTCCCTTGATGTCTCATTTCTTTTCTACAAATCATATCGTCGTCTCCGTAATCTCTTGACTGAATTTCACCAAAAATAGAAGTAATACTCGTACAAGCAATAAAATGTCATTCTTAAATGAATTGCTTCATGCAGAAAGAATCTGTCTTGATGTAGGAGAGCAGAGAGTTCCAGAGTTAAACAAGGAAAAATGAGCAATCATGCATTAAAAAAATAAAGAAAAAGAAAGTCCGTCACGCATAAACTTCGTAAAGCAATTGAATTCATCACTAACTTGAATTTATGATTCCATCCTGCTGTTTTACGCAATATATTATATTTATTTTGAATCTATCCGGGTTTCGTATTCGTACTTGAGACTTCTGAGTGATATTTTTTTTTACTTGGGTGGGTTACCAGCACAACAGCAAAATCCCCAACCTGGAGGACCAGAGTTGAATTTCGGAGTTGTCTTTGTCGTAGACAGACTGCCTTACAAGGCTACAGAGCTCTGTCTGCCCCGAGCATTTGGTTTTATGAAATTTTTAAGACCTGTAATAGGATGTACACGCATGGATACTTACTTACTTACTTACTTACTCACTGGCACTATCGAACCCGTAGGTACCTGGCCGCGCGGACATACGCTCTCCATACATCCCTATCCTGAGCTAATGATTTCCAATCATTCCCTGTATAATCTACTTCCCTCAAATCATAGTTAATGTTATTCTCCCACCTCATTCTTGGTCTACCAACTCGGCGTTTTCCCTCTGGCTTTCCTACAAGAAGCTTACATGCAAGTATTTCATTCCCCATACGTGCAACATGGCCTGCCCATCGCAGTCTACGAGACTTAACTGTTCTTATTATATCTGGCTTCCTATAAAGACCATGTAGTTCATTGTTAAGAAGTCTTCTCCATTCACCTGTCTGTTCATCTCTCTTTGGTCCAAAAATTGTCCTAAGTACTTTATTCTCAAATACTTGTAATCTCCTTTCCTCCCTTAAAGTAAGAGTCCATGTTTCGCACCCATATAATATAACTGGTAGAATAACGGTTTTATATATTTTCAGTTTAACGTTTTTTTGAAAGGAGTTGGGACATGCATAATAGCACGCATTTCCAGAATTGAGCCTATGTTTAATTTCTTTGTGCATCTCATTCCTATTTGTGATTATTGTTCCTAGGTATTTGAATTCAGCCACTTCCTCAAAATTACACGCATGGATAGATTACACAATGAATCAATAAGAAATGAACTGGAGATATTTTCAGTAGTTGATAAACTAGACGAGCACAAATACTAATGGAAAGAACATTTAGACAGAATGGACAATACAAGATTACTCAAAAAGATCAACACCTACAAACCACATGGGTAAAGATCTTTGGGACGGCCAAGGAAACGATGGACTTGAGACCGGAACAGGTCACATTGACCTAATCCTGGAAAGGAAGAAGAATATTTCTTTTGTGTCTACTGATGTGGTCTCGAGGTAGCGAGCTGCCACGTCACGCAGTGGGCCAGAGTTCAAACCTCGATCGTGTCAAGTTTCCTGCTTCTTCAGGGTTTTCCTTCATCTGTAAGATAAATGTCAGGAAACTTTAAATTCCAAAAGGTTCCAGAACACAGTCTGATCATCATTAACATCTTGTTCTTCTTCTTCACTTCCTGGTTTAGGCATTAGTTGCATGTTCCGTCTTCACTAATAGATCTAAGACCATCTCTTCCGAGGACGTCCGACATCTCTTCTTCCTCTCGGAAAATAATGGAAGATTTTATTTGGTAATCTACTTTCTTCCATTCTTTCTACATGTTCTTTGCACTGAATCTTGTTGTTAAATATGTTTTCTTTTGTGGAGTAAATCTGTAGTTCATCACGGATATTTTCAATTCTTATCTGTTCCATATCTTTGGTTATGTCCGTCCGAGTTTCTATTGTAAAGAATAGGAGTAATGTATTTTCCTCTGATCGCGGTACCAACGCTATGCAGGGTAGACCATTGGTGGGGGCTGCCACTTCAAAGCTTTAGGTCCAGCTCCTGGATGTACTAATCCCATCTAGAGGGTTGCCACTTCCGCCAACCTATTAAAAATTAGTTGTCGTTGTGGATTTTACTCTTGTTTCCCCGAGCATGGGTCTCTTATCATCCCAGAGAAAGGACCCCCTCTTCCCATCAGTTCTCCGACCCAAATCGCCAAAGGGATTCTATACCACAACCTTGATTTGGGTAACTCGGATTAGCAGGTCCACCTCGAGCACCTCATTAGATTAAGTTTAGGTTTAAGGCCTCTCCTGGCGCATCATTACCATCTTCACCACCTTTAATATCACCGGGGCAGCGTAACTCCGCCTTCCAGGCGCCCCAATCTCAGAATTGAGTTACAAGTACGCCATGCCAGGAGAGAATGCCAGAAATATGATAATGATAGTTTGGTGGCATTGACACTCAGTATTTTTTTTAAATACCCCAGGTTTGTCTTTCGACATTCCTGGTTTCTCTCCTGGCATGGCATAGTTGTAATCCACTTCTGAGGTTGGGACACCTGGAAGGCGGGGTTACGTTGCCCCGATGATATGATGGGTGATGATGATGATGATAGTGAGAGTCCCTAATCCTAAGCTTAATCTAAGATGAATATGAATGATGATGATTGCGATGTCCATATGATTTCGAGGACCGTTTGGGCCTTAAAGTTTTCCTGACATTTGTCTTACAGGTGAGGAAAAACCCCGATAAAAACCTCATCCAGAAAAACTGCCCCGACCGGGGATCGAACCCGGGCCCGCTGCGTGACAAGGCAGCACGCTACCCCGAGACCACAGCGATGGACACACACAGTAAAATCAAGGAATCGGTTTATTATTTGCTATATTCAATGTATATGTTGGAGACTATTTAACTCATGCCCCAAATGGGAGTCAATGACCAATCACATTTCAGTGATTTTTTAATTACAATCAATCACAGTCGTGTTTTACCTGGAATTTATCAAAGAAATTTATCATTTTTTAACATTCTGAATAGGTCATATCATAATTTTGCAGTGACTGACTCTCTAACAAATACGGCTACCAGATTGTATATATAGTGCACGAATGTCAGCTGATAGCGCCTGCGGGAGATAATATAAAAACATTTGTAGCAATTGATTATACCAAAAAAAAAATAAACCACTGTTTGCACTTTCTTAAATGAATTATTTCCCAGGAAATAACGTTGTAGAAAAATATAATTAACATATTTACATCATAGGACATCAGAGATTAATTAATACCTATAATGTTGGTTATAAATTTCTCCACTAGGGTGCATTCTTACAATATTGCAATCCTTTGGCAATAAATAATATGATCTGGTTGCAGTGATAAACAAGCGTAACAATCGTTTCTCATTTGTTTTCAAAAATCGCCGTTTAATTAAATAAATAAATATTTTAAAATAATTATATTTAAATAATGATTTGTGAGTAAACAGCTTAATTTTATTCGTTAAATAGTCCTAACAAATGCCACTCTTGTTTTCCAAATTCTCTTAACAAATTCACGACTCACTTCGTGAGTCGTGAATTTATCGATAATTTGTAAATCACTCGTTGCATTACTTATGATAAATAATGCTCTGAGCTGTTCAGAACATAAAAAAGGAGGAGCTTTCTTTATCACAAAAGCAGGAGCTGATAAAGATAAATCGATAACAAGCGAGGTGAAACACGACTGTCATAGGTTGTAAAATAAAATTAATTGAAACGTAATTGGTCATTGACTACCACATGGGGCATGCCTTATATAGTCATCTAGAGAGGCCTTTCATATTCTTGTGTGTGAAAAAAAGGTAAGTAACTTATGATCAAGATTTTAAAATCCTCTCCATCTCCCTCTTAGGTTAGGAGGCCTATGTGTAAATTTTACTATATAGTGAAGTTAAAATAAAGACAAAAGGGGGGGGGGGGAATAGTAATACTGACTATTTAACTCATCCCCAAATGGGAGTCAATGACCAATCACATTTCAATTATTTTCGATTTACAACCAATCACAGTCGCGTTTCGCCTAGAATTTACCAACTAAAGTTTATCATAATAAAGAAAACACCTCCTTTTTAACATTCTGAATAGATCATAGCATTATTTTGCAGTGACCGACTCCCCAAGAGATACGGCTACCAAATTGTATATATAGTGCATAAAAGTGATCCCCACAACAGACCCGAAGGCCCTTGGGGTAGTAGGAGGTTAAGGCTCCCACTTTTTCTAGACAATCGGCACTTTATGTCAGCCGGGTTGTCAGCCCTGCGTGACGGCCGCCTTTACCCCCAGAACAAGCGTCTGGTACTCATTTCCGTTAGAGGCTGAGTCGACCCCAGGGACATAGTGCCGCCAGAGGGTTTGGGTCAGTTTAAAAGTCCTGACCCCAACGGGACTCGAACCCTCGACCCTCCGGGTATATATAGTGCATGCAGGAGTTAATATAAAAACATTTCTAGCAATTGATTATACAACCAAAAGAAGAAACCACTGTTTGCACTTTCTTAAATGTATTTTTCCCCAGGTAATAATCCATAAAAATATAATTGTCATATTTACATCATACATCAGAAATTAATTAATGTACAGTTTGATGTGTTTCATTTTTCTCCACTAGAGTGCATTCTTGCAATATTGCGTTCCTTTGGCAATAAATAATATGATCTGGTTGCAGTGAGAATAAAAAAAGCAAATGAAGCGTACCAATCGTTTCACATTTGTTTTCAAACATCGCCGTTTACGTTAAATGTATGAATGTTTTAAAATAACTATAGTTAAATAATGATTTGTGAGTAAACAGCTTAATTTTATTCGTTGAATAGTCCTAACAAATGCCACTCTTGATTTCCAAATTCTCTACATAATGTGGAAATCACTCGTAGCATTACTTATGAAAATGTACGTACTTATATTAGACCTTCTCTGTATAGTATAAATGTCAATTAAAGACAAAATGCTACTGATATAAAATTTTATCTGTACACATTACAAGTTAATTAACATCCGACAAAAGACTAGCGTCATCTCAAGCAATGACCTCATCAAGAACATTAAAACAATTGAACTTTTAAAAATCTCAATCATTCAAAAGTTAATTATTGTAGACTTTTGAGTTCACGCCAATCAAATTACATAATTAACGAAACCAACAAGTGTTTCTCTACGCAATTAACACAAAGTCCGTCATTTAGGAACTGCGTAAACTAGTCACTTTCATTTTCTTTAGATCGTTCATTGTGTCATCCTACAATCTGATCTTCGGTCTTCCTACATCTCTGCCTCCTATAGGTTTCCATTTGTAGAGTTTTTTGACCAGTCTCTGATCATACATTCTTATCAAATGTCCAAGCCAACCAATTCTGAGAGATCTTATATCGATTGCTATATTCTGATTTTTTATTAATTTGTTTAATTCGTTATTTGTTTTGATTCTCCAACATTTATCAGTTCCTCTATTTGGTCCAAATATTCTTCTTAAAATGTTTCTTTCAAAAATTAGTAATTTCTGTTTTATTATTTCTTTTAGGACCCAAGTTTCACAAGCATATGTAACTACTGGTCTAACGAGTGTTTTGTATAGCCTTATTTTTGCAGTTTTTTAATATTAATTTGCTTTTAAATAAGGTTCTATTTGCAAAATAAGCTTTATTCCCATTTACCAATCTTTCCTTAATTTCCTCTTCTAATGTATTATGTCCATTTACTTTGGTACCTAAGTATTTAAATGATTCTACTGTGTTAATTTGTATGTCATCAATTTGTAGATTTTCCTACTTTCTGTTGTGATTACTACATTTTAAATATTTTCTTTTATCTTGATTTATTATTAGACCAAATTTTTTAGATTCCTCTTTCAATTGTGTTGTTACAGCCCACGTAATATGATAAATCCCGGCAGGTATCGAATGCAGGCCTGCTAGTTAGGAAGCAGGCTTACTATCACCTGAGCCAACAGGGCGGATTTTTACACAGAAATGTTTCTAGTATTTTTTATTTATTAGTAGATTTAAGGAAATAAAGTAAGATAAGCTTCAGTAGACACTTGTTTTTGTGTTCTAAGTGCCATTTACATCACGACAGTGTTTTTTTATCACTTTCACTAAGCTTATAAAATAAATTAAGACATCAATTTCCGAAACAAGCCCAGACTAAGATTGTCTGTCATAATTTAAAACCTTCCGGAGGGAAAATTCCCTCAGCGAACTCATAGTTTGCACCTGTGTTACAACGGGGGAAAGATTTGTTTCCCATGATGCAATTAAAATGCGAATATTTAAATAAATAACTGCACCACGCATCGCAATTTTAAACCTTAGCAAGAAAATGGATTTTTTAACAAGTCCAGTACAGTCACTTTCAAATTATAGTAGGGCAAACGTATTTTATTTATATCAGGACTGAAAATTTTGGAGACCAAAATACTGAGGGACAAGAAGTGTTTAAAATGAAATGAAGGTAAATATACCTACAGTCACACGTAGAAATCTTATATAAAAAATTCAGCCTACATTTGTTTGAGCTCGCAAAACTGGAAAAGTATTTTATCGAATGACTTGAAATTTTGACACAACATTGTATTCGAATACGCGCGTGTTTTATCAATCCATAGTAATTCTGCCCGAGGGTAGGTCTTTCACTGCAATCATAGCATTTTCATGCTATGCTTGCAGCTTTACTAGGGAATTGTAGGTGTGGTAGCTTCCCGTTGCTTTTCACACCGGTGAAGGATGATGATGATAATGATAAGGGTGATGATGATGATGACCATATGATTTCGGGGACCGTTTGGGCCTTAAAGTTTTCCTGACATTTGTCTTACAGGTGAAGAAAAACCCCGATAAATACCTCACCCAGAAAAACTGTCCCGACCGGGGATCGAACCCGGGCCCGCTGCGTGACAAGGCAGCACGCTACCCCGAGACCAAAGCCGGTGGACATTATTATTATTATTATTATTATTATTATTATTATTATTATTATTATTATTATTATGCTATTAAAATAAAATCTACCGCGGTGGATGATGGTTATGCTCCTTGCCTCTGGTCCCGAGGGTCGCGGGTTCAAACCCGGCCGGGTTCGATGGATTTTTTAGGATGGAAAAAATCCAAGGAGCAAGTCCTCCGGGAGGGACTTTAAGCCGTGCGTCCCGAGTCTGAAGATTTTCAGGCTCGTAAAAGATCCTTAAGCCTGAATGAAGAGGCCTCTAAGCAAAATTTACCGAATTTTCCCGTCCTAGTACTACCTTGGTTTCCTAGATGTCAGTATGAGGCGGAACGCTGACCACGGGCCACTCCAATGACATCTATACGAAAACAAGTGTAACTAAATTAGTATGGTTCAAATTCTTCCCTGTAGGGGGAGAGCACCTAAATATCTCTAAAGGGAAAAGATGGTCTTACAGAAAAAATTAAAATAAATCGAGTAGATTTTGTATAAAAATCAGTGAAATCCGATCATTAGAATAGGGGATTTACATGAAATCCATAATTAAACACTGACTCTAGAACCACTATGTTGAAGATGTCTGACAAGGTCTCGGAATTGATACCATCGAGGGAAAATGATTCCTCTCTTCTTCTCCATTGTTGCTTAACCTCTCACCTTAAATGCACTTTTCTGCACGATAGTACGTCCTGTCGTACTTACAGCAATGGCGACCATGATTGAAAGTTCAATTTCCTAAATTCTGGAGTTGCCAACCTATAAATAACTAAATAACTATACTTTCCCCATACAAAGTAAAATCTGTCTCCAGAATAAAATTTTAGAGAGATCTAATCAATTTAAATATCTTGGATATTATCTCTCTATCTGGGATGAAAAGGATATCCCTGAAAAAGTTACTAGTTATAATAAAAGTTTAGGAATTATTAATCAAGTTATGAAACCATCCCTTGTACAAAAAAAACACCAGATTACGTTTATATAACACTTTGGCTAGACCAGTGTTGACCTATGGTAGTGAAGCATGGACACTAAAAAAAACAACATGAAAGCAGAATAACGGCTTGTGAAATGAGATTCATGCGCAGAACAGCGGGTTACACCAGATGGGATCGGAAAAGGAACACCGATATCTTAAAAGAATTGAAGACTACGCCAATTTTGGAATATATTAAACAGTACCAACTAAATTGGAAACACCATCTTGAAAGAATGAGTTCAAATCGGATCCCCAAAGCTGTTTATAATTATATACCAAGAGGACGAAGATCACTGGGCCATCCTATGAAACGCTGGAGGGAAAATTTTCTATAGGATCGTAACAGGCCTTGGCCTAATACTTGGAAGGAAGAAGAAGAAGAAGTAATATTACAAATTACCTATCTAGGGCGCGAAGTAAAACCACTGCCCTTTATGTATACGTACAATGTATATACAAAAATATGTACAAAAGGGGGGGGGGCACGCCGTAGCGTAGTGGTTAAGGCACTGCGCTACAAGCCGGAAGGTCGAGGGTTCGAGTCCCGGTGGGGTCAGGATTTTAAACTGACTGGCGGCACTATGACCCTGGGGTCGACTCAGCCTCTAACTGAAATGAGTACCAGACGCTTGTTCTGGGGTAAAGGCGGCCGTCACGCAGGGCTGACAACCCGGCTGACATAAAGTGCCGATTGTCAAGAAAAAGTGGGAGCCTTAACTTCCTACTACCCCAAGGGCCTCCTGAGGCCTGTAGTGGGATCACTTTACCTTTACCTATGTACAAAAGGTAGTGTTGATATACATTATACGAAACAAATCACTGCATTTTAAATAAACTGAACTTTATTTGAAACAGTATAAAACAATAAATTCGTACTTGCTGCCATTATATCCCTGATTGGTGTCACGGCCTGCTGTAGTCTCAACTAAATTATTTTCGGCATTTACCATAGGCTATAAACATCGGCCACACTGTTAACATTAGTAGTCAGTTGTTTATAATGAACGCAAATATTTCCAACAAAGATATTATTTTACTATTATTTATTATTTGAAAACACCATCGCGCAAAATAGTATATTACGATGCGAGGTTGGGAAGTGGTTTTTACGCAATCGAGGAAAAATGTTTAAAAACCGAGCGATAGCGAGATTCTGTAAAATACTTCACAAACCTGCGTTGTACATTATTTTTTGCGTGATGGTGTTTTCAAAGTAATAAATAATAGTAAAATAATATCTTTGTTGGAAATATTTGCGTTCGTTATAAACAATTGACTAACGTTAACAGTGTGGGCAATGTTTATTAGTTGAAACAACAGGAGGCCTTGAGAACAATTATTGATAACATGGCCGCAAGTGCGTATTTATTGTTTTATAATGTTTCAAATAAAGTTCAGTTCATTTAAAATGCAGTGATTTGTTTCGTATAATGTATATTAAAACTATCTTTTGGATTTTTTTTGTATATACATTGTACGTTGTATACATAGAGGGCAGTAGTTTTACTTCCCGTACGTGGGTGTAAATGTAATATTACAGTATAGGTATTTAGGTTGGCAACCCCGAAAAGTTGAACTTTCAATAATGGTCGTCATTGCTGGTAAGTAAGCAAAACGCAGTATCGCGCAAAAAAAATATTGTACAACTCACGTTTGTGAAGTGTTTTACAGAATCTCGGAGATTAAAAACCTGGCTATTGCTCGGTTTTTAATCATTTACTCGCTTCTGTAAAAAAAACACTTCCCAATATACTATATGTATGTATGTATATAATAGATACCAAAGTACGATTAAAATGTAGCAACGCACTCAGCGATGCGATTGAAGTAGACTCTGGGGTCAAACAGGGAGATCCTTTATCTACGACATTATTCTGTATAGTAATGGATATGGTCTTAAAACAACTTGATTTAAGAGGAAATATTTCAACAAGACTAAAACAATGTCTTGCATATGCTGATGATGTAATAATAACAGCAAGAACAAAAAATTCCCTACTGGAAACCTTTGACAAATTGAAAAATGAAAGTATAAAATATGGGCTTGTAATCAATCTAAATAAAACAAAATATTTAAGATGTATGAGAAATAAAACAAATTTGAATGAACTAACTATAAATAGTGACTGTATTGATCAAATTAACTCCTTTAAGTACCTAGGCACAATACTAAACGATAATAATACTGTTGAAGAAGAAATCAAAACAAAGAATATCGCAAGAGAATAAAGCATATTTTGCTAATTTTGATATATTCAAAAGCAAATACTTAC
Source organism: Diploptera punctata (assembly GCA_030220185.1). Taxonomy (NCBI): domain Eukaryota; kingdom Metazoa; phylum Arthropoda; class Insecta; order Blattodea; family Blaberidae; genus Diploptera; species Diploptera punctata. Next base: position 1,570,604 of record JASPKZ010000803.1, read on the forward strand.
TTACTCACTGGCACTATCGAACCCGTAGGTTCATGGCCGCGCGGACATAAGCTCTCCATACATCCCTATCCTGAGCTAATGCTTTCCAATCATTCCCTGTATAATCTACTTCCCTCAAATCATAGTTAATGTTGTTCTCCCACCTCATTCTTGGTCTACCAACTGGGCGTTTTCCCTCTGGCTTTCCTACAAGAAGCTTCCATGCACGTCTTTCATTCCCCACACGTGCAACATGTCCTGCCCATCGCAGTCTACGAGACTTAACTGTTATTATATCTGGCTTCCTATAAAGACCATGTAGTTCATTGTTATGTAAATTAATATAAAAAAATGTTAAATTCAAATTATATACAGCAATAATAAGACCAATCATATGTTATGGAGCTGAAACCTGGTACTAAAAGAAGCAGATAAATTAAGACTATTAACGTTTGAGAGGAAAATATTTAGAAGAGTGCTAGGTCCAGTAAAGGAAAATGGAACTTGGAGGTTGAGAAGGAATAACGAATTATACCTCAAGAATAATACAGAAAATATAGTTAGTTTCATCAAATCCAAAAGACTGTAATGGTTTGGACATACACTAAGAATGCCAAAGGGTAGATTGCCGAATGATATTTTAAATTGGAAGCCACAGGGAACAAGACCAAGAGGAAGACCTAAAGATCGATGGGAAGATGACGTAATTGAACATTTAAGAGAGATGGGGATTTTTGATTTGAAATCTACTGCACAAGATAGGAAGAAATGGCGTAAACTAGTTGAGAAGGCCAAGACATTCCACTGGAAGTCGTAGAGCCTGACGAAGAAGAAGAAGAAGACGAAGAAGAAGAAGATATATGTAATATACTATTACATGCCCCACGTCACTCGGGTCTTACAGTGGCTCCATCTGTCAGTAGAGGGGTTTTTAACGTTGGCGTTGGATCACACACACATACACTTTGGAACACACAAGAACACGGAGAGCCTCCCTGCATGTGTAATCAGCTCCTTCCAGGTCCTCCACCGAGACAACACATTTAATACAAAACACACACACCATCCATCCATCCAGTGGCTGATTGGCTCAAAATCAAGCTTTGGTCTCCCTTAACTTTTGCCCCCAATCATAAAATAAATTAGAATTGGGCTGGTCATGTACAAGGCTCTCAGCACACCGAGCACCAAAATAGTATATTACGATGCAAGGTTGGGAAGTGGTATTTACACAGTCGAGGAAAATGTTTAAAAACCTCGCTATCGCTCGGTTTTTAATTTCCGAGATTCTGTGAAACACTTCACAAACGTGCGTTGTTCATTATTTTTTGCGCAATGGTGTTTTCAAAATGATAAATAGTAGTAAAATTATAACATTTTTGTTGGAAATATTTGTGTTAATTATAAACAATTGATTAACGTTAACAGTGTGGGCAATGTTTATCAGTTGAAACAACAGGAGGCCGTGAGACCATTATTATTGATACAATGACCTCAAGTACGTATTTATTGTTTTATATTGTTTCAAATAAAGTTCAGTTCATTTAAAATGCAGTGATTTGTTTCGTATAATGTATATTAACACTACCTTTTGGATATTTTTTTGTATATATATATTGTACGTAGTATATGTAGAGGGCAATGGTTTTACTTCCCGCACGTAGGTGTAAATGTAATATTACAGTGTAGTTATTTAGGTTGGCAACCCCGAAATGTAGGAAGTTGAACTTTCAATAATGGTCGCCATTGCTGTAAGTACGACAAAACGCATTGTCGCACAAAAATATATAATACATAACCTCAATTGTCATAATAATGATGTTAAAAATATCATCATCATCATAGTACATTCACGAATTTAGGCCATTTGTTGACCTGTTTTGGCCTCAAGAGAAACATCATCCAGAAGTCTTTTGAGTGGACGTCCTGGTCTTCTTCTTCCTGCAGGTTCATATCTTAACATTTGTTTGGGTATCCTGTGATCTTCCATTCGATGAACATGTTGCATCCATCTTGACTTATAACCAGAAATTTTGTTTTCTAAAGATTCCATGTGCAATTCTTCTAAGATGTCTTCATTTTTTTGTGATCTAGTAGTGTGTATCCTGCAGTCCTCCGAAGATATCTCATTTCAGCAGATCTAAGTCTCTGTATATCCTTCTGTTTCAACGTCCATACTTCGCTACCATACAAAAGAGTTGGAAGAGCCAGTGTTTTATACACTTTTAATCTTGAATGTTTTTGGACTAACTGTGGCTTGAAGATAGAATTTATTAACCCTAAAATTCTTAAAAATTTAGATATTTAGATTTAAAAATATTGAAAATGTTATTATTGTTGATCAATTTTTAAGTTGAGTCGAGAAAGATATTGAGACGCTCATATCGATCCCCCTGTTGATAAAAAGAGGTGCAGCCCCTCTTCATTGATGATTCCCTAGAGTTATAGAAGGATTAAGATGAAATAATCATAATAATGATGTTAAAAATTGAACCGAAAGGGCGATTTTCGGTTCGTAACATCAGTGCCGTTATCCTCCTTGAACTGAAAGATTCGTGAACTATGCCAATATCCCTTCTCTATGCATCTACCCCCACTCTCCTTTCTACCTCTCCTATTGCGCTGTTTGTACTGCGCATCTCCCATTCTACCTCAGAACGTTCAAATACGATACGCACATTCAGAACATTATCATTCGATCGGAACATTTTGTTGGAACGACGTCGTCTGGAGCACGCGAGTGGCGTGTTTTAAGTTTTTGGTCCGGAGGACCAGGGAAAGCCACCCTGGCTTGGACTAAAAGTATGTGTGAATTTGTTTGAGTGAGTTATGATATTTTTTGATGTTAATGATTATTAATTTGTTTTTCTTTTAAATTCAAGAATTATCAATATTTATATTTGATTATATTTTTCCTATACTTCAGACGTCCTGTTTATATTAAACATCATTTTTATATACATCATGTTTAATGTTCAAATTATGTATGTGCATGCTGCTGTTTGGTATATTCGCGTACATAAGCTTACTTATTTAGGAGATCATACAAACTTCCTTTTTTCCGTCTAGCTTTCATGGTTAATAATAATAATGATACACCCAGTTTAGCTAAGTATCATAGATTACTCAAGTGTTTTAAGATCTATTGTTGATTGATGTTTAAGTGTTTGGAAAAGAAAGAGGAATCAATCTTTGCTTCTTATGGGCCCGGGCAAAGGCTTTTGAATAATAACCCTGATTGTTATGAACTCAAGGCTAATATATACGACGGAAACAAAAGACGATACACGGCGGCACAATAAATGGTTTACTAAAAATTATAAGGCGCCACAAAATATTGAAAATTTAGTTATTGTTAATCAATTTTTAAGCTGAATCGAGAAAGATATTGAGACGACCTAAATACAGTTAGAAAATGTATCCAGGAAGCCGTGAAAGGAAGGGAATTGGAAGCGAAGAACTGCTTAGACAAAGAATATAGAAATTGGAACAGAGAAATAATGCTAATTGTAACAAACTGTAGAATAATATTAAAACATTAAATCAGCTAATTTGTTCAGAAAACATGTGACAAACAATAATAGAAATACATACCCCACTGGATACAATAGAAGGTAACCTTAGATGTCAAAACGTTTATAAATAAGTATGAAGATAAAAGAACTAGGTTAGGTGATGTGCTCAGAACAAAAACAAAGGAGCGAGATAAAATTGAACTTGGTCTAAATGACAATGAACTGTAATTGAAGGAAGTAAGGCATGAAGTGATAGAGAAAAGAAAAAAGACAAACAAGCAGCGAGGTATATCTGGAGCACCGGTGAATGCACCAATTGCATGCCAGTACGCGCCGCAATGCAGTCAGTCTCCATTTCCATTTCATATTATATTATTATATTTCTTGTAATACTAAAAATAGAAATAACAATACTCCCCAAGTTCTATGTACGTATATATTTGCTATTGATGTATATAAGTACACCGCTGTGGTCTCGAGGTAGCGTGCTGCCTTGTCACGCAGCGGGCCCGGGTTCGATCCCCGGCCGGTGCAGTTTTTCTGGGCGAGGTTTTTATCGGGGTTTTTCCTCACCTGTAAGACAAATGTCAGGAAAACTTTAAGGCCCAAACGGTCTCCGAAATCATATGGTTATCATCATCATCCTTATCATTATCATCATCATCCTACAAAGGTGTGGAAAGCAAATGGAAGCTACCACACCTACAATTCCCTAGTAAAGCTACAAGCATAACATGAAAGTGCTATGACTGCAGTGAAAGATCTGCCCTCGGGCAGAATTACTGTGAATGGATATATATATAATTAATAAGCTTAAGGAATATTCCTTGATAAAGACATGTGGGATCATGCCTAAACGTCGGAATCAGTGGTCAGAGGCCGATCTTCAATCCATGACGCGGAAAACCCAAGAAAACTTTATTAATCATATTTATATCCGCCAAAATCTACATATTAACAAATTATATATATATATAATTTGTTAATTGCTATTATGCATTGCAGAGACTTTTGATGTCCCAACTCCTTTCAAAAAACGTTAAGCTGAAAATATATAAAACTATTATTCTACCAGTTATATTATATGGATGCGAAACCTGGACTCTTACTTTAAGGGAGGAAAGGAGATTACGAGTATTTGAGAATAAAGTTCTTAGGAAAATTTTTGGACCAAAGAGAGATGAACAGACAGGTGAATGGAGAAGACTACATAACAATGAACTACATGGTCTTTATATGAAGCCAGATGTAATAAGAACAGTTAAGTCTCGTAGACTGGGATGGGCAGGACATGTTGCGCGTATGGGGAATGAAAGACGTGCATGGAAGCTTCTTGTAGGAAAGCCAGAGGGAAAACGTCCAATTGGTAGACCAAGAATGAGATGGGAGAACAACATTAACTATGATTTGAGGGAAGTAGATTATACAGGGAATGATTGGAAAGCATTAGCTCAGGATAGGGATGTATGGAGAGCTTATGTCCGCGCGGCCATGAACCTTCGGGTTCGATAGTGCCAGTGAGTTAGTTAGTTAGTTATATATATATACGTAGACGTTATATCTAAATCTTTGACATTTAGCAATGAAGGCCAATTATGACAAGCAAAGAAAAATAAATGCCTGAGACGAGATTTGAACCCGAGTTTCCAAACGTTCAAAGTTAGAAACTCGGATTCAAATCCCGACTCAGGCATTCATTTTTCTTTTCATGTCATACATATAGGCCTATATTAGCAGGTTTTACAGTGCTTCACATAATCTTCATCCGTTCAATTAGGCCTAGTCTGTCATTCTCTTCCACATCTATCTGTCATTCCAATCTTAATGGTCCAATCCATTTTCTCTCATGCTGCTCCTTAAAACACCATCAACCCACGTTATTTTTGGTCGTTCTCTTCTTCTTCTACCAAGTGGTAAAAATTCTAGAATTATTCTTGGAAGTCTGTCTTGTCTTTTTTTTTACATGACCATACGATTTTCTTGTTTATTATTATTATTATTATTATTATTATTATTATTATTATTATTATTATTATTAATAATAATAATACTATTATTATTAAAATTATTATGAGGAAATTTCGTGTAACAGACGAAGTCACAGAGGACAGAGAACGATGGAGAACTTTAATTAAGGGAAATTTGTGAATGTTTGTTACAAACTGGGGGGGCACGCCGTAGCGTAGTGGTTAAGGCACTGAGCTACAAGCCGGCAGCCTCTAACGGAAATTAGTACCAGACGCTTGTTCTGGGGGTAAAGGCGGCCGTCACGCAGGGCTGACAACCCGGCTGACATAAAGTGCCGATTGTCTAGAAAAAAGTGGGAGCCTTAACCTCCTACTACCCCAAGGGCCTCCGGGTCTGTTGTGGGATCACTTTACTTTACTTATGTTACAAACTGATAGTCATTTATATATATATATATATAGGCCTATATATATATATATATATATATATATATATATATATAATTCATGTTAATTACGAAGTAAGATTGGTTGGAGAAAACCCTCCATTATGAGGAAAATTCCCAAAAATGAAATGGAAAAATTATTATTATTATTATTATTATTATTATTATTATTATTATTATTATTATTAATTTATAAGCGTGTGTTGATTTTGCTACTTTTCTTATGACGTCATAACGTATTTCACAAGTTCTTGTTCTGTTACTGATATTATAGACCGATCCTTAGTACATTTTAATTCATTAGAATGCTACAGGGGCCAGATAGAAAGTGATGGAGGGCCGTATCCGGCCCGCGGGCCGTAGTTTGTACGCCCCTGTACTAAAATAAACCGATGAATGTACTCTCCAAATCTCAGCGAAAACCGACCATTAAAAATGTGGGTTTACTCGAACCCAAAATTACATATTGACTCTAGTAACCGACATGTTTGATTCACCACAATGCATGTAGGCCTACCACACACGCTAATAATTAAACCTTTAATTTGCAATGTATACAAGATACATTAGTTTAATTTATTTAATATTTTTAATAAAGTAATGTCAAATTATACACAATATGCAAATAGGTAATAACTTACAGTTATGCATAATTTGTTATCATTGCAGTCCGTCACTTTTAACGAAGCTGGTATCGGATACTGAGTTTCTACAAATTAACAAAATGAATATATATATATATATATATATATATATATATATATATATATATATTACGTAAACCAGCAAACCGTAAATTTGACTTGTTGAGGAATTCGTTTAGTTTTCGTATTTTCATCTTTTTTAAGATTCATGATGTGTTCCGTTGAGGTATTATTCAAAATAAAAATATGAAATTATGGAATATTCACCTGAAAGATCCGTCTCCTCAACTTAGTTATTTAACTGTAGCGCTTTCGGGACTTGTCCCATCATCGGCAGGATTCAGTTTTGAACGCTACAGTTAAATAACTAATTAAGTTGAGGAGACGGATCTTTCAGGTGAATATTCCATAATTCTATATTTTAATTTTCGTATTTTCTGCGTGACGGACTTTTAGTGATAATTATGACTCGAAAGTTGAGGACAAATATTTTTTTCTTTTTATGTCTGAAGGCGTGGCCAACCTAATGTATATATATATACACACACACACATTTTGGGTCTTTGTAGGCCAGAAAACTGAATGTTTCATTCGTTCTTTATGTCCTTTTAGACTTTTTTGGCTTATTGGTCCTTTTTTCACCTTTTTTTTTTAGGAATTAATGGATTTTTTTGCAATTTTACCTTTTTGACTATGGTAGGTACTTTGTACCATTAGTATAATTCAAGAATCCATAGAGTCTGGTCTCAATTCCAACTTTAAAAAAGAACACTATCTAGTTTTACTTTCCAAAGACTTTTCACATTGCAAACACTTTTGTTTTGCGAGAAAATATTAAACCCTAAAAAAATCCCGTTATTTTTAACCAGCTTACTGACCACCTGATATCCATTATGAGTTCGCTGATGTATTCTAGGAGGGAAAAATAGTTAATTCTAAATTCTCCAATAACTTTCTTTTTAATGAACATAGAATTCCTTTTTCAAATTATGTTGAATTAAAAAAAATAATAAAGTATGAAAGAAGAAGCATTTTCAGTCATAATTTTTTTTTCGCAATGTATGTTGCATTTCACAGCAATTTTGTACTTTTTAAACATTTGTATTATATTCAATGCAAATGCATTTGAAATTACAATCTAATATATAAAAATGAATGTTTGTTTGTTTGTTTGTTTGTTTGTTTGTTTGTTGGTTTGTTGGTTTGTTTGTTCGTAGTTTATGTGCGGCCATACCGTTGAACTGATTGTGATAAGGATTTTTGTAAAATGTTTAGGAGATTCCCGGGGTGAACATAGGCTATAAGACAGTTGTGATACTCAACTCCTACGCCCTTAAAAATCACCCTTTATAGTGGAAAACGTGAAAAAATTGCTCTTTGGACGCTAAATGGCTTACGCTGCGTAAACCATAACAAATACACAACATTAATGTACACAGAATTGAATATCTCAAAAAGCTCTACAAAAAGTCTGCGACAGCATATGTTTATCTCTTACGGATAACTCACAATAACAATTTTTGTCTTTCATTGATGCCAAGAAGATCGAGACAAGTACGTAGATTCCTGTGCAAGCATAGCAGCACATGACGGGCATTCTTTTACGGATAACTCACAATAACGAATTTTGTCTTTTAGCTCATTTATGCCAAGAAGATCAAGATAAGTAGATTCCCGGGCAACGCCGGGTAAAGCACAGTTTTTCTAAAAAGAATTACGATACGTTCACTTATTTAACTAAACATAAAACACATTAATTTTCGTATTTTAGCTCATTTATGTCAAGAAGATCGGGATAAGTAGATTCCCGAGCAACGCCGGGTAATCAGCACGGGGAATCTAAAAGATATACATTTATAATTATTTTTCCTGTTACTTATTCAACTAAACATAAAATCACATTAATTTTCATTTGAACTTAATCCTATCATTTTTTCCTTCATTACCTCTCATGCGTTTAAAAATCTTTTCTTAAAAAAATAAGAACAGCTCGTAAATTGTGTTGAGATGGAAGTGAGAGTTGTCAGAACAGATATATATGTCTTTTCTTCTTCTTTTCTTGTTTCCATCAAATTTGCTACTAAAGAGGGAAGTAACCAACGTCTTGGTTAATTTATTTTCCGCCAAACCAACCCCTCACACGCGAAGAAGATTACTACAAGAAAGATGGCGTGAAACAAGACAAAAAGAAATAGTTCTCACTTCTCAGTGGCCATCTGTCTTGTCCACATTTCACTCTTTAACACTTTCCTACTTTCTCACATTTTTACAGATTTTTTATCGTCATTTGTTACAAAACTTTTTAAGGCGAAGTTGCTCTGTATATAAGTTTTCAACTGTACGGTGACACGTAGAAATGCATTATTAAATGGAAAAGACTGCGATGTCCAGTTCCTGCTCCTGTGGAATTAACTAAGCTCTTCATACATCCCTATCCTGTACTATAATGTTTTCCAATCATCCCCTATATATTTTAATTCCCTCAAATCATGTTATTCCCCTATCTCATTCTTGGTATATTAACTGGGCGTTTTACTTCTGGTTTTCCCACTGTAATTTTCCATGCCCATCTTTCATTCTCCATTCGTGCCATATGTCCTGTTCATCACACTCTACGACACTTAACTGCTCTCATTATAACTGGTTTCTCATAAATATAATATATCTCAGTGATAAGAGGTATTCTTTTAAGGAAGTGACAATACAAATACCTAGGAACAATAATCACAAACAGGAATGAGATGGACAAGGAAATTAAACATAGACTCAATTCTGGAAATGCATGCTATTATGCATTACAGAGACTCTTGATGTCCCAACTCCTTTCAAAAAACGTTAAACTGAAAATATATAAAACTATTATTCTACCAGTTATATTATACGGATTACGAGTATTTGAGAATAAAGTTCTTAAGAAAATGTTTGGACCAAAGAGAGATGAACACACAGGTGAATGGAGAAGACTACATAACAATGAACTACATGGTCTTTATAATAATAATAATAATAATAATAATAATAGCTGTATTTCACCTGGCACACTTAAGGCCTTAAGGCCTTGTCTGCCACTCAACCAGGTTTTAAAAAAATAAAAAAGGCTTACATCAAAATTACAGGAAGCCAGATAATAAGAACAGTTAAGTCTCGTAGTCTGCGATGGGCTGGACATGGGGAATGAAAGACGTGCATGGAAGCTTCTTGTAGGAAAACCAGAGGGAAAACGCCCAGTTGGTAGACCAAAAATGAGGTAGGAGAATAACATTAACTATGATTTGAGGGAAGTAGATTATACAGGGAATGTTTTGAAAGCAATTGTTCAGAATAGGGATGTATGGAGAGCTAATGTCCGCGCGGCCATGAACCTACGGGTGACTAAGTAAGTAGTAAGTGGCAGGTTATAAATGAATAGATAAAAAAAGACGAAGTAAGACAACATCTAAATATACTGTATAAAGTAAAGTGACCCCACTACAGGCCTCAGGAGGCCCTTGAGGTAGTAGGAAGTACTTTTTCTAGACAATCGGCACTTTTTGTCAGCCGGGTTGTCAGCCCTGCGTGAAGGTCGCCTTTACCCCCAGAATAAGCATCTGGTACTCATATCCGTTAGAGGCTGAGTCGACCCCAGGACCATAGTGCTGCCACAAGGTTTGGGTCAGTTTAAAAATCCTGAACCCACGGGGCTCGAACTCTCGACCTCCCGGCTTGTAGCGCAGTGCCTTAACCACTACGCTACGGCGACAAAAAAAAGTTGAATATAGGACAAAATGGACTATTTAATTCGGCAACCAATAGAAAAAGTAAAACCAAGATTCATCAAAAAGGCATTAGGTGCAAGCAAATACACACCAAATAGAATGGCCTATATGCTAGCCAGAGAAACCTTCTTCCTAGAGGACCTGAGGCAAAGGATACTACTGCCAGCAACGGAGCTATATAAGAAAGTCATCGAAAAAAAGAAACAGAGAGAAAAAGAGATCGACGAGGACTTCTACGCCTCAGATGCCATGGTAAGCAGAGAGTGGACTGGAAGTAACCAACCACAAAGGCACAGAATCATAGGTTTAGCAACACACGGATATCATCACAAAATGTGCAAAAATACAAAATTCCACCAACCGAGTGATTCGTGTGAATGCAAGATATGCGACCAAAAGTGTGAGCGATACCATTACAAACAATGCAGAATATGGACAGGATCACTGAACCAACTCATAAAAGACAAATCATAAACTTATAACTTAATGCTCTTTCGAGTGCCTCTTACCAATTTATTAATAAATAACATAGCTAAACAAGCACTGTTATACAAATCCAATGGACAGATGAGTCAAGGACAGTCATTGACGAGATGGATGGATGAAGAAATTTATAGTATTTTTGGGGTCGGAACAGGCAAAGATGCTTAACCTCTGAAGTAGAAGAAGAAGAAGATTGGACGACGAAAAACTGCCAAAGAAAGTTATGATATGGACACCAGATGACAAAAACAAGGAAGGGGGACCAAATGGAAACTGGTATGGGAGCAAGAAGACACAGATGGTTGAATAGAGAATAATGGAGAAAAAAGATGAAATAGAGGAAATTTTAAGAACCTTTTTAACTTTCTTTGATTGAGAAGAAACATTATGGAAAGTCCTGATAAACAAAGAAGATATTATTATTATTATTATTATCATCATTATTATTATCTTTTTCTTCTTCTTCTTCTTCTTCTACTTCAACTTCAAGGTTAGGCTGTAAGCCTGTGCCTACTCAAAGCACATCCTTCCAATTCCAATATCCCATATTATTATTATTATTATTATTATTATTATTATTATTATTATTATTATTATTATTATTATTATTATTATTATTATTATTACTATTATCATCATCATTATATATCGTAAGGAGAACATAATAGATGTTTAAGAGTTTTCCAAAAAAATTTTTATATACTCATACAGATTTTCAATGTTTGCACATCTTTCTGTGCCTAAAGTTTTATTTTCCTTCTCCACTCGACCTTGGCCCATAGATCAAAAGAATCCCTGCCTCTCCATACAGTCCTCTTGTTCCTCATTCCAGTTCTTATTTCCTGCATCCATGAGTTTCGAGGTCTTCCTTTCTTTTTTCTTCCTGGTGGACACCAATTCAATATTTTTTCTGGGTAACCTTTCTTTTTTGCATTCGTCGTACATTCCTACCCAATTTAACGGCTATCTTTATAATAAAACTTTATATATATATATATATATTATATATATATAATATATATATATATATATATATAATTCCTCTGCACGTGTGTGTCACTGAATTCCACCTTAACGACTGGACTGATTTTGATTAATTGTTTTGTGTGTGTTTGAGTGGGTCCCTGGATGGATGTTTCAGATCCACAATAGAACCCTCTAAAACCATAAGGTGTAGAATTCACCTGAATTAAAAATTTAAAAATGGCTCTTGTGGTCACAATTTTCAACGTTTCGCAACGAAACTCGATATATCCTATTAAAATAAACTGATGTAGGTATTATCCAAAAATAAACGAAATCTGACAATTAGAAGTAGATGTTTACTTGAAATCAGAAATTATATGATTACCAACCATCATGTTTGGTTCGTCTTAGCGTATACCATACAATTTAATTAACGTATAATATATAATTCATAAATCCATGGTCTCGAGGTATCGTGCTGCCTTGTCACGCAGCGGGCCCGGGTTCGATCCCCGGTCGGGGCAGTTTTTCTGGGTGAGGTTTTTATCGGGGTTTTTCCTCACCTGTAAGACAAATGTCAGGAAAACTTTAAGGCCCAAACAGTCCCCGAAATCATATGGCCATCATCATCATCAACACCCTTATCATTAACATCATCATCATCCTTCTCTCTCTCCTCCTGGCGCGACACGCCTACAAGGTCCTTAGCCTACCATCCGGCTGCTGGCCTCACATCCACATGTGTTAATAACACAGGTAGATGATAATCAGCCAGTGTAGGGGGTGACATGTGGTCAGCATGTCGAGTCCCCCAGCCGTTATAGCTGGTTTTCTCAACCTGGAGCCGCTACTTATTGTAGCTACCCAAATGCATCACGATGCTGGGTGGGCACCGGTCCCATACTGGCCGAAATACCATGAGAAAATTTCTTCCCCCATGGAGACTCGAACCGTAGCTCTGCGCCAAGGCTTCCTGCCTTAACCACTCGGCCACGGCGCGGGACATCATCATCCTTCACAGGTGTGGGAAGCAACGGGAAGCTACCACACCTACACAATTCCCGGGTAAAGCTGCAAGCATAGCATGAAAAATGCCTTCGGACAGAATTACTATGGATGGATTTGATATAATTCATTTAAGCCTAACAACGCACGCCCGGGTATTAGCTAGTATCTTATACAAACTCTATCTATCGTCGGGTTTTTACAGCTGCTGCCGTCTTCCCGTGCCAAACCTCCAAAGCCTACGGTCTTGGGCATCTTCGATGCTTAGTCCTCTAGCTTGCATTATAGTCTTCATGTTTTTTGGTCTCCCTCTTTTCTTCTTTCTGTTCGGAAGCCATTCATATAGTTGCTTCGGCCATCGCTCATCTTCCATTCTTAAGACATGCCCTAACCACTTTAATTCCTTCTCCTCAATTCTTTCAATTATGCTTTCTTCTGCTTCCATTATGTTTCTAATTTCCTTATTTGTGACATGTTCTAATCTAGACTTTCTGGCACTTCTTCGTAAATAATCCATTTCTAGAGCTATTAGTCTATTCTTGTAGTACTTATTGATTGTCCATACCTCACTTCCGTACATTGCAACAGATTCCACCAATGTTTTACCAATATATTCCCACCATATGGAATTTAACGATGATATTATTTTGCTACTCAATTCAGTTCTATGTTTTATGTTCTCTTTGCCTATACCTTCAATGTTATCCATAATTATTCCCAAATATTTAGTTTGTTTCTTACTTACTTACTCACTCACTGGCACTATCGAACCCGTAGGTTCATGGCCGCGCGGACATAAGCTCTCCATACATCCCTATTCTGAGCTAATGCTTTCCAATCATTCCCTGTATAATCTACTTCCCACAAATCATAGTTAATGTTGTTCTCCCACCTCATTCTTGGTCTACCAACTGGGCGTTTTCCTTCTGGCTTTCCTATAAGAAGTTTCCATGCACGTCTTTCATTCCCCATACGTGCAACATGTCCTGCCCATCGCAGTCTACGAGACTTAACTGTTCTTATTATATCTGGCTTCCTATAAAGACCATGTAGTTCATTGTTATATAGTCTTTTCCATTCACCTGTCTGTTCATCTCTCTTTGGTCCAAAAATTTTCCTAAGAACTCAAATACTCGTAATCTCCTTTCCTCCCTTAAAGTAAGAGTCCATGTTTCGCACCCATATAATATAACTGGTAGAATAATAGTTTTATATATTTTCAGCTTAACGTTTTTTTGAAAGGAGTTGGGACATCAAAAGTCTCTGCAATGCATAATAGCATGCATTTCCAGAATTGAGCCTATGTTTAATTTCTTTGTGCATCTCATTCCTATTTGTGATTATTGTTCCTAGGTATTTGAATTCAGCCACTTCTTCAAAATTTCCCTCATTTGTCATTAGCTGTCCATTTCCATTATATACTGAATTTCTACGTGTGACCATATATTTAGTTTTACTGATATTTTGTTTCACTTGCTTTATTTGGATTTATTTAATATTAGTTTCTTCTCGTATCACATTTTTTTAATATCTTGCTGTTTTTCTTTCGGAATTAAATGATAAAAAGACAGGACATCCGCTCATATTCTACTTTGTACGTGTTTGTTTGAAGTAAGCAGTGATTCTAGTTAACACTGTAAGCGAAATACAATATGTCTTCCCTTGCAAATGTTGTTTCCTCTAACATGAAGCGAGCTATAACTGTTTGCTTTGTAAACTGAGATAAAACATGTATTATTCCCATAGAAGTAATTCCATCTTCATTCACACAATATACTAACTAACTCACTGGCACTATCGAACCTAGAGATTCATGCCAGATGTCCATACATCCCAATTCTGAGCTAATATTTTCCATAATCAATTGAGTGTTTACTTGATGAAAATCCATATTTGTTAATTAAATAAAAATAAAACCAGGACAAACTGGTAGACCTTTTATCTCTCGGATAAAGAAACACGTGAGAGCATAATATTACACATCCAAGTTAACTGTTCACGGGCGGAGGGATAGAGTTTTAGCGCTAGTGTCGCCGATCTACTGAATCTGTGGAAGGGATGTTGGAGAAAACTGTACATCCGATCACGTATTGAAATTTTTCAACTTCAAATGTGGGGGAGAATCTGTAAACACGTGTGAAAGATCTTAACATGGTTGTCAAATTAGTCATTTAAGCACGGAACGCTCAAGCGGTCGGATCATTTAAAATCACAGTATTTGTCGTCTCCCTGTTACCAGCCTCACAGTAAATCACAAGTGGCAACATGTAATGAGAAGGGCAAGGAAGGAACAGCTCATTCCTAGACGTAACCCCAAAAGTAACAGAGTTGTCAAGTTAGTCATTCTGCCACTGACCGCGCAGAACGACGGATCATTAAAATACATAGTATTTGTCAGTTCTCTACCTGCCAATCAAACAGCATAATACAAAGTGGCAACATAGTAAGGAATAGAAAGAGAAAGACAGTTTATTAGTTAGCATATTTTATATATGTTTATTAAACACAATGTGTACACTAATATTATATACATGTTTTTACCATTTTGCTATTAATTCGTGAATTGTATTGTTTCTGTTTTCGCACTTCACTAAGTGATACTTTGGGCACGGTTTGCTACAGAGTTTACAGATGCAGGACTCCTCAGGTTCATGGTAACTTTGTTTATGACATATTTTGCCATGGAAGCCGTGAGCGGCGAAGCGTGTGTATAAGTGGCGAAGTCGAAAATTTGGTCCTTTCCATTCGTCTGTGTTTAATGCTTCCGTTTCCGTGATTTCGTTCGGAATCTCTCTGGCTTTTCTCTGTCTCTCCTCGATTGCTGTTTTGTATGCCTGCGTTTCTGGTAGATCGAAGTGTTTTCGGATATCTTCTATGAAGTAAGACTCCTTTGCTATTATGTAGGCATAGCTATGTCTTGTGAATTTTGAAATTGAAAGAGCCCGTTTTAGGAATCTCGCTTTTATGCTTTCAAGTTTCATGAAATTTTTGGCTGTGAGAAACGTCCATGTTAGCTGGATTCCATAAGTGGCAACCGGCATAACTTTGATGTTGAATAATGCTATTGCCGTTGGTAGGGATAGGTTTCGTAACTTTGGAATGTCATAAATGGCTTTTGTGGCAGCTGTAGCACGCTCTTGTATATGCATCGAGAATACTGTTCCGGTAGTCTGTAATGTTATTCCTAGGTATTTGAAGCTGCTAACGAATTCTAGAGTTGACATATTTTCCGCCTGCACAAAACACTTGGATGGGTAATACATGTATAAAGCTGAACCATTTGTCTCTATAATCTTTGATTTTATCATTCAACCCGTATATATTTAACTCTGTTCTTATATCTTCATTCTTTATCCTTTTGTATTTCTAAGAAAACCATTTTCCTTTTGTTGTTAATTTTCTTAGAATTTTATAGTTTGGGTCATTTTTATTTAATTTTGGCAAATGAGATTTTAATAAGTTTCTTTTGAAACGTTACTTGGCATGTTAGATTCTTAGATAGTATTCTGCTGTGTAAATTAGTTTTTACGCTGAGCTGCATCTGTATGTTAATTGCTTTGTCAGGCGTTACAGTTTCATGTAAAGGGACAATACCATTGTTTTTATGGGTTTTTTTCCTCAGTTAGTTTACATGGCTTGTTCATTTCAGGTGCATGAGTAACCATAATTTATAAATTATATTTAATGTGTCTCTTTATAATGATTTTATAATCATTTTAATCAATCTTTGAATATTCTTTTCGTAACCTTTACAGTTTTGTAAACTTGGACACTTGGACACAAGGTATACAGGAAAAAGACTCACACAGACAGATACCTACATAAGCAGTCCAACCATCATCCCAGACAAAAACGCGGAATAATTAAAACCCTGGTGGAACGAGCCAAAAGGATTTCGGAACCACAGTATCTACAAGAAGAAATTAATCATCTCCAAGCAGCGTTTCAATCCAATGGATACAGCAAAACAGATTTTCGCCGAGCCATAAATCCCAATAAATACAAATACGAAAACGGGAACAAGGAGGAGGCTAAGGGTAAGGTGTACCTACCATATATCAAGACAATAACGGAGAGAATTGGTCGAATATTAAATAAATATAACATATCTACAACCTACAAGCCACACACAAAAAATCAGCAATATACTGCGCCCAGCCAAAGATACAAGAGATCCGTTAAGTACTGCCGGTATATATCGCATCCCTTGCAGTTGTGGACAGGTTTATATCGGCACAACAAAAAGAATGGTTACCACAAGATTGCAAGAACACAAGAGGCATTGCAGACTAAAACAAAAGGAAAAATCAGCCGTAGCGGAACACTGGATGAACAACCAAGAACATATAATAAGATTCGAAGAAACACAGGTATTGTCCCAAACATCACATTATTACACCAGACTGTACAGAGAAGCCATTGAAATATATAAACACAAAAATTCCTTTAACAAAAAGAAGAAACCATGAAGATAAACAAAATCTGGATCCCGGCACTGCACAATACGACAACGAAGCCTATGACTTCTGCTAGCGACAGCCTGGACAAAACAGCACGCAACACGGACCGCGCAGAAAACCGCCTCTCCACCAGGGGCGTGCCTATAAATAGGGAGGGAGTTTCCAACGACCAGCCAGTCTGCAGCCGACTGTTGAGGAGTTCACAGAGAGCACGCAGTATCTCCTGAAGATGTCTACCGCAGCAGTAGACGAAACGTCGAGTAGAAGAACGACTGGACCACGGCCTATATGCCCGGAAGACGAACCTAATAGGGATCAAGACGCCGGCCGTGAAAGCCTACAGTTATACATTATTATTATGCATGTACGACGAATGAAAAAGAAAGGTTACCCATTAAAAACATTTGAATGGTATCCACCTGGATGAAGAAGGAAAGGAAGACCTCGAAACTAGTGGATGCAAGAACTCGTGGAATGAGAACAAGAGGACTGGAGGAAATGGAGTGGATGGATAGAGACGAGTGTAGAAATAAAACAAACTTTAGGCACATAAATATGTGTAAACATTGAAAAAATATATATAAATAAATTATTATTATTAAAGCTGAAGGGTGTATTCAGATATCCAGGTACAGTGTATTTTGTTGGCGTATGAACTTGGTAGCAGTGACAGTCAGTGCTATGTAAATATTTGCGCCCTCCGCTGATCACATGGTCTAATTACAAACAGGAGCCTCCCCTCCCACACTCCTCTGGCGCGCGGGTCCACACACTGGAGGCTGTGAGTGGTCAGCGGAGTGACGACACGAGTTCAAGGACCTACTCGTCTGGTTGTGTCTCTTACAATAAAGTGTCATTTCTTTTGTCTTGCTACTTGCAGCTTCATTTGTAACCCACATTAAACACATCACTTTTATCGTAATTTTTAAAATAATTTATTAATATCTGCTTCCGCGACAATAGAGGCTCCCGGAAAAGAAGCTTAAAACATTCAACATATTTGCAAATGAATTCTCTAACCAAACAATTGTATATTCTCCATACGCCCCTAGCGGGAGTTTTTTTAACTATAGAGTGATTCAGAAATATGGCTATACGTTTGATCGCATTTTATGACGAAAATATTATTATTGAAGGAAATATGATGTTATCGCCAAAACGCACACACTATTGAGTAACACTAAGAAATTAGGACTGGAAGTAAATATCAGTAAAACTAAATATATGGTCACACGTAGAAATTCAGTATATTATGGAAATGGACAGCTAATGACAAATGAGGGAAATTTTGAGGAAGTGGCTGAATTCAAATACCTAGGAACAATAATCACAAATAGGAATGAGATGCACAAATAAATTATACATAGGCTCAATTCTGGAAATGCATGCTATTATGCATTGCAGAGACTTTTGATGTCCCAACTCCTTTCAAAAAAACGTTAAGCTGAAAATATATAAAACTATTATTCTACCAGTTATATTATATGGCGGCGAAACATGGACTCTTACTTTAAGGGAGGAAAGGAGATTACGAGTATTTGAGAATAAAGTTTTTAGGAAAATTTTTGGACCAAAGAGAGATGAACAGACAGGTGAAAGGAGAAGACTACATAACAATGAACTACATGGTCTTTATAGGAAGCCAGATATAATAAGAACAGTTAAGTCTCGTAGACTGCGATGGGCAGGACATGTTGCGCGTATGGGGAATGAAAGACGTGCATGGAAGCTTCTTGTAGGAAAGCCAGAGGGAAAACGCCCAGTTGGTAGGCCAAGAATGAGGTGGGAGAACAACATTAACTATGATTTGAGGGAAGTAGATTATACAGGGAATGATTGGAAAGCATAGCTCAGGATAAGGATGTATGGAGAGCTTATGTCCGCGCGGCCATGAACCTTCGGGTTCGATAGTGCCAGTGAGTAAGTAAGTAAGTAAGTAATATGTTGTTATCATTGGAAAGGGAATCCTTCAAATTACAACAATAGAACAAATCACTGCTCACGTCAGCTTGGCGGGTTGATTTTTGTGGGCTAGCGTCGAACGCCTCCACAATTCTCTTCGTCGTTTCTACATCCGTGCTAATGCGAGGCCTTCCAAGAGGTTTGATTTTCTGCATCCTTCCCGTTTTCAATAGTCGTTTTCTCCACTTCCCCACAGTCGACGGCTGCAATGCTACGTTAAACTCACGTCTTGCCCGTCTTGCGGCCTCACGATCATTAGCATACGTTATTGCCCATGCAGCAATTGTAATTTGCTGTTGCATATTCAACGCCATTTTGACTAATGACGTAAGTTCTACTAGTTTTGTTTTATTCCATTGTTGTAATTTCAATAATTGCCTTTCCATCGGTAATTTCATATTTCCTGTAATGGTAATATTTTCATCACACAACGCGATCAAACTCATAGCCATATTTATGATTCACCCCGTACAGTCAGATTCAATCCAGGAAATTACTGTTTGTTTAGAATAGGGAACTAGGTTGCCATTTTAACAGTATTTTCTTGAGAGAAATCCTTAGATAAAACTGAAGTATGCAACACAGCAGGTACATAGTTGTAAGTTTTTGTAGCCTCAAAGCAGGCCACCCCCCCTCTTTAAGAAAAAAAAAACATTTCCCGGGGTGTGTCCCACTGAGCTCGTCGTGCGGATCTGTACTAGCCTGTGTGTGAGAGTATCGACTCTCATATTTACAGTAAAACTAGTTTGCATGCCGTAAAAGAAAACAATGTTTTTTTAATGTATAGTACATAGATTTGGAAAAAGTACTGCTAACGTTCCCCCTCCTCATCTCCCTATCATCATCATCATCATCATCCGGTATCATGGCAGCTGCCGCCGTCTTCCGGAAACCAAACGCCATTCCTCTCTGTCCATCCATTGAAGTTCCTTCAATCCTCTGATATTCATAGTTGCTTGTACCCCTTCTATCCAAGTTTTTTTTCGGTCTTCCTCTCTTCCTCCTTTCTATTGGGATCCATTCCATAACAATTTTAGGTAATCTTTGTTCTGGCATTCTTTTGACATGGCCATACCACTGTAATCTTTTTTTTTTCTTATAATGTCTATGATGTCCGGCTCTTCTTGTACACCCATAATTTCCCGTATTTCTTTATTTCGTATTCTATCCATTCTAGATTTTCCAGCTGATCATCTTAAAACATCTATTTATGTACTATTCTACAGCCTTCAATATTGCATGTGTCAATTTTCAAAGTCCTTTTTCCTTAGCTTTAATCGTCCTAGAGTGTTTTTCCGAGGCATGGTGTTTGCTTTTTTAGTTTTTTTTTTTTCCTTTTATGGTAAACGAGGAGCTGGCCCAATGCATCAACCCCCAAACTGGGGGACGAGTAATTGTTTCAAGGTTTTCTTCCTCTAGCCTTTGATAGTCCAGTATCTTACTGCAAGGCAGCAGCGCTAGTTTTGGTCCGCCCTGGGTATTTTATTTCCCCTGTACCCGCCATATCTGGTGAGCATTCCCGATGGGAGACTGACAACTCACACGGGTCCTCTCCCTTAACAAACAAATACCGTTATTATGAGTTTGGCAACATCTACCCTCTGTACGTAGGGGGGGACACTGGTGCGGCCCGTAAGGTCTGTAGTAACTTCCTGGGTTAAATTAGAGTGTAACTAACTCACTGGATCTATCGAACCCTTAGGTTCATGGCCGCGTGGACATAAGCTCTCCATACATCCCTACAATGAGCTAACATTTTACAATCATCCCCTGTATAATATACTTCCCTCAAATCATGGATAATGTTATTCCCCCACCTCATTCTTGGTCTACCGACTGGGCGTTCTCCGGAGTAGAAGTTTATTAAACAAGTAAATTTAGTTACGCTTATTTACCTACAGATAACAACGAGTGATATGGTTAGCACATCGCCTCAATTAGACATCTATTACACAACTAAAGTATTAGTTGGATGTATGAAGTGCCGTTAAATTTTGCACAGATTCTTTTATTCAGGCTCGCGGTTCTTTAACGAACCTGAAAAAATCTTCAGACTCGGAACTCACGGCTTAAAGTCTCTCCCGGAGGACTTGACCATTGGATTTTTTTTTTCCATCCTAAAAAATCCATCGACTCCGGACGGGTTTGAAACCGCGACCATTAGAGCTAGAGGCAAGGGACATAAGCACTAGACCATCCCGGCCGACAATCAAACAATAGGCTAAGAATATATTTTTTTAAATAAAGCCTGTTCCAATTATAGCGAATACAAATTGTTGTTGACTCACATAAGGTATTGAACATTTGGAGGACGAAACTTATCTATCCAAAAGTTATTCCGATTCCGATTGAGGGTCTTTCCACTTTTCAGCGGTTGCCCTTTTACCAGCCGGCTGCTGGCCCTTCACATCCACATGTGTCAATCACAGAGGTAGATGATCAACAGCCAGTGTAGGGGTGACATGTGGTTAGCATGTCGAGTCCTCAACCTGGAGCCACTACTTATTGTAGCTACCCAATTGCCTCACGATTCTGGGTGGGTACCGGTCCCATACTGGCCGAAATACCATGAGAAAATTTCTTCCCCCATGGAGACTCGAACCAGCGCAAGTCCCGTAGCTCTGCGCCAAGGCTTTCTACCTTAACCACTCGGCTACGGCGCGGGACTGGCCGAAATACCATGAGAAAATTTCTTCCCCCATGGAGACTCGAACCAGCGCAAGTCCCGTAGCTCTGCGCCAAGGCTTTCTACCTTAACCACTCGGCTACGGCGCGGGACCAAAAGTCATTCAATTTCGTTTTATTACACATCCAAGTCACGTGTTCACGGGCGGAGGTGAAGAGTTTTAGCGCTAGTGTCGCCGATCTACTGAATCGGTGGAAGTGATTAGGAGAAATCTGTACATACGATCACGTATTGAAATTTTTCAACTTCAAATGTGGGGGGAGAATCTCTAAACACGTGTGAAAGATCTTAACACGGTTGTTAAATTAGTCATTTAAGCACGGAACGCTCAAGCGGTCGGATCATTTAAAATCACGGTATTTGTCGTCTCTCTGTTACCAGCCTCACAATAAATCGCAAGTGGCAACATGTAATGAGAAGGGACAGCTCATTCCTAGACGTAACTCCAAAAGTAACAGGGTTGTCAAGTTAGTCATTCTGCCACTGACCGCGCAGAACGACGGATCATTAAAAACATATTATTTGTCAGCTCTCTTCCTGCCAATCAAACAACATAATGCAAAGGACAGGAAGTGGCAACATATTACACATCCAAGTTAACTGTTCACGGGCGGAGGGGCGAGTTTTAGCGCTAGTGTCGCCGATCTACTGAATCTGTGGAAGGGATGTAGGAGAAAACTGTACATCCGATCACGTATTGAAAATTTTCAACTTCAAATGTGGGGGGAGAATCTGTAAACACGTGTGAAAGATCTTAACATGGTTGTCAAATTAGTCATTTAAGCACCGAACGCTCAAGCGGTCGGAACATTCAAAATCACAGTATTTGTCGTGTCTCTGTTACCAGCCTCACAAGTGGCAACATGTAATGAGAAGGGCAAGGAAGGGACAGCTCATTCCTAGACGTAACCCCAAAAGTAACAGGGTTGTCAAGCTAGTCATTCTGCCACTGACCGCGCAGAACGACGGATCATTAAAATACATAGTATTTGTCAGCTCTCTACCTGCCAATCAAACAACATAATACAGAGGACAGGAAGTGGCAACATAGTAAGGATTAGAAAGAGAAAGACAGTTTGTTAGTTAGCATATTTTCCGCCTGCACAAAACACTTGGATAGGTAATAGTAAGGAAGAGGAAGAGAAAGACAGTTTGTTAGTTAACATATTTTCCGCCTGCACAAAACACTTGGATGGGTGATACCTCCGGATGTTTTCGAAATTGCAACATTATTTAATTGATTTAAAATTGTATAAATATAAAATAAGCTATGAATATACATAAAATTAATTAATTAGAAAAAGAAAAAAACTTACAGTTTCTTTTACGTTTTGAAGTACTAACGTCAGACATAATATTCAGCACTAACCTGAAACAGAAAGAGATAAATTGTAAGTATGTTAGAAACATTAACACTGAGACTCAACAAAGAAATCCTGGATCCATAACCGGTGCCAATTGAACTGACTGAAACATTTTCCTTGCTTTTAACATATTCCGAACGAATGATGCTATTCAGGATGAAAATATAATTTTGAAAACTTTTTATAGATCTTCACTGATAGATACCGAAAACGACTGTAACAAAAAAAAAATTATATATAGTAAAACTTGTTTAATCCGGAACGTGAATAAGGCGGAAATCTGTCCAATGTGAACAAATGTATTGGTCCCGGCGAAATAATAGTAATTTTACGTGTATTTATTTTCCATAAAACGAAATCTATTCAATGATTTTCTGGGTAACCTCTCTTCTTGCAGTAGTCGTACATGCCCATACCAATTTAATTGCTTGTATCTTATATTTTCTGCTATTACATATCTAATATTCATTTTTTGTCGTATGACAGTATTTCTAATTTTTTCATAATTTTGAACATCTTGCTGCTCTGCTCAAGATATCCACTTCCATTGACATAATAATAATAATAATAATAATAATAATAATAACAATAATAATAATAATAATATAATTATTACTATTACTGAGGGTGTTCCATTCGTAATTGCACTTTATTACGGCCACATTTAAAAGAACAATCAACAATAGGGACGTCATTTGACTTAGCGGTTCCTACATGCTCCAGATATCATCAGGACGCATCTGTAATATGTACAATGTTTTTGTCTCGTCATTGAAGAACCGTTCCAAATGATTATATTTACATCGGAGCCTGTCGCAGAGCTCCAGTGACCCAGCTGTTATTTTAGCCATAGCGATCACTCATCCAAACTAACCACAAATAACTGTTATTTACATCCCATTTTCTTGTACAAAACTTACTCCCCTGTGTATTACCCAACCAAGTATTTTGTGCAGGCGGAAAATATGTTAACTAACAAACTGTCTTTCTCTTTCTATTCCTTACCATGTTGCCACTTCCTGTCCTTTGTATTATGTTGTTCGATTGGCAGGCAGAAAGCTGACAAATACTATGTATTTTAATGATCCGTCGTTTTGCGCGGTCATTGACAGAATGAGAAAACTTGACAACCCTGTTACTTTTGGGGTTACGTCTAGGAATGAGCTGTCCTTTCCTTGCCCGTCTCATTACATGTTGCCACTTGTGATTTATTGTCAGGCTGGTAACGGAGAGACGACATATACTGTGATTTTAAATGATCCGACCGCTTGAGCGTTCAGTGCTTAAATGACTAATTTGACAACCACGTTAAGATCTTTCACACGTGTTTAGGGATTCACCCCCACATTTGATGTTGAAAATTTTCAATACGTGATCGGATGTACAGTTTTCTCCTACATCCCTTCCACATATTCAGTAGATCGGCGACACTAGCGCTAAAACCCTTCCCCTCCACCCGTGAACAGTTAACTTGGATGTGTAATATATGTTAGTTACATTCCTCTCAACCAATCTCAACCTATTACCCATCCAAGTGTTTTGTGCAGCCGGAAAATATGTTAACTAACAAACTGTCTTTCTCTTTCTATTCCTTACTATGTTGCCACTTCCTGTCCTTTGTATTATGTTATTTGATTGGCAGGTAGAGAGCTGACAAATGCTATGTATTTTAATGATCAGTCGTTCTGCGCCGTCAGTGGCAGAATGACTAACTTGACAACCCTGTTACTTTTGGGGTTACGTCTAGGGATGAGCTGTCCCTTCCTTGCCCTTCTAATTACATGTTGCCACTTGTGATTTATTGTGAGGCTGGTAACGGAGAGACGACAAATACTGTGATTTTAAATGATCCGACCGCTTGAGCGTTCCGTGCTTAAATGACTAATTTGACAACCATGTTAAGATCTTTCACACGTGTTTAGAGATTCACCCCCACATTTGATGTTCAAAAATTTCAATACGTGATCGGATGTATAGTTTTCTCCTACATCCCTTCCACAGATTCAGTAGATCGGCGACACTAGCGCTAAAACTCTTCCCCTCCGCCCGTGAACAGTTAACTTGGATGTGTAATATCTTGTGGCACTTCGTAATGCATGTCATTTTAATCGGACAGAAAAAAATATTTTTTACGAAATTTCAACAATATTTATAATCTAGGTCCCTGAAGGGTAGAGAATGACTGGGTTGGATCTGAGGAAGAGCTCTCTCTCCTCCTGGCGCGACAGGCCTAGAAGGCCCTTAGCCTACCAGCCGGCTGCAGGCCTCACATCCACAGGTGTCAATCACAGAGGTAGATGATCATCAGCAGTATAGGGGTGACATGTGGTCAGCATGTCGAGTACACCAGCCGTTATAGCTGCTTTTCTCAGCCTGGAGCTACTACTTATTGTAGGTACCCAAATGCCTCACGGTGCTGGGTGGGCAGCGGTCCCATACTGGCCGAAATACCATGAGAAAATTTGTTCCCCCCATGAAGACTCGAACCAGTGCAAGTCCCGTAGCTCTGCACCAAGGTTTCCTGCCTTAACCACTCGGCTATGGCGCAGACTTTACAAAATGCTCCAAATAGCGCAAAATATAGCCTCTCTCTACCAAACCCTTCCATTTAGCTTCATGTGGTGGGACTGTTTTACTGAAGATGGCGGATGAATGGTGAGTTTCTGGCGCCATAAAACCAGATGCTCGGGGCAGACAGAGCTCTGTAGCCTTGTAAGGAAGTCTGTCTAGGAGAAAGACAACTCCGAAATTAAACTCTGGTCCTCCACGTTGGGGCTTTTGCGGTTGGGCTGGTAACCCAACCAAAAAAAAAATACTCAGAAGACTCAGGTGCAAATACGAAACCCGGTCAGATTCAATAGATATAACTTTATAATCAACAGTAGAAAATATTGATAACTTTGGATAACAGAATACGGTACATATTTGTCCGAGGGGAAAAATCCATGATGTGCAGGAACTGCATAAACTAAGTCAATTATGTAACAAGTGGAAGTTATTTTCCGAATTTGCCATTTTACGGAATACATCGCTCCTTTGTTAACTTTGATTTAACTCAGGTTCAGGTCAATTTATTATATAATTATAGAAGATATATTTAACAACAAAGAAGGTCCTTTGTTATTGAGTAGGCATATTTAATATTTTTGTTATTTTATATAATTTAAAATGGTACATGGTAAGCGATGATATATTGAATTGGAAGCCACAGGGAACAAGACCAAGGGGAAGACCCAAGGATCGATGGGAAGATGACGCAATTGAAGATTTGAGAGAGATGGGGATTTTTGATTTGAAATCTACTGCACAAGATAGGAAGAAGTGGCGTAAACTGGTTGAGAAGGCCAAGACATTCCACTGGAAGCGTAGAGCCTGACGAAGAAGAAGAAGAAGAAGAAGACATGGTAAGCGAGTTAATTTAATTAAATTCTTCTTCTTCTTCTTCTTCGTTCCAAAGTATTAGGCAAGGCCTGTTACGATCCTATAGAAAATTTTCCCTCCAGCGTTTCATAGGACGGCCCAGAGATCTTCGTCCTGTTAGTATATAATTATAAACAGCTTTGGGGATCCGATTTGAACTCATTATTGATTTAAATTAATATTTATTTTACGGTAAAATTAAATTTAACATTTTTCGTAGAATTGATAAAGTATTTGTAGTTATTTTTGTAATATCTGTTGCCGAAGCCGTTTATCTAGTTTCATAGTATTTTGTTACATTTGTGTAATATTTGCATTTTGAAATTTAAATAAAATTCAGATGTGTCAGTCAGTCACAGAATCTAGTCAGTCAGTCACACATCACATATTTGCTCATAACTCCGGTCTTAATTGTGATTTATATTTCATTTTTTTATTTAGAATGTAACTTGAAATGTGCCCTCTAAACGGGATGTTGGAAATTTTAATTAGGAACGACAGTTCAGAGAATGATGTATTACACATCCAAGTTAACTGTTCACGGGCGGAGGGGAAGAGTCTTAGCGCTAGTGTCGCCGATCTACTGAATCTGTGGAAGGGATGTAGGAGAAAACTGTACATCCGATCACGTATTGAAATTTTTCAACTTCAAATGTGGGGGGAGAATCTCTAAACACGTGTGAAAGATCTTAACATGGTTGTCAAATTAGTCATTTAAGCACTGAACGCTCAAGCTTTCGGATCATTTAAAATCACAGTATTTGTCGTCTCTCCGTTACCAGTCTGACAATAAATCACAAGTAGCAACATGTAATGAGAAGGACGAGGAAGGGACAGCTCATTCCTAGACGTAACCCCAAAAGTAACAGGGTTGTCAAGTTAATCATTTTGCCACTGACCGCGCAGAACGACGGATCATTAAAACACATAGTATTTGTCATCTCTCTACCTGCCAATCAAACAACATAATACAAAGGACAGGAAGTGGCAACATAGTAAGGAATAGAAAGAGAAAGACAGTTTGTTAGTTAACATATTTTCCGCCTGCACAAAACACTTGGATGGGTAATAGATGACATGTTAAGCTGCATGATGAGTTGACATTTATATCAGTCAGTCACACATACTTTGATAGATAATAAATAGCAGTTTTTCTTCAGAAGTTGTATGTTTATGTACAGTCTTAACCACACACTATTCCTCTATCATATCACGTAGAAAACACCCCTAATTTCAACCAATTGTAATATTTATGCAATCATTTTACTGCAAAAATGTATTGTAAATGTCAGTCAGTCATATATGGAATTGCTCTATAACTAGTGGTCGTCCAGTGGCCGAAATTCGACCCCAATTCATTAAACTTTTACAAATACGTCATTATGCATTAATTTTCTATTTATTTTAAAAATACGAGCGATAGGAAATATGTAGTATAGCTTGGCTAAGCCATATTAAAAAAAAACAGTAACGCGTTATTTGACATTTGTATACTATTTATACCATTTAAATTTTCATTTTGCCTATTATTATGTGTAGGAGAATATATATCGCTTCTTCTTTGTCTCTTACTCCAACCCGTCAATGTTCTATGTCGAGGCATAATGGAAGTAGGTGCGAATATCTAAATATAAAAGAAAATTAATTAAATTATTGAAACCAAGATTAGACGGGTTTAACTTAAATTTAAATGAAATGTACTCAATTTTTTAAACCACTAATAATAAATACGCGAGAGGAAGTCAATTCACATTGCTGCTGCGCGATTTTCTTTTTACAACAATGCACTTTCAGTATGAATGTAAACAAATGAATGAGTAATACACATAACTTCTTTAGAGACAATTTATTTTGTTTAATTTAATTTATTTGTAACACATATTATACATACATTTTATTTTTCTGCACTCCTTCTCTATATGAACTTTGATTAATGCCACACTCCTCCGTTCGCGCAATGTGCTTAAAAAGAGGTACAACGATTTTTCTTCGCGTATTAATATATAGATTTGAGTACTCTTGCGAGAACTCTATAGATTAGGGACTTATTGTGCGTCCTATTCTATCGTCGTAGTTTTTGGGGTTGATTCCTTAAGTTTTTGGATTTTAAGGTTCGTTTTATTTGGTAGCACATGTCCGATCGCAGAAGGAGAGTTTGAAGTTGAAATGTTCGCAACCTGTCTGTCGAACTTTATTCTGATCTCTGTACTTTGTTATAGTATGACAAATAAGTGAACAACTCATCAGGAAGATGATGTTGGGTTGAGATTTAGATTAAGGGCATTTAGGGAAGAAAGCATAAGCCTTTCTTCTTCATAGCTGCAGTTGTGTCTTTTCGTGTGAGGTCTTTATGGGAAATTAGATGAAATAAGAACAGCTAAGTCTCGTAGACAGCGATAAACAGGGCATGGTACAATTGGGAATGAAAGAGGGGCATGGAAACTGTAGGTAAACAAGAAGAATAGCGTCCAATAGGTACACCAAGAATGAAGAGGGAGAATAATATAACCACGATTTGAGGGAGGTAAATTATAAAGGAGATGATTTCTTGATAATCAGAAGTAAGTGCTAATTTACTATAAATTGGTTTAAGAGACCATTACTTGCTTTCGGTCATCTGATAATTCCCTTAGCTTAGAAATTCACAAGTCATAAAAATATTTTTACGACAGAAGGTTCCCTAAAATATGTCTTATTCAAGCCAGAAGGAGGGTTAGAGAAGGTGGAAGAAGTCAAAATCTCATGTTAGCTTAGGATAGGGATGTACGCAGAGAGCTTACGTCCGCACGGCTATGAACCTCCAGGTTTCGATAGCGAATTAGTTATATTTATCGTTGATAGCATCAACACGCTCACGCTATTGAGTAACACTAAGAAATTGGGACTAGAAGTAAATATCAATAAAACTAAATATATGGTCACACATAGAAATACATTATATAATGGAAATGGACAGCTAATGACAAATGAGGGAGATTTTGAGGAAGTGGCTGAATTCAAATGCCTAGGAACAATAATTACAAATAGGAATGAGATGCACAAAGAAATTAAACATAGGCTCAATTCTGGAAATGCGTGCTATTATGCATTGCAGAGACTTTTGACGTCCCAACTCCTTTCAAAACACGTTAAACTGAAAATATATAAAACTATTATTCTACCAGTTATATTATATGGATACGAAGCATGGACTCTTACTTTAAGGGAGGAAAGGAGATTACGAATATTTGAGAATAGAGTTCTTATGAAAATTTTTGGACCAAAGAGAGATGAACAGAAAAGTGATTGGAGAAGACTATATAACAGTGAATTACTGGTCTTTATAGGAAGTCAGATATAATAAGAACAGTTAAGTCTCATAGACTGCAATGGGCAGGAAATGTGGCACGAATGGGAAATGGAAGAAGTGCACGGAAGCTTCTTGTAGGAAAACCAGAGGTTAGACCAAGAATGAGGTGGGAGAAAAACATTAACTATGATTCGAGGGAAGTAGATTATACAGGGTATGATTGGAAAACTTTAGCTCAGAATAGGGATGTATGTAGAGCTTATGTCCGCACAGCCATGAACCTCCAGGTTCGATAGTACCAGTAAATTAGTTATATTTATTGTTGATAGCATTTTATTGCATATAAATCGGTTATCTATTGTTGATAGCATTTTAATGCATATAATTGGGTATACAACAAAGAGGACTTTATTACACCGCAAGGCTGGAGAAAGGACAAGTCATGACATGTGGAAGCCCACACACATATGCGAATGACTAATGTAATATGACTGTCTTTGTGTGAATGAGCGAGAACAGATCATAACAGGAAGTGAGGCCACTGCCTTCTTTATCTCTATTACTGCGTACCCAATTTTATTACATTTAAAATTTATTCCTAAGTTCAGTAGCAAGTGTGACAATTTTGGACAAGAAAAGAAGTGAGGATATTAGGAGGACTTAAATATTTTCAATTTAACAAATAGAATTAACAACATGAGAAACAACTGGTATGAACATGTCAACAGAATGCCTACAGATAGAATCCCACAGCTGTTAGTAAAGTACAAACCAATAGGACATAGAAATGTTGGACGCCCATTTACTAGATGGGAGGATTCATTAAATCCCACTTGATGTGAAAATAGGTCAAAAGGCCTAATTTCATGAAGCAGAAGAAGAAGAAAATTTATTTTACTATTACTAAAAATCAAATCAGATCCAAAATAGTAATAGGAAACAAAATCATAGAACAGGTGAACCATCTCAATTATCTAGGAAGTGACATTTCATTTAATTATGATAATGATATAACTAATAAAATAGCAAAATTCCAGGGAATATGTGGTACGATAAAACGATCACTAAATAACAAAACAACAAGAGAGACCCAATTGAAATTTTATAAAACGTTGGCAGTACCGGTACTGCTCTATGGTTCAGAAGCCTCTTCTTCTTCTTCGTCAGGCTCTACGACTTCCAGTGGAATGTCTTGGCCTTCTCAAACAGTTTACGCCACTTCTTCCTATATTGTGCAGTAGATTTCAAATCAAAAATCCCCATCTCTCTCAAATCCTCAATTACGTCATCCTCCCATCGATCCTTGGGTCTTCCCCTTGGTCTTGTTCCCTGTGGCTTCCAATTCAAAATATCATTCGGCAATCTTCCCTTTGGCATTCTTAGTGTATGTCCAAACCATTGTAATCTTTTGGATTTGATGAAACTAACTATATTTTCTTTATTATTCTTGAGGTATAATTCGTCATTCCTTCTCAACCTCCAATTTCCATTTTCCTTTACTGGACCTAGCACTCTTCTAAATATTTTCCTCTCAAACGTTAATAGTCTTAATTTATCTGCTTCTTTTAGTACCCAGGTTTCAGCTCCATAACATATGATTGGTCTTATTATTGCTGTATATAATTTGAATTTAACATTTTTTGATATTAATTTGCTTTTGAATATATCGAAATTAGCAAAATATGCTTTATTCCCTTGCGATGTTCTTGTTTTGATTTCTTCTTCAACAGTATTATTATCGTTTAGTATTGTGCCTAGGTACTTAAAGGAGTTAATTTGATTCCCTAAACAAACAAATACTGTTATTATGAGTTTGGCAACATCTACCTCCTGTACGTAGGGGGACACGGCGTAGAGCTTGTAAGTTCTGTTGTAACTTCCTGGGTTGAATTAGAGTGTAGACTACAGACTACATGCTTCTTAATAAAATGTCGATTTCTTGAATTTGGTTTACCGTAATCATCATAGTTATCTCGAGAAATTGATTGGAATAGTTACAAATACATCATCTTCGTTTTTTTAAAGGTATGGACCTATTGACCCGTTCCGCTCCCCACGGCTCAATGTTCTACAGGTCGTCCTTCCAACGTCGTTTTGGTCTTCCAACATTTCGTGGGCCTTCAGGTCTATAATAAAGTATCTGTTTTAATAAACGATGATTTGGCATTCTTTGTACATGTTCAAACCAATTACATTTATTTCTGTATATTCTCTCGTTTATATTATGTATTAGTAATTCATCTCTGATACTTTGACTTCTCTTTTGGTGTCTTAAAAATACACCTGCAACGAATCTCAGAAATCTTATTTCTATTGTCTCAATTTTATATTTAACAGATATCGTTGAAGGCCAAGTCTCAGACCGTATGTTGACGTTGGAAGGGCTACTGTTTTGTAAAATTTTAATCGAGTTTCCCTTGTGGTCTTATTTCTCAAATATCTTCTTATTGAACCACATATCTGTTGAAATTTCCCTAATTTCTTTTCCATATCCAAATTTTTCAGGTGCATCCCAGATAATTAAAACAATTTACTTGTTCAATTATGTTTACTCCAATTACAATTTATGTCCTTTCGTGGCGAGTTCCAATAAATGCCATGGACTTTGTTTTCACTATTGATAACTTTATATCTTCAAATTATAATATTTTATTAGTTTCCATAATTTATAAAACTGATTTTTGTAGTTGATTTTCTGAGGAAGCTACAATGATCTGGTCATCTGCAAATAAAATACATTTCATTTTCATACCGTTTATCATACAATGTTCTTCTAAAAGAGTTTGCCATGTACTAATGACATCAAGTAAATAGGCCTATATAGTAAAAAGTATTGGCGAAAGTGAGCAACCTTGCCGAAGTCCATTGTTCATTTCTATGTAAGTTCCTTCAGAACCATTCCCTTCATTTATACGAATTTTTGTATTTTTATATAAACTTTTTATAGCTTTTTAAGTATGTAAAATAATTTGCAGAATCATCATCATCATCAATGGCTCGACAGCCCCACGTGGGCCTTGGTCGCCTTCAGAAGCTTATGCTAGACTTCCCTGTTCTGAGCTTCATTCCTCCAGTTTTTTTTTATCTTAATATCCTGAATTATACCATCCTCCCATCTTAATTTAGGTCTTCCAACTTTTCTGGCCAATAGAGGTTAAAACTCCTGGCGCGACAGGCCTACAAGGCCCTTAGCCTACCAGCCGGCTGCTGGCCTCACATCCACATGTGTGAATCACAGAGGTAGATGATCAGCAGCCAGTGTAGGGGTGACATGTGGTTAGCATGTCGAGTCCCCCAGCCGTTATAGCTGGTTTCCTCAACCTGGAGCCGCTACTTATTGTAGCTACCCAATTGCCTCACGATGCTGGGTGGGCACCGGTCCCATACTGGCCGAAATACCATGAGAAAATTTCTTCCCCCGTGGAGACTCGAACCAGCGCAAGTCCCGTAGCTCTGCGCCAAGGCTTCCGACCTTAACCGCTCGGCTACGTCGCGGGACGGCCAATAGAGGTTGCTCATTGTAAATTCTTTTTGTAATCATTTTGCTGTCCATACGAATAATGTGTCCAGCCCAGGACAATATATTAATATTAACAAAATTCAGAATATCTGGCTTATTATACACTCTATACAATTCATTATTGTATCTCTTTCTCTATACAGTACATTATTTTCTTTCACGGCGCCAAAAATGGATCTCAGTATCTTCCTTTCAAAACGCCCTAATAATTCATCATCAAATTTTAACATGGTAAAAGTTTCTGATGCATATGTTAACACTGGTCTAAGGAGAATTTTCATGCGTATGGACAGCATTTTTGGAAATAGAATATCTTCAGAATTTGATATAACAAAAGGATTAAGACAAGGATGCGGGATATCACCAACATTGTTCAAGATATATTTAGAAGATGTATTAATGAAATGGAATAAGTCATGTAGGGGAATGGGATTCGACATTAATGGCCATTTACTGCACAATTTATTATTCGCTGATGACCAGATTATAATAGGACAAGATAAAGAAGATATAGAATATATGATCAGAAAGTTGGTCGATGCATTTGAGGTAGGTGGACTAAAGATAAATTATATTAAAACAGAATATATGGTAATCGGAGCAAATTCAGAAGACCTACAAATAAATGATATGGTAATTAAACGTGTTGAACAATTTAAATATCTTGGATCTATAATAGATCAATCTGGTACTTGTGAAAAAGATATTAACAGAGTAAATTGTGCAAGGAAGGCGATTAGATCCCTGAATGGTCTTTTATGGAATAGAAATTTGACCAGAAAAACAAAAAAAGAGATTATACATACAATAATAGAAAGTATAATAATAATAATAATAATAATAATAATAATAATGATTTATTTTAGCTGGCAGAGTTAAGGCCATAAGGCCTTCTCTTCCACTCAACCAGCGAATAGTAAAATTATACAAAAATTACGTACATATTACAATTTTAAGATATTAAAATACAGACTAAACAAAATACAATGATGATGGATCTAATACTAGCTAATGCTAACAAAAACATAGAATATAATAAAATTAAAATGATATAAAATAAAGTAAGTAGCTTCCTACATGATTATTAATAGAATGCTCTATATAGTTGTTATGTAGTTAATGTTTTCATTGTGTCGAACAGTACATGCAGCAACCAGCAGCAGAGGAGCCAGAGAAACGCCAAGAAGCCCAAACCTAGATTCTCCCACCACTACGAACAGTCACCGGGGCAGACGGATAATCTATCTGAGACTTAAATGCACTTCTATCCCCGACCGAAGAAAAATTCCTACGATTCTAAATACTGGGCTGAAGAGGGCATATGTAAGATCCTAAAACAGTCTGAAGGTGACAGATTTATTTTCTGCGCTTTCAATCCTACTCCTAAGCTTCGAAAGGCAGGACTTGCAGCACTAATGAAGAATGAGGAATCAAAGAGGAGTATAGAAACCAGAAGGAAAGCGCCCAAGTAGAGAGCCAAGAATGAGCTGGCAGAATAACATTAACCATGATTTGAAGTGTCCCGCGCCGTAGCCGAGTGGTTAAGGCAGGAAGCCTTGGCGCAGAGCTACGGGACTTGCGCTGGTTCGAGTCTCCATGGGGGAAGAAATTTTCTCATGGTGATTCGGCCAGTATGGGACCGGTGCCCACCCAGCATCGTGATGCATTTGGGTAGCTACAATAAGTAGCGGCTCCAGGTTGAGAAAACCAGCTATAACGGCTGGGGGACTCGACATGCTGACCACATGTCACCCCTACACTGGCTGCTGATCATCTACCTCTGTGATTGACACATGTGGATGTGAGGCCAGCAGCCGGCTGGTCGGCTAAGGGTCTTGTAGGCCTGTCGCGCCAGGAGTATAGAGTATGATTTGAAGTAAGTAAATTTTACAGGGGATGATTGGAAAACATTAGTTCAGGATAGGGAAGTATGGAAAGATATCCGCGAGGCCATGAACCCACGAGTTCAATATTGCCAATTAGTTAGTCATGTATTTTTTTCCACCATTCCATATTAAATTATACCCGATGAACAATATGTTCGTAAGTGCGCAGTTG
Organism: Diploptera punctata; assembly: GCA_030220185.1. Taxonomy (NCBI): domain Eukaryota; kingdom Metazoa; phylum Arthropoda; class Insecta; order Blattodea; family Blaberidae; genus Diploptera; species Diploptera punctata. The sequence continues at coordinate 1,606,123 of JASPKZ010000803.1, forward strand.
ATTATAAATCATTGCTGTTTCTTCTATTGCATCCAGGTATCTCAAATGTATAATTTCATCAAAATGAAAACCTGTATTTCAGAATATTCTATACATTCTGTGATTGAGATGACAATATCTCTATGTATAGGGGCCTGCGTCCTTGACGGCGACCTTGGCACTGCACGACCCGCCTACAGTACTGCATCAAGGTGTCCTGTGTGTACCACATAATTAGCGGGATACAGTTCTTCGTTATCTCACACCTACACTACATGACTTGTACTTCGGTCAGGAAAATCACCTACACAGATGTTTCCTCACGTCCAATTCAAAATCACGAATTTACACGAAAATAACCGAAGATTATAATTTAATCATCATCATCATCCGGTATCATGGCTGCTGCCGCCGTCTTCCGGAAACCAAACGCCATTCCTCTCTCTCCATCCATTGATCTTCCTCCATTCCTCTGATATTCATAGCTGCTTATACCCCTTCTATCCAAGTTTTCTTCGGCCTTTCTCTCTTCCTCCATTCCATTGGGATCCTTTGCTCTGGCATTCTTTTGAAATGGCCATACCACTGCAATCTTTTCTTTTCTATGATTTCTATGATGTCCGGCTCCTCTTGTAGACCCATAATTTCCCTTATTTCTTTATTTCGTATTCTATCCATTCTATATTTTCCAGCTGATCTTCTTAAAACATCCATTTCTGTACTTAAAATTCTTTTCATTTCCCTGGTAGGAATTTGCCAGACTCCAGCACCATGTGTTAAAATGCACTTGACTATGGTTGGATATATTTGTAATTTTCTATTTTTTGTAATATTTTTGCTCCACCAAACAGAGTTTAAAGCATTTATTGCTTGTTTTGTTTGTGCGATTCTATTTTTAATTTCCACTGTGTTATCGCCTGAATGGTCTAATTTTGTTCCTAAATAAGTGCATTCAATACTAGGTTTTAGTTCTTCTCCATTGTTGAAATTTATATTTTCCATTTCTTCTCCTATACACAGGTATTTAGTTTTCTCAATGTTTATATAAAGTCCCATTTTTTTCATATTCTTCTTTTAGTTTTTTAGCCATATATTCTATGTCATCGTGGTCTTGTGCTATTAATACCTGGTCATCTGCAAAATTTAGTGAATATACATGTGTATTTTTGATAGGTATGCCCATTTTTTTGACATTTTTCCCTCCAGTCTCTTAATGCTCTTTCGAGATAAATTTTAAATAGAGTTGGAGATAAACTGCAACCTTGCCTTAAACTTTTTGTAATAGTAAATCCCTTTGTTATATGATTTCCAACTTTTATTTTCGAAATAGATTCTTTGTATAGTGCTTTTATAGCTTCTACTAATTTTTTGGTAATGTTATAATTTAATAAGACCCTAAATCATAAAATTCCTTCACGCAAGAACTGAACGAATTTCTCAGCAGATCGATGTCTAAATCTTTTGCTGTTCAATAATATGATTAAACATAGGTATTTTTGTTGGGGAGAGTGTGATTGGATCAAAATGTTACTCTTGGTAACATTATACATTTACAGTAAGCATACAGTTTTCCTCATTAGGAAAAGCAGCTATAATGGCTTGGGAACCGACATGCTGACCACATATCACCCTCATAATACTGGATAATAGTCTATCTCTATAAATGACACATGTGGATATAAAGCCAGATCGGCTGATATGTAAAGAGTCTACTTAGCTTGTCACGCCATGGATTTTACAGGGTTACTTACTTACTTACTTACTCACTGGCACTATCGAACCCGTAGGTTCATGGCCGCACGGACATAAGCTCTCCATACATCCCTATCCTGAGCTAATGCTTTCCAATCATTCCCTGTATAATCTACTTCCCTCAAATCATAGTTAATGTTGTTCTCCCACCTCATTCTTGGTCTACCAACTGGGCGTTTTCCTTCTGGCTTTCCTACAAGAAGTTTCCATGCACGTCTTTCATTCCCCATACGCGCAACATGTCCTGCCCATCGCAGTCTACGGGACTTAACTGTTCTTATTATATCTGGCTTCCTATAAAGACCATGTAGTTCATTGTTATGTAGTCTTCTCCATTCACCTGTCTGTTCATCTCTCTTTGGTCCAAAAATTTTCCTAAGAACTTTATTCTCAAACACTCGTAATCTCCTTTCCTCCCTTAAAGTAAGAGTCCATGTTTCGCACCCATATAATATAACTGGTAGAATAATAGTTTTATATATTTTCAGCTTAACGTTTTTTGAAAGGAGTTGGGACATCAAAAGTCTCTGCAATGCATAATAGCACGCATTTCCAGAATTGAGCCTATGTTTAATTTCTTTGTGCATCTCAATCATATTTGTGATTATTGTTCCTAGGTATTTGAATTCAGCCAATTCCTCAAAATTTCCCTCATTTGTCATTAGCTGTCCATTTCCATTATATAATGTATTTCTGCGTGTGACCATATATTTAGTTTTACTGATATTTACTTCCAGTCCTAATTTCTTAGTGTTACTCAATAGTGTGTGCGTGTTGGCCTTTAGTATCTCCTCGCTATCGGCCAGTAGTACTACATGGATTTTACAGGGTTACTAGTTTCTTTTACATGTTGAGTCAAATCCAGGACCATGGTGCAGCCAGAACGTTTAGCCAATTTAAAAATTGTGATATAATCGGGCATCGATCTCGCGATATTCCGCCCTGTATTGCCTTAATGAAATAGCTATGGAATGCTCTTTGCCCATAATGGGACGGAAGGATTTTTTTTATTAGGAATATTCCACAATACAGCGTTTCTCCATAGTTACATATGCTTGTGAAACTTGGGCCCTAAAAGAAACAATAAAACAGAAATTACTATTTTTTCAAAGAAACATTTTAAGAAGAATATTTGGAGCAAATAAAGGAACTGATAACTGTTGGAGAATAAAAACAACGAACTAAACAAATTAATCAAAAATCAGAACATAGTAAACCATATAAGATCTCTCAGAATTGGTTGACTTGCACATTTGATAAGAATGGATGATCAGAGACTGGTCAAAAACTCTACAAATGGAAACCTACAGGAGGCAGAGCTGTAGGAAGACCGAAGATCAGATGGGAGGATGACACAATGAACGATCTAAGGAAAATGAAAGTGACTAACTTGAATATAGCAAGAGACAGATTGGCATGGAGGAGGATTGTTGAGAAGGCCAAAACTTTCATTTTTGAAGATCTCGTGCCTTCAGATGATGATGATGACAGTGTTTTTCTCCTTCAACCCAAAGTGATTTGTTGCCAGAGATTCCTGTCTAAAGCGCTTCTTCCTTCAAATTTCTAGCTTCCATACTTCTCCTCACTCCATCCATCCAACGTTCTCTAGGTCTGCATCTTTCACTTCTTCCATTAGCTTTCCAATCAAGGATCTTCTTTGGTATTATATCTTCTTCCATCCTTATGAGGTATCCATTTCAAAAATTTTTCTTCTATTTTTTCTAATGTGTTTTTTTTTCAATTTGCATAATTTCCCTTATTGTGCTGTTTCTGACTTTATCCCGTCTTGAAATTCTTTTCGAACGCCTCCAAAAATCCATTTATACTGCTAACAGCTTGTTGGCTTTTCTATTTACTGTCCAGGTTTTGGACGCATATAATAAAATGCTTTGAAACTGAAATATTGTTTACTGTAGGCCCTATCTTATATTAGTCCCGCGCCATAGCCGAATGGTTAAGGCAGGAAGCCTTGGCGCAGAGCTACAGGACTTGCTCTGGTTCGAGTCTCCATGGGAGAAGAAATTTTCTCATGGTATTTTGGCCAGTATGGGACCGGTGCCCACCCAGCATCATGAGGCATTTGGGTAGCTAGAATAAGTAGCGGCTCCATGTTGAAAAAAACTAGCTGGGGGACTCGACATGCTGAACACATGCCACTCCTACACTGACTAGGCCCATCCATCCACCCCTTGGGATACCTCGGTCGTCCTGACCATACTCCCAAGTCCTAGTTCTAGTCCTCCCTATTCTATGTTCACGTCCACGTTCAAGTTCACGGTCCTTACACCAACACCCTAGGGAGAGAGTGTTGGAGTTTGCAGTTCTGGGAATTGCTGAGCTACATAGTACATCAGGTCGCTCAATCCTGACGACCCCACAGTTGGTCCACGGGCTCCATGAGCCTAGCCGGGAGGACTGCTGTCGCAGATCCACCGACCATTCCCCTGTTCTGCCTCCAGGGACGTGTCCTGCAGCCGTTGTGAGACCGGCTAGGGCTACAAGACTCCTACACTGACTGATGATCATCTACCTATGTTATTAACACATGTGGATGTGAGGCCAGCAGTCGGATGGTAGGCTAATGACCTTCTAGACCTATCGCGCCAGGAGAATTTTTTTTTTCAACTTGCATAATTTCCCTTATTGTACTGTTTCTGACTTTATCCCTTCCTGAAATTCTTGTCGATTGCCTCCAAAAATCCATTTCTACTGCTAGCAGCTTGTTGGCTTGTTTTCTGCTTACTGTCCAGGTTTTGGACGCATATAATAAAATGCTTCGTAACTGAAAATGTATATTTATAAACTATATTTAATATCAATATTAGTAAAATTCATATCAAATTCCGTTGAGGTGAAGTCATATGATGAAAGTTAAGAAATTAAATTGTACCTGTTGGTAGGTGCCGTCGTCCTCAACTTTGTTAAAATATTGTATATAAAATTAACTGGAGCGCTTCCGGAAGTTATCTTCCATCTTCTGCAGGTTGAGTTTCCGTTACTTGTTGTTGTGTACGGTGATGTATACTCCAACTGTTTGTAGTCAAACACAAGTCAGTTGCTGCTACAAACAGTTGGAGTATATTAGTCATTCAAAATATCTTTGCAGGCGGAAGAATTAGGAAGCTCTGTTTGATGATACACGTGACGTCACATAAGGCAGTGTATACTGTCAGCGTCCCACGTCCCATTCCCCTCTGAACTCAAAGGTAGCAGTGTCACGTGTTCTATTCCTGCATAAACACGACTGCAGTGCCCTCCGTCAACAACTGAGCTTACTCCTTAAACGGGTAATACATCACCGTACACAACAACAACAAGTAACGGAAACTCAACCTGCAGAAGATGGAAGATAACTTCCGGAAGCGCTCCAGTTAATTTTATATACAATATTTTAACAAAGTTGAGGACGACGGCACCTACCAACAGGTACAATTTAATTTTTAACTTTCATCGTATATTTAATATAGTTTTCTGTATATTATATTTGTATTTCAAAGCTCTGAGTTCAACATTCTAATGATTGTACAGTTACAATATCGTGTTTGGATGGTTGCTTGTGGCAGGGTTTTATTTCTTAGACACTCTATACAAATTCGTAGAAAAATAGCAGTCATGCAATGAAAAATGTTCATTCCCCAAGAAGTTCACAGTGGCCCATAAGCAATCGATTGCAACGTTCTTAGAATGAAAAGTCAGTTGCCTTTAGATGTAGGGGAAGTTCACTTATACATAATACATTGTGTAAAATCACGTAATTGTCATTCCGTTGGCATCCATCTGAATAACCACGGGATATTTTGTTCTTTAGCTATGAAGGAAGCAGGAAATTGTTCTCATAGCATAACCCTAGAATGTACACGCAATTTCAACACCTTATTCTGCATATCGGGGTTCGTGCTAACCCAATAAAAATAAATAAACTTCTGTGTTCAAATTAAGTTTGTTTTGTTGAAAAATAAAATTTTATTAAAACTAACTAACTCACTGGCCGCGCGGACATAAGCTATCCGTACATCGCTATCCTGAGCTAACGTTTTCCAATCATCCCCTGTATAATCTACTTCATTCAAATCATAGATAATGTTATTCTCCCACCTCATTCTTGGTCTACCAACTGGGCGTTTTCCCTCTTGTTTTCCTACAAGAAGCTTCCATGCACATATTTCATTCCCCATTCGTGCCACATGTCCTGCCCATTTTGGTGATGATCCCCATAGTATTATACCATATGTTAACAGTGAATGTATGTATGCAAAATATACCGTTTTTAATACTTCCTCTGGTAATATTCTAGTAAGGACGCGAATCGTATAGCATAATCGGTTAAGTTTTTTCAGATAAATGTTGTACCGTATATGGCATTCCCATGACAGATTGGAATCAATCCATAACCTAGAAATCTGGCACAATTTGCTTCTTTTCCAGTCTCTTCTAATATCTCCTATCAGATCTAAACCCTTATATAATTCATTGAATTCTTGATTCGTTCTAATTCTCCACATATCTCGTTCCTGTATTGCTTCATAAATCTTCCTTAATATTCATCTTTCCCATATATTTATCATGTACTTATCTTTTTCTGATAATGTCCATGTTTCGAACTGAACCTCATTTCCCCCCCTTAAAGAGCGTTATAAAAAAGAAAATGTTAATATTAATGGGAGCTACTGTTACGTACAAGTGGACATTTGTAAAAGCAGTATTTCAGATGTTTACAATTTAAGTTGAGCGGAAAAGCTACTTTTCGTCTTCCCTCGTGTCTTGTTTGAAAACGTGAGGAGGGGAAACTACATGGAGACAGATAAGAATATTAAATGGTATATATCATCCCCTTCCACAAGAGTTCAAGTCCAGAAGTAAGATTTATAGAACGGAGAAGCAGAGGGAAGCAAATAATTCTGTCGCCGTATCAGCTATACTTGCTCGATACATTGGAATTTTCAAGATACATCCTGAAGAGTACCCAATTTACAATCGAATGCTTGGAGAATAAAAAGAAAAACATTCCATAGATTGTACTGTTCAGAAAAAAAAATACAAGTGTGAATGTGGAAATGACCCTTCCCTGAAGTAGTCCCCGCGCAGGGAACCGAATGACGGACTATTTTACCTCCTGAAATTGTTAAGACCAAAAAGAGATGAACAGACAGGCGGATGGAGAAGACTACATAACAGTAAGCTACATGATCTTTATGGGAAACCAGATATACTTTACTTAATACTTAATACAGGCTTTCCACTTTACAGCAGATTGCCTTTGATTCCTGATTTCCAGAGATTCCTATCTTCCCATTGTCCATCTTCCTTACCCCTCTTCATCATTGCATCATATATTCCCTCAAACCATGCTCTTCTACTCCTCCCCTCCTCCTTCTGCCTGGTACCATCCAATCCAACACCTGTTTAGGCCACTGGTCTTGCGACATCCGTTGTACATGTCCATACCACTGTAGAGCTCTCTTTGTTATCCTATCGATAACAGTTCCTTGTGCATCCATTTCTTGTCTGATATATGTATTTCGAATATGTTGTAGCCTGGATATTCTCATACTTCTCCATAATCCATCCATTTCTGTCGCCAAGATTCTTTTCTGCATCCTTTCATTTATTGTCCAACTTTCTGATCCATATGCAAGTATACTTTCTATTATTGTATGTATAATCTCTTTTTTTTTGTTTTTCTGGTCAAATTTCTATTCCATAAAAGACCATTCAGGGATCTAATCGCCTTCCTTGCACAATTTACTCTGTTAATAATATCTTTTTCACAAGTACCAGATTTATCTATTATAGATCCAAGGTATTTAAATTCTTCACACGTTTAATTATCATATTATTTATTTCTAGATCTTCTGAATTTGCTCCGATTACCATATATTCTGTTTTAATATAATTTATCTTCAGTCCACCTACCTCAAATGCATCCACCAACTTTCTAATCATATATTCTATATCTTCTTTATCTTGTCCTATTATAATCTGGTCATCAGCGAATAATAAGTTGTGCAGTAAATGGCCATTAATGTTGATTGCCATTCCCCTACATGACTTATTCCATTTCATTAATACATCTTCTAAATATATCTTGATATAATAAGAACAATTAAGTCTCGAAGACTGCGATGGACATGACATGTGACAGGAATGGGGAATATATATTATTCAATTGCTTCTGAGTGAAACCAAGACAAAAGACAGTCAGAAGTCTAACTTCTCATTATGTTATTTAAATGTTTGCGTACATAGAACATTATTATTATTCATCATCATCAATGGCAGGCATGGATTAAGCCAATTGGCCTCTTCCGCTTCAGGAAAGAAATTGATCCCTCCATCTCTTCTTAGGTCTTCCTGGGTCTCTTCGCCCTGTGGGTCTGTAGTTCAATAGCTGCAGAGGTAGTCTATTGTTTGGCATCCTCAGAAGGTGTTCATGCCAATTATTTTGATATTTTTGAATGATTTCAGTTATTGCTGGTGTGTTGAGAGCTTTGCGGATATCTTCATTACGCATGTGATCATAAAGCGTATAACCCGCTAAAGGTCTTAATAACTTCATTTCTGCAGCTACTATCCTATTTAATTTACCTGTAGTAAGAGTCCAGGTTTCAGAACCATAAAGTAGAGTTGGAAGAGCCATTGTTTTATAAAATTTTAGAATTGTATCTGGACGTATTTTTCGGAAAAGAATGCTTTTTATTGTTCCTATAAGTTTTTGAAATTTGACCAATTTTATGTCTATGTCTTTACATGTGTCGTACGAAAGATTGCAGCCAAGATAAGTAAAGTTATTAACTTGTTCTATTATATTGTTGTTAATAACAATTTTAGTTCTTATCGGTATTTTCCCTTGAAACGCCATAGTTTTTGTCTTAGTCACCGAAATTTGTAAATTATAATCTTGGGTTATATTTGACAATCTATGTACTGCTCTTTGTAGGTGATCTTCAGAAGTAGCCAATATTACTTGATCATCTGCATACATTAATGTGTTGAGGGGGTCGACCATCAATCATAAAGTGTGATTGTGATTGGTTTTGCCATAATTTTATGATTTAATTCATATATAAATTAAATAGAAGAGGGGAAAGTGGACAACCTTGTTTTACACCTTGGGATATTAGTCTATCTGATTTGCTGATTTGATTATTTATTTTTATTCGAATTCGTGTGTTATGATACATGCTTTGAATCGCTTGAATTAAATGCTTGGGTATTCCTGCATTATGTAAGATATCCCATAATTTTATTCTGTTTACTGTGTCGAAGGCTTTATGATAATCAATGAATATCATAAAAGTTGGTATATTAAATTATTATTATTATTATTGAATCTCCAAATACTTTGAAACCCTATTTCGCCACAAAGGCATGTTAGGGTTGTAGCTTATTATAACAATATTATACTATACATTGTAAAACAGAAATATTATCTTATGGTTTTGAATGAGTGTTATGAATTACATAAATCACCAAAAAGTCTTTGAAAATACTACAAATGCTATGAATGTTTGTCATGAAGTTCATAAAATGTTTATAATAATTTTGGTTCTTAAAAATCACTTCACACATTGATGCAGAAGCCTCATCATCATTTAAAAGTAAGTTTAACCGGAATCGTTGTCTTTCGAATACAGGACAATCAAATAAAACATGTTTTACAGATTGTATTGTCCCGCGCCGTAGCCGAGTGGTTAAGGCAGAGTGGTGCAGAGCTACTGGACTTGCGCTGGTTCGAATCTCCATGGGAGAAGAAATTTTTCTCATGGAATTTCGGCCAGTATGAGACCGGTGCCCACCCAGCATCGTGAGGCATTTGGGTAGCTACAATAAGTAGCGACTCCAGGTTGAGAATACAGCTATAACGGCTGGAGGATCCGACATGCTGACCACATGTCACCCCTACACTGGCTAGATGATCATCTACCTCTGTGATTAACACATGTGGATGTGAGGCCAGCAGCCGGATGGTCGGCCAAGTGCCTGCTAGGCCTGTCGCGCTTGGAGAAAAAACAAATTGTATTGATTCTTGACATTTCCAATTATGATGTCTGGGTTAATATATAATCTCCTAAAATAGCTTCCAAATTTTCCACGGCCAGTCATAAATTGTGTTAAAATGAAATTTGGAATAAAATGTTTTGCATTTAGCCTATGGTGTACTGTAGGACATTAAAGAACAAAACAAGAAGAGATACCACTGTAGACTGAAGTTTCATAAAACATTGGCAGTTCCTGCATTACTTTATGGGAGTGAAACTTGGGTAATGACCAAAAAAATTACAAAGTGGAATACGAAGCGTAGAAATGGAACTTCCTCGGAAGAACATAAGGCTGCACAAGAATGAATCGGATAAAGAATGAAGATGTAAGAACAGAGTTAAATATATATCCATCGAATGGTAAAATCAAAGGATATAGAGAAAAATGATTTAGACATGTAGAAAGAATGAACGTAACAAGATTACCAAAAGCAGTGTTTAACTACAAGCCAAGAGGTTCAAGGAATGTAGGAAGGCCAGTGAAAAGATGGACAGAACAACGGTGAGGCAGAACAGGCAATTTGCCTAGCCCGTGAAGTGAAGAAGAAGAAGAAATGTTTGTATGTGAAACCAAGACAAAAGACCGTCAGAACTGTTACTTGTAAATATACTATATTACAATAATCATGATCAACAACAAGGATTAAGCCAATGGCCTGTTCCGATCTCATTATAGGTCGAATTGGTCCTTCCACCTCTTCAATGGTCTTCCCAATATTCTTCTCCCTTTTGGTTTATAATTATATATTCTTCTTGGTATGCGCTGTTCATCCATTCGTAATACGTGCTGAAGTGGACTAGAGGTTATGCTCCTTGCCTCTGGTCTCGAGGGTCGCGGGTTCAAACCCGGCCGGGGTCGATGGATTTTTTAGGATGGAAAAATCCAAGGAGCAAGTCCTCCGGGAGGGACTTTAAGCCGTGGGTCCCGAGTGTGAAGATTTTCAGGCTCGTAAAATATCCTTAAGCCTGAATGCAAAGGCCTCTAAGCAAAATTTACCGAATTTTCCCGTCCTAGTACTACCTTGGTTTCCCAGATGTCAGTATGAGGCGGAACGCTGACCACGGACCACTCAAAAAGACATCTATACGAAAACAAGTGTAACTAAATTAGTATGGTTCAAATTCTTCCCTGTAGGGGGAGAGGGCCTAAATCTCTGTAAAGGGAAAACATGGGCTTACAATACAATACAAATACGTGCAGAAGATAAGCATTTTGATAATATTTTATTATTTCACAGAGATTAAATATATTATGTTCTCTTCTTATGTCTTCGTTTTTCTTTTTATCGGTCCTTTGGTATCCTGCTATTGCTCTCAACATCTTCATTTCAGCAGCCTCTATTTGTTTACTATTACCGGTTTAAGGAGTAAGCGCAGTTGTTGACGGAGGGCACTGCAGTCGTGTTTATGCAGGAATAGAACACATGACACTGCTATCTATGAGTGCAGAGGGGAATGGGACGCGGGACGCTGACAGTGTACAATGCCATATATGACGTCACGTGTAGCAACAAACAGAGCTTCGTAATTTTTCCGCCTGCAGAGATATTTTGAATGACTAATATCTGCTGTTGTTACTGTCCAGGTTTCACTATATTACAATCTTAACTTATACTGAATTAAGATCATTATCCTATTCATGACAATCATAGGCTCTCCGAGCTCAAGAAAATATATGTACAGTGGCGTGCTGCTAGGTCTCAACTAGACATCGCCGCTGGAGGAGCAAACAAGCCAAGCTATTGAAGAGTCGAGCCTTATTTGCCATGAAATAATCGGGCTCAATTTAATAGAGGTTACAGAGGCTGAATGACGTATTTAAATGGTAAATCAATTTGCGCAAGTGACTAATAGTTTTGTTTTCACGATCATATTAACATCTGGTCACTTGTAAATCAATGGAGAAAGTTTGTGCCACTAAATTAAAGAAATAGCTGAACGCTGATGGAATGCTCAAGGTCTCGGCAAGACTTGTGCAACATCCCAGGCCATGCCTGAACAACTGAATGGCCTTTCGTTTTTTGCAATAGTGTCTGATTTGATCTAAAAGAAATTCCAAGTAATTGAATTAAATTACAGCTGGTAGTCTTGTAAAGTACAGTTGCCCCCATTAATATTCATTTTCATCTTGAATGTACACTTTATTGTTCTTTCATAAGTCTTTCTCTATCCAAACAAAATTAATTTTATCCATAAATATTCAATTTTATTTTAATACAGTTGGGATCAACCCATCCACCCATCCAATTGCTGATTGGCTCAAATTCGAGCTTTGGCCTCCCTTAACTTTTGCCTCCAATCATTTCTATTTTGCGCAGCAAGCCTCCAGTTGCGACACTGAAGTAGGTTTGCAGCATCTTCCTTAATACCATCCTCCCATGGTTTTTTCGGTCTTCTAACTCATCTTCTTCTTCTTCTTCTTAAACTTAATTTGTAGGATTTCATCCTGTTTATTTCCAAAATCACTCATCGGAGGAAGACGTATTGGATGTGCATTCACTGTCTATCCATCTCTTGGCTGGTCTTCCTCTTGTTCTTCTCCCGTCCATTGGTCTATCTTCTTTACCTCTTTTTGCAAGCCGGTTTTCTTCCATTCTTTCTATATGACCCTTCCAATATTTTCGCCTATCTATAATAAATTTGGTTATGTCTTGAATATGGCATTTGTCCCTAATTTCTGTGTTGTGTATTTTATCAAATAATGTTTTCCCCTGAATAGTTCTTAAGATTTTCATTTCGCATGTGCTTATTATTTGTTTAGTTTTTGTTGTATCAGCCCTAGTTTCTGCTCCATATACGACAACTGGTCGAACTATCGTTTTGTATAAGCGGGTTTTGCTTTCTAATGACATATGTTTGTTGCGCCAAATTAAATCTTTCATATACCCTGATATTTGTGCTGCTTTATCAGCTTGTTTCTTTACTTATTTTATTAAATTTTTAGTGTTTGTTATTAATACACCTAAATAATTAAATTTTGACACTTGTTCTATAATTTTTCTTTCCACTTCTAATTTGTATCTCACTGGTTCTTTTGATATTGTTAAGCATTTTGTCTTTTTCGTGTTAATTTCCATATTGTATTTTCTGGCATTTATATTCAATTGATGTAAAGATGTTTGTAAATTATCTCCAGATTCTGAAAGGAGAACGACATCATCTGCGTAACATATTAAATGAAATCTAGTGTTTCCCATTTTATAACCCAAACGTGGTGGTATGTTTTCAATAATTTTATCCATTATTGTATTATAAGAATGGACTTAAAGAGTCACCTTGCCTATGCCCTTTGTGAGCGTTATTTCTTTAGTTTGCTGTTCTTTTACTTTGATTACTGTTTTACAGTGTGTATTAATTGATATTATTGCTTCCAACTCATATATTCCCCATAAAACTTGCTGTAAGCACCTTTTTAGGCGCTCGGTCTGTTGAGAGCTTTTGTATATGACCAACCCATTCCAATTTCGTTTATTTAATAAAATTGACAAGGTCAGGTTCATTGTATTTGTTACACAATTCTTTGTTATATCATATTCTATACTGACCACTAATATTTACCGGTCCAAATATTTTCCTAAGTACTTTTTTAAAATTATTTAGGGCTACCTCTGATCTTTTAGTGAGGTTCCATTAATAAACCCCATCAGCCCACTGCTCTTCAACATCATGACAGCTGATATTGTGGATATCACCAAAGATAGTGCGACATCGATCATAATGTACGCTGATGACATGGTATTGGGATCATCAAACAAAGATGAACTACAATGCACATTAAATAGACTCGAAAAATGGGCAAATGAAAACTGCCTGCAAATAAACCATCAGAAAACTAAACAGATGACCTTCAGAAAAGGAGGAAAACCTACTGAAAATGACAGGCTAATGCTCCTTGGTGAGCCACTAGACGTTGTATCGCAATTCACCTACTCAGGCATCACCCTACAAACAACCATTAAATCCTACAGAATACATGTGCAACAGAAGGTTTCAGCTGCAATAAGAGCGATATACAGCATCAAAAATCTCCACCAATTATCAACAGAAACAGCTATGACGCTCTTCAAGACAGTCATAACTCCCATAACAACATATGGAATTAACATAATATGGGACAAACTCACAAACAGAGACTTGACACAAATAGAAACAGTAAAAGCACGCTTCATGAAAAGAGTTCTGGGAGTTGGAAAAACAGCACCTTCAAGAATGACGTACGTCTTAATGAAAGAAACCTTCTTCATTGAAGACATTAGACGGCAGCTATTCCTATCGAACACCTGCGCATATGAGACAACAATGCAAGGACTACAGGAGAAGAGGAATGACATCTGCAGCGAATTCTACACAACAGAGGCTATGTGTACGAGAGAGTGGACACGACCAAACTACGAGATGAGGCACATCCTAACACGGTATTCAATCCATGGCTTTCACCACAAGGTTTGCAGCACAAAGCGATTCCACGAGCCAAACCAAGAATGCATATGCGAACTGTGTAACAATCCATGTGAACGATATCACGTCGAAAAGTGTGCGGAAAGACAATTATCGTTTAACAAGTTTTGCTTAGACAAAATTTACTAACAATTTGCACATTTGTGCGCATTTACTTTCATTCATTAATAATGAGTATTTTATCAAACCCCCATCAAATGATTTTCGTGAATTTTATCCGAATCATAAAGTAAAAATATTAACCCCCAAATGTATTATTCACTCACTCATGGCGCTAAAGGACTAGAAGGTCCTTGCCTGCCTGCCTCTGCTGGTATCACATCCACATGTGCTAATCATAGAGGCGGACAATTATCCATTCAGTATAGGGATAATATATAGTCAGAATAACGGGCTACTAGAAAAAACTCCTGGCGCGACAGGCCTACAATGCCCTTAGCCTACCAGCCGGCTGCTGGCCTCACGTCCACATGTGTCAATCACAGAGGTAGATGATCAACAGCCAGTGTAGGGGTGACATGTGGTTAGCATGTCGAGTCCCCCAGCCGTTATAGCTAGTTTCCTGAACCTGGAGCCGCTATTTATTGTAGCTACCCAATTGCCTCACGATGCTGGGTGGGCACCGGTCCCATACTGGCCGAAATACCATGAGAAAATTTCTTCCCCCATGGAGACTCGAACCAGTGCAAGTCCCGTAGCTCTGCGCCAAGGCTTCCTACCTTAACCGCTCGGCTACGGCGCGGGACAACGGGCTTTATAGAAATCATCATCCAGGGATTAAGCCTGTTGGCTCGTTCCGGTTTCATGAAAGCTACAATTGTTATAAAATTGTTCAGATCATCTTCTGTGTGTGCTCCAACATTTCTCCTTCCGTGTGGTTTATAATATTAATATATTTGATAATAAACCGATATTGCTAAAAGTAAAGTCTGTAAGAAGAAAACGTAAAACCCATGCTTTTGATGGTAAAATTATTTTTTGTAGATAACTCTAGTTTTATTCTAGATATGTTGGAGATGATTTTTTGTTGACTACTTTAATTTTATCCCAAGCGCGTTGGAAATTAAAATTATTTTTCATTTTTTAGTTCGGTTTTCTAATAAAGCGTGTTGTTTTAGTTTTGTAACTATTATGTATTTTTATAGTTTATTTGGGATACTAATAAATCTTCAATTAATTTCGTGAACGCATTCTCTCCACAGAAACAGGTTCCCTAAAACTGCTTTCCGTTTTTACGATAACAACATCAACAAGACGTGACCTCATCTGTTACGTCACATCATTCATTAAATTACGTGCATGTCCACACATACCTCATTCAACTGCTAGTGAAAATAATACCCAAGAGATAAAATAATTCATCAACCTATAATAAATGTTATTTATTTCGTTTTTACAAAATATTTCATCACCATTTTCTATACTCAAAGCTTTGCAGTAAAACCATTGTTCTCTTCTTTCAGCATTAGCGTATACTAATTTATAGGCTACAACAGTACACGAAAATACATTAAAATCCAAAAGAGTTTTTTAAGTTTATTCTTTTAAATCATATAATAAGTTTCAGTGATCATTATGAGAGTAATTGTCAGTGATGAATTATAAAAATATATTAAACTTTGACCCCGGAAGTAAATATCAATAAAACTAAATATATGGTCACACATAAAAATACATTAATATAATGGAAATGGACAGCTGATGAAAAATGAGGGAAATTTTGAGGAAGTGGCTGAATTCAAATACCTAGGAACAATAATCACAAATAGGAATGAGATGCACAAAGAAATTAAACATAGGCTCAATTCTGGAAATGCGTGCTATTATGCATTGCAAAGACCCTTGATGTCCCAACTCCTTTCAAAAATCATTAAACTGAAAATATATAAAAGTATTATTCTACCAGTTATATTAATGAATGCGAAACATGGACTCTTTAAGGGAGGAAAGGAGATTACGAGTTTTTTGAGAATAAAGTTCTTAGGAAAATTTTTGGACCAAAGAGAGATGAACAGACAGTTGAATGGAGAAGACTACATAACAGTGAATGATATGGTCTTTATAGGAATCCAGATATAATAAGAACAGTTAAGTCTCGTAGACTGCGATGGGTAGGACATGTGACACGAATGGGGAATGAAATACGTGCATGGAAGCTTCTTGTAGGAAAACCAGAGGGAAAACGCCCAGTTGGTAGACCAAGAATGAGATGGGAGAATAACATTAAGTATGATTTGAGGGAAGTAGATTATACAGGGGATAATTGGAAAACATTTGCTCAGGATAGGGATATATGGAGAGCTTATGTCCGCGCGGCCATGAACCTACGGATTCGATAGAGCCAGTGAGTTAGTTAGTTAGTTATTAAACTTTGGCCATCGAAGTAGCTAAATTAAAGTACCATAGGAATAATAACACTGAGCAACAAAAAATAAACATTTTTTGTCTCAGAAAGAAAAATATCTGATTCTGATAGTATTTTCTCTCCTGAATTCAAATATAATATCGGTTTTTCTCCATCACGCAAGGTTTCCGAGAGACAGGCATTTATAATTTCTAACACTTTAATATTTTCTACATTCGTAACTACACAATATTCGAACATTCGGACTCGCCTAGAAAGCAAGAAATGACAATTTTCTGCTATATTTCGCCTGTGGAGCATCCCTCTTGATGTTCCAACAGTAATCGGCCAGCATATTAGGATTCCATTTGCCTTGATATCTCTTTTCCATAGCTGAAAACTCCCGAGTTAGCTCATTTGGTTTTATTTTACAACAGACAAATGGACGAAAAACGTTTATTAAAAAAATAATTATTTAAATCTATAAATTGAAATTGAAATAAAAAAACTGGGTGATGGAGAAATTCCGAATACATATTTGAAAACACGATAAAAAAACTTCATTAAGTACAACTGTTGGTACTCATGAGAGAAAAATCATGTTCACCAATGTAATTGTAAACAGAAATGAGATGCACAGAGAAATTACATAGGTATGGATGACATGGTCTTTATAGGAAGCCAGATATAATAAGAACAGTTAAGTCTCGTAGACTGCGATGGGCAGGACATGTTGCACGTATGGGGAATGAAAGACTTGCATAGAAGCTTCTTGTAGGAAAGCTAGAGGGAAGGCGCCCAGTTGATAGACCAAGAATGAGGTGAGAGAGTAACATTAACTATGATTTTAGGGAAGTAGATTATACAGGGAATGATTGGAAAGCATTAGCTAAGGATAGGGATGTATGGAGAGCTTATGTCCGTGCGGTGATGAACCTACGGGTTCGATACTGCCAGTGAGTAAATAAGTAAGTAAGTAATTGAGGACGATGCATTTGAGTCATGCTTTAATCATCGATTCTGATGCAACAAAACGGCTGAAGGTGTTGAATCATCTGTTGCTGAATCGCGATCTAAATTTTTAAAACACAAGTCTTGCAAACCTTTGACTAGTGATAAAAAAAAACAGTTATTTTAAATGTGTTTCACAAGTTCTGTGAAAAAATCTCACCAGCTTTCTTGTAATCCCACAACAGGCCCGGAGACCCTTGGGGTAAAAAAAAAAAAGTAAAGTGATCCCACAACAGACCCGGAGGCCCTTGGGGTAGTAGGAGGTAAAGGCTCCCACTTTTTCTAGACAATCGACACTTGATGTCAGCCGGGTTGTCAGCCCTGCGTGACGGCCGCCTTTACCCCCAGAACAAGCGTCTGGTACTCATTTACGTTAGAGGCTGAGTCGACCCCAGGGCCATAATGCCGCCAGAGGGTTTGGGTCAGTTTAAAAATCCTGACCCCCAACGGTACTTGAACCCTTGATCCTCCGGCTTGTAGCTCAGTGCCTTAACCACTACGCTACGGCGTGCCCCCAGACCCTTGGGGTAGTAGGAGGTTAAGGCTCCCACTTTTTCTAGACAATCGGCACTTTATGTCAGCCGGGTTGTCAGCCCTGCGTGACGGCCGCCTTTACACCCAGAACAAGCGTCTGATACTTATTTCCGTTTGAGGCTGAGTCGACCCCAGGGCCATAGTGCCGCCAGAGGGTTTGGGTCAGTTTAAAAATCCTGACCCCCACGGGACTTGAACCCTCGACCCTCCAGCTTGTAGATCAGTGCCTTAACCACTACGCTACGGCGTGCCACCCAGCTTTCTTGTAATATACCCAATTCAACAATCACATGTCTTATATACTTCACACGTGCTCCCTGTCAATGTGACAGTAATTGTCGGGCGAATGGGGAAAGGATACAATTGGCGTTTGTTTATGGTAGACTCACTCTAAGAGGGGATAAGGTATAGATCTGATTTGAACGCGTGAAACTTGGAGCCAGCGCAGCGCTGAGCATGTTAGGGTAACCAGTGGGACATGATACAAGGAGCTATTGTGACGTATTCCATCTGCAGTTTGTTATTTTCTGATGCAGAAAGGAAAGCAAACGCCTTATTCTCACATAAACAAAGCATATATTAGGATAACGGAGACGTAATAAACCTGACCTACGTGCAGTCCTGCGCAAATACATCCGTATTAAAAACAATACATCCATTCCCACAAGATTTAAGAACTTACCAAACTTCATTACAAGTCGAATTTATGGTTCAATTTTGATATTTTTACGGAATGTACCTTACTTACTTACATACTTACTTACTCACTGGCACTATCGAACTCGTAGATTTATGGCCGCGCGGACATAAGCTCTCCATACATCCCTATCCTCAGCTAATGCTTTCCAATCATTCCCTGTATAATCTACTTCTCTCGAATCATAGTTAATGTAATTCTCCCACCTCATTATTGGTCTACCAACTGGGCGTTTTCCCTCTGGCTTTCCTACAAGAAGCTTCCATGCAAGTCTTTCACTCCCCATACGTGCAACATGTCCTGCCCATCGCAGTCTACGAGACTTAACTGTTCTTATTATATCTGGTTTCCTATAAAGACCATGTAGTTCATTGTTAAGTAGTCTTCTCCATTCACCTGTTTGTTCATCTCTCTTTGGTCCAAAAATTTTCGTAAGTACTTTATTCTCAAATAGTTGTAATCTCCTTTCCTCCCTTAAAGTAAGAGTCGATGTTTCGCATCCATAAGTTATAATATAACTGGTAGAATAATAGTTTTATATATTTTACGGAATGCACCATTCTTTTGTTAATTAAATCGGAACTGTCAAGTTTCATTGGGAGGGAAAATAGAGGCCGCTAGAGCGGTTTTTAATTTTGGCTATAAAAATCGCCTTTCTTATCGGTACTATTTCGATTTTTTCGGGGAATGCATGTTTCATTTTATTTTAATGGGATATATCGACATTCGTTATGAAAAAAATCGAAAATGTTGGCGCTATAGAGATTTTTTAAATTTCGTTTCATGTTTAAGCCTATTTGTAATGGTCTAATTTTATTGGAGAACAAATTCCATCTGAATTTTCTTGATTTTAATATATGCCGAGATTGGTTGTGAAAAAACTTCTGCCGCTAAATCCTACAACAGTGAACTACGTGATCTTCGTGATAAACCAGATGTAATAAGAAGATAGGCTACGATTGGTAGAATATGTGGCACAAAAGACTTGCATGGAAACTCTTTGTAGAAAAACCCGAAGGAAAGCGCCCAGTAGGTAGACCAATATATATGATCCGAGAATAATTTTAGCCTTGATTTGGAGATAAATTATACAGCAAATGATTGGAAAACATTAGCTCAGGATAGAGATGTACTATTATTGCCTTTTCCTTTATGAAATTGGATGCAATGACTGTGACTTGAAATATGTTGGGCAAACCAGAAGATCCATTTTAACTAGATTTAATGAACATATTGCCCATTTCAGACTCAACAGAATTGAAAAATCTGGAGTTGCCCAACATATTTCTGAGTACGGTCATGCTATCAATAAAAGTAACCTTAGGCTGGTTCGTTCGGTCATGGATTTCAAATTCCTTAACGTCCTTGAAAGTTTGGAAATTTATAAAAATAAGGATAAAATAATGAATAAAGACAAGGGCCTATTCCGTACAGCGCCCTCTTTTCTCTAATTGAAACAAAAGAGGATTAGTTTTAGTATGTTTTATTGTTCACTTATGAATGATTGCGTCATGTGACGTAGTTTGTTTTTAACTGAATTTGTTTCTTTACTTATTATCAATTCTGTCTTCAGTCAATATCTGGTCTTGAGAATGACAGCTTGGCTGTAGAAACTTGTTGACCATTTTAAAACATTAATTGGTGAAATGGGCATATTGACTACATATATATTTTAATGAATGATGATGATTGCGATGTCCATATGATTTCGGGGACCGTTTGGGCTTAACGTTTTCCTGACATTTGTCTTACAGGTGAGGAAAAACAAAATAGATCTATAATGAAATAATAGTTTGAAATTCCTCTCCCGTAAGATAGGGCCGCCGCGCCGTAAGATTCTTTGGCTGGGCACGTAAAAGTTCTATAAAGTGAAAAGTTATAATACGATGGAGAAGGAGAAGAAGAAGAAGACAATTCTTTTTTTTTTTTAGCAGAGTAACAAAACTTGAACCTTCGATTTCATTGTGGTATTCCATGTCTTTTTCCAATGTTCATCGATGCCAATTGAAAGGTAAAAAAACATTGCAAAGATGTCAGGGTTATCTCTATTTTCGTTATTTTGTAACATTCTTTGTTTTTTCCCTGTCTCTTCAAATAAGAATAAAATAAAAAATGCATTCATGACCTACATTATAACGAAGTTAGTATCATCACATATTCAACTGTTTTGTAGTGAGTATTGTTAACAAAAGAAAACCAACAATTTTGTAATTTCTCACGATACGAAAGAAAAGAATTTGCTTCCTTCCTTTTTTTTTTTTTTTTTTTACAATGAAGACGGAAGTTTATTGTCAGAGAGGAACTGAAGCATCGTAAAGAAGAAGTCCAATAAGTTGAAACAGTCCTGCATCCTCGTGCTTTCGTCTTACGCAAGGAATCATTATTATCCACTATTTTTACTTTACGTCTTTAAATGCTTTTTTATGAACATTCATGTGACACTTTTATTAACAAACCTATACTATATCTTCATAAGTAATGCCACGAGTGATTTCCAATTTATCTAGAGAATTTAGAAATCAAGAGTGGGATTTGTTAGGACAATTTAACGAATACAATTAAGCTGTTTACTCTTAAATCATTATTTAACTATTCATCCATCGTAGGGCAGGACTTTCACTGCAATCAGAGCATTTTAATGCTATGCTTTGCAGCTTTACTATTACAATATTTTATAAATTACTAGAAGTCCCGGCCACGCGTTGCTGTGGCTAAGGTATACGTTAAACATTTAAATTAAGTTGCTGTCTTTCAGCCAGATTACTTAAAACTAATACTTACACACGAAATTAATAGTATTGAAAATAAAATAAACACTGAACACACTTAAATTATGAAATAATCAATATTTGTAATTCAATTGAAATTTGCGGGTGCAACAAAAAGCACAGCCATCTGGATCTCTCTTTGTTAAATAATAAACCAATTACCTTACCAAATTACCTTGCACCGTCACCTATTAGAATCGTACGGAACTCACAGATAATTACCGCCATCTGTTAGAATCGTGTGGAACTCACAGATAATTATAACTCTTTGTTAAATAATAAAAAAATAATTTGCAATAAAAAATAATGCTACTATAAATTTAGTTATAAACTACCCTAAGTCATAAGTTGGATCAAACTGCACACAGTGTGCAAAATTGTATTAAAATCGGTTCAGTAGTTTAGGATTCCATCGCGGACAAACAACGTGACACGAAATTTTTATATATTAAGATAATATTATATTTTCTGATTTTCACAGCTTTGGGGGAGATGGTTTATAACTGGTAACAGCCACATTCCTAGCTTTGGCCATAGTTATTGTATGCACCCCTACAGTAGTGGCGGTAGTAAAATGACGTCCCTTCTATCAACTCCGGTGACATAGATAATAGGGAATTATAGGTGTGGTAGCTTCCTGTTGCTTTTCACACCGGTGGAGGATGATGATGATGATGGCTGGATGATTTTCGGGGACCGTTGGGCCCTAAGCTTCCTGACATTTGTCTTACAGGTGAGGAAAAACCCCGAAAAAACCTCACCCAGTAGCCTGTCCCGACCGGGAATCAAACCCGGGCCCGCTGCGTGACAAGGCAGCACGCTACCTCGAGACCACAGGGGTGGACTATTTAATTATATATATATATATATATATATATATATAAATCTAAACGGCGATGTTTGAAAATAAATGAAAAACTATTATTATGCTTCAATCGTTTATCACTGCAACCAGATCGTATTATTTATTGCCAAAGGATCGCAATATTGTAAGAATGCACCCTAGTGGAGAAAAAATGAAACACATCAAACTGTATATTAATTATTTTCTGATGTCCTATGATGTAAATATGTCAATTATATTTTCCTGGAACGTTATTACCTGGGTAAAAATATGTTTAAGAAAGTGCAAACAGTGGTTTCTTTATTTTGTGGTATAATCAATTGCTACAAATGTTTTTATATTATATTCCGCAAGCACTATCTGCTGACATTCGTGCATTGGTGGCCACAAGAAGTCACTGCAAAATAATGCTATGACCTATTCAGAATGTTAAAAAGGAGGAGCTTGTTTTTAAAATGTTTTTAAAATGATAAAATTAAACTGATCATATCGAGATGAAAAAGACTGTGATTGATTGTAAATAAAAAATCATTAAAATGTGATGGGTCTTTGACTCCCATTTGTGGCATGAGTTAAATAGTCATTTAAATCTTCAGACTTGGGACTCGCGGCTTAAAGTTCCTTCCATAAGACTTGCTCCTTGGATTTTTCGATCCTGAAAAATCCATCGATCTATTCTACGCTGTTACGTAGTCTGTCATGGCTTTCCTGGTTTTGATACATCGAGCATTCACACACGACTCATATCACCTTTTCTTGGCTGGGCCCAGGACTCCCAAGGAGAGACTACAACCCCCAATTTGGCCCTATCCTGCCCTAAGTTGTTGCATAGGCTCAGAGTCGTGAGGAAGTACACGAATGTGCTCTCCTGTACTTCCACAATCACATATTCTAGACTCCTGCGGTTTGCCAGACCAGACATTTTTTTTTTCAAAATGAGATGAAGTGAAGGATGATATTAAATTAAAAATAATTTCAAAAATAACGAAAACTGCAAAAATACAATCCAGAGGGCCAGTCACCGATTTATAATGCAAAAAATCCAGTTAAAATCAAACATTTGAAAATCGAGTTATTTTCCCCAAAAATGACATAATTTCAAAAATATCGAAAACTGCAGAAATACAATCTAGAGGGTGTGTCCGCGATTTATAATGCAAAAAAATCCGGTTAAAATAAAAAACTTGAAAATCGAGTTTTTTAGTTTTCTAATAAAGCGTGTTCTTTTAGTTTTTTAAAACTATTATTTATTTTTTATTTTTTAGTTTTAATATTTTACAGAATAAGATAAAAATGTAAATATCTTTAAATTCAATACTATTGTATTATGAGCTAAAAGTAATACCCTTCTATTAAAAAAACCCTTCCAGCCGGATTTGAACCAGCGACGTATGGATTACTGAAATTATATACCACTAAGAGTTCACTGCTCTACCAACTGAGCTCTTACAACGATTGACTAAAAACTCGACAAGTCCGCAACCTATTATACCACTTTTCATTTTTTTATTTTCGGATGATTCTGGCCAGGATTTTAGAAACAAAATATGAAATTATTGTATTGTGACGGGTCCTCTACACATATACAAAGTTTCAAGTCGATCCAATGTTTCTAAGTGGGTGAAAATCGCGTTGAAAGATTCCGTTACATTGATACAAAAACACTTTTTTTTATTTTCTGATGATTATGGCCAGGATTTTAGAAAATAAATATGAAATTATTGTATTGTCACGGGTCCTCTACAAGTATACAAAGTTTCAAGTCGATCCGATGATTTTAAGTGGGTGAAAATCGCGTTGAAAAATTCCGTTACATAGATACATAGATAGATAGATACAGGTCAAGCTAATATAAAGCGTGTAATAAATGGATGGAGATGAAATGACTTGATAAGGGAGGGAATAGTAGTGGAGAGCGTTGGTGTAAAGATGTAAAGAATGCAACATACCCTGAAGTAGGCCTATGAACAAATATTAAAAAACAAAAAGTCTTAAACCACTCCAAATACCCTAATTCATAAGCATATTACGACATTTTAACTTCAACTAATGTATTCACATAGTAATCATAGCTATGATTACACTGGTCAACATGATTTTTGTCTCATGAGTACAAATTTGTACTTATTGCAGTTTTTTTATCGTGTTTTCAAATATGTATTCGGAATTTCTCCATCACCCACAGTTTTTTTTTATTTCAATTTCAATTAATGGATTTAAATAATTATTTTTTAAATAAACTTTTTTCGTCCATTTCTCCATTGTAAAATAAAACCAAATGAGTTAACTCAGGAGATTTCAGCTATGGAAAAGAGATATCAATGCAAATGGAATCCTAATATGCTGGCCGATTATTGTTGGACCATCAAGAGGGATGCTCCACAGGTGAAATATAGCAGAAAATCGTAATTTCTTACTTTCTAGGTGAGTCCGAATGTTCGAATATTGTGTAGTTACGAATGTATTAAAGTGTTTGAAATTATAAATGCCTGTCTCTCAGAAACTTTGCGTGATGGAGAAAAAACGATATCATATTTGAATTCAGGCGAAAAAATACTATCAGAATTACATATTTTTCTTTCTGAGACAAAAAAAAAAGTTTATTTTTTGTCGCTTAGTGTCATCAGACATTCTTCAGATAAAATGTATCCGTTATTTTTCTCTCTTTTACCTACTTTACCACTATCTGTAGTCTACATAAATCCTATTCAGGATGTCTGTAGAGTGGATATAAACAAATGCAACAATTAAATGAGTTGATTTAAATTGTTTTTAATTATTAAAAGTTAGAAAATAATTGTTGTATTTTTTTTATTTCCACTCTACAGACATTCTGAATCAAATTTACTCCTGATTTCATTTGTTCTGCTATCATACTATAGCCTGCAGTGCTTCTTAATATTTTCATTTCTCTATCATTAGAAGCTTATTTTTTTTATTGTTTCTGCTCTAGTTTTCATAGAATGAGTTAAAATTTGTCTTATATAGGTATTGTATATTCTGATTTTACTTTCTATTGTCACGTATTCATTTTTCCATATTATATCTTTTAATGATCCAGATACAGTTGATGCTTTTATTGTCTGAGTTTTCATTTCATTTAATAAGTTATTACTTGTTATTTTTGTTCCAAGATAGTTAAAGCTCTTAACCTATTCTATGCTTTTAGTATTAACTGCTAATTTGCATCTTAATGTATGTCTACAGACAGTCAAAGATTCAGTTTATTCCATGGAAATTATTATGTTGAATTTTTATATTGTCTGTTGAAATTTATATCCCATTCTCAGAAGATTGCCTTCACTTTCTGCTAGGAAAACAACATCGTTTGTGTAATATAATATTTTTATTTCTGCTCCACCTATAGAACTCTGCCTGTTTTGTTTCTTTTATTATTGTATAACTAACTCAGTGGCACTATCGAATCCGTAGGTTTATGGCCGAGCGGATATTAGCTCTCCATACATTCCTATCCTGAGCTAATGTTTTCCAATCAACGCCTGTATAATCTACTTCCCTCAAATCATTGTTAATGTTATTCTTCCACCTCATTCTTGGTCACCAACTGGACGTTTTCCCTCTGGTTTTCCTACAAGAAGTTTCCATGCACGTCTTTCATTCCCCATTCGTGCAACATGTCCTGCCCATCGCAGTCTACGAGACTTAACTATTCTTATTATATCTGGCTTCCTGTAAAGACCATGTAGTTCAATGTTATGTAGTCTTCTCCATTCGCCTGTCTGTTCATCTCTCTTTGGTCCAAAAATTTTCCTAAAGAACTTTATTCTCAAATACTCGTTATCTCCTTTCCTCCCTTAAAGTTTATTATTGTATATAATACATAATGCTATTAACAAAGGATAGAGCTGACACTATCTCGTATTATTATTATTTTTATTTTCTCTGTCAAATTGTTACTTTTGCCATTAACTTTAAACTTTTTTTTTTTGCAAGTCCTAGTGTCTCTCAGCGAGATTGAGGCGTTCTGCCTCTACAGCGGAGAAATTCAACCACACTAATTTAGTTACACTTCTTTTCGGATATATGTCATTGAGTGGCAAAGTTAAAAAAATTTCTCGAAAGGTCCAGGAAGCGAGAGGCGCGTAAAAATATCTACATTGAAAGACTAAACTAAGATGAAATTAAATATTATTTATTCATTTAATTTGTATTTTAATAATTGCTTTAAGGGAGGAAAAAAAAAATTACGAAGTATTTGAGAATAAAGTTCTCGAGAAAATGTTTGGGCTAAAGAGAGATGAACAGACGGGTGAAAGGAGAAGACTGCATAACATGATTTTTATGGAAAACCAGATGTAGGCCTAATAAGAACAGTCAAATCTCATATAATATGATGGACAGGACTTGTAATACGAATGAGGAATTAAAGAGGGGCATGGAAACTCATTGTAGAAAAACCGGAGAGAAAGCGACAAATAAGTGGGAGAATTACATTAACTATGATTTGAGAGAGATGAATTATACAAGAAAAACATTGTCTCAGACAGGGACGTATGGAGAGCTAATATTCGTGCGACCTCCGGGTGTGAGTTAGGTAGTAGTTAAATTCAGTTTATTTTTTACAATGCCACCAGCTCTGGGACTGTTTGCTAACATGGCGGAATAGTAACCCACTGCTTAAATTGGGGCGCCTTGAAATCGGAGTTACATTACGTTGACTATTTAACTCATGCCCCAAATGGGACTCAATGGCCAATCACGTTTCAATGATTTCTGTTTTACAACCAATCAGAGTCGTGTTTCACAAAATATTTATCAGTGTTATAATTACCATATTAAAGAAGGCTCCTCCTTTTTAATATTCGGAACAGGTCTGACCATTATTTTGCAGTGACTGAGCCTGTAAGAAATACGGCTACCAGATTGTATGTATAGTGTATGAATGTTAACACATGCTGCACGTGGGAGTTAATATAAAAACATTTGTAGCAATTGATTATACCACCGAAAAAAGAAACCACTGTTTGCACTTTCACTACAGAGCATTCTTACAATATTGCGTTCCTTTGGCAATAAATAGTATGATCTGGTTGCAGTGATAAACAAAAGAAGCAGTTGAAGCGTACCTATCGCTTCTCATTTGTTTTCAAACATCGCCGTTTACATTAAATATATAAATACTTTAAAATAGCTATAGTTAAATAATGATTTGTGAGTAAACAGCTTAATTTTATTCGTTAAATAGTCCTAACAAATGCCACTCTTGATTTCCAAATTCTCTAGATAAATTCACTCCTCACTTCGTGAGTCGTGAATTTATCGATAATTTGGAAATCACTCGTGGCATTACTTATGATGATATGATGGGTGATGAATAATAATGAAGCACCATGAGAGTCCTTAAACTTAACCTAATTTCAGATCATGGGAGGCCACAGGAATAATTCCCTTTGAGAAAATGTTTTAGAGTATCGACCTCGGGACCCCATGAGCTGTAGTCAAAAGCTGATACCACTAGCCCATGAGGCTGGTCAATTCGGTACATTTATTGTATTACACATCCAAGTTAACTGCGGAAGGGCGGAGGGGAAGAGTTTTAGCGCTAGTGTCGCCGAACTACTGAATCTGTGGAAGGGATGTAGGAGAAAACTGTACATCCGATCACGTACTGAAATGGTTCAATTTTAAATGTGGACGGAGAATCTCTAAACACTTGTGAAAGATCTCAACGTGGTTGTCATATTAGTCATTTAAGCACTGAACACTCAAGCGGTCCAATCATTTAAAATCACAGTATTTGTCGTCTCTCCGTTACCAGCCTCACAATAAATCACAAGTGGCAACATGTAACGAGAAGTGACAGCCCATTCCTACACGTAACCCCAATAGTAACAGGGTTGTCAAATTAGTCATTTTGCCAATGACCGCGTAGAACAGGCATGGGGAACTGGGGCTCCGGGAGCTCATAACAAATCCTCTCCGCCAATGCCCATTCACTCATTTGTACCTGCACTGCAGACGCAGGAACACAGTGAGAGTCAGTGGCGTACAATTCAGCGTGAGCATGGCAAATTCTAAACACCGATACCATTTTAATACTGACTGGGAAAATGATTATTTTTGTATTCAGAATGACACGGAAGTTGTTTGTTTATTATGCTGTACGCGGTTCCGTCAAGTGAAGCACTATAATATCCGACGACATTTCAGATCTTCACATGCAAATCAGCATGGACAGGATAAAATTGCAGGTATGATTAGAAATATGTAACAATATTTATTTACTTTTAACATGCACAAACGTTACACGTAATGTACGTAAGAATGGAAGTGATTAGTATTACTCATTCAAAGTATCTCTGCAGGCGGAAGAATCAGGAAGCTCTGTTTGTTGGTACACGTGACGTCATATAAGGCAGTGTACACTGTCAGCGTCCCACGTCCCATTCCCCTCTGCACTCATAGATAGCAGTGGCACGTGTTCTATTCCTGCATAAACACGACTGCAGTGCCCTCCGTCAACAACTGCGCTTACTCCTTGAACGGGTCCTGATACTGCAAGGTATGCGAGACGATAACAACAACAGTTACGAGTTCAATGAAGGGTGGAATGAGGAAGGATGTCATACTCCCCCTCATGGCAGAAATTAACAGTCAGTGACCTCAACAAAATAGAAAAAGTGAAAGCAAGCTTCATGAAGAGAATAACTGGAACTGGAAAAACAGCACCATCCAGATTAATTTATGAACTTATGCAAGAAACATATTTCATAGAAGACATCAGGATAACATATCTCCTACCATCTACAGAACCATATCAAAAAGCAGTAAAAGTGAGGGAACAGAAACGGAAGGAAATAAATGAGGAATTTTACACTTCCAGTGCCATGACAGACAGAAACTGGACAAGAGAATGTCAGACACTGAGACACGTTGTAACCAGACTAGCAATACATGGCTTTCATCACAAGGTCTGCGAAAATAAAAAATTCCACCAGCCAACTGAAGACTGCAGATGTGCACTGTGCGGTGATAAGTGTAAACTTTATCATATCACAGAGTGTAAAAACAGAACAAAATCAATTAATGAATACAGCAAAGAGTGAATACAAGTGATCAGTGGAAAAGAACGTAAAACTTTCGAAACTAATGCTCTTCTGAGTGCTCCTTTATATTATTATTCGGCACTTCCCCATGCCTGGCGTAGAAGGACGGATCATTAAAATCCATAGTATATGTCAGCTCTCTACCTGCCAGACAAAGAACATATACAGAGGACAGGAAGTGGCAACACATTCTGGCTGCTGTCGTCGTAGATAGTAGACATCATTGGAAAGCCTCCACAACGCAGAAACCATCGCACCGACATCGAAGTAATCGTCCATCATGTGCATGGATGACGAGGCATTCTCCCTCCCACCAGCCATTCATACTGCTAGAAAGAACAACACTAGGAGAAACACTACACCAATAGAAACAAGGAACCTATTTGAACTACTGGACACCGACAAGGAAGAAACGCCACCACCCATCGTGGTCCACACCGATGAAGTTACACCGTACAAACTGGAATGCATCACCGCTGGCAACAAGAAAGAAGTATCCATGCGGTACACCCAAGGCCGTCTAACCACACGAACAACGACAAAAAAAAGCATATAAACACCTCAAGGAGTCGAAGACACCGTTCTACACGCACGGATATGGCAAAGCTCCGGTCATCTAGCTCACCATGAGAGGGCTCCCCAGCTACATCACAGCTTTAGATACTCGTATTTAAATGAAATTAGTGACAATCAAAATAGAATCGAATAAGTACATTCAAAAGCCTAATAAATAGGATGTTAAAACTCCCTCTAAATAAAGACAATTATAATAAAGAATTAAATTACATCAAACACATGGCAAAAATTAACGGCTACAACAAACAAATAATAAATAGAATTATAAACAAACAAAAAAAAACAACATTACCAACATAACCAAACTTGAAATAGAATCCAATGACAACAACAAGAAATGGATAACTCTCACGTACACTGGAAAAGAAACATTAAAATGGCCAACACACTAAAAAAGCTCGATAAGAATATTAATATATCCTACAGAACTGACAACAAATTAAACAATTTAATAAACAACAACATCGAAGAAATAGATGAATTCGACAACAAAGGCATCTGCAAATTAACATGTACAGACTGCAATAAATTACATTGGGAAAACCAACAGAAGCTTCAACATTAGATTTAAGGAACATTTCAGAGATTTCGTTTACAATGGAAGAAAATCAAGTTACGCAAAACATGTAATTCAAGCTGGACACCATATGCATAACATCGATAACACCCTCACAATAGTACATAGAGAAAACATTCCAACGAGAATAAATATACTGGAGGAAATCGCAATCCTAAGAGAAATCAACAACAACCTGATTCTCAATGAATACACACCTAATCCACACAATTCCCTGTACAAAATTCTCACAACCAAGTCAGTGCTTCAACAAGGGTCAACAAGAACGGACCTAATGCATTCTGCTGATGATGGGACTAGTCCCGAAAGGCCTACAGAGTTTTAAAAGAACTTAAGTTGAGACGGACCTACAAGGTAACTATATTAGAGTTTTTAACCGTACATTATATTACTATCAAAAGAGAAACTCAAAAAGTTTTGTGCATGTTAACAATGGAGAATAATGGACAACAATACAGAAACTAAACTAAATTTAATAATTTTTTTGTGGTCGATATGGGTTTATTATTGAATATTTAGCAGACATCGATGTCTGCAGCGTCACTCGTGGAGGCCACATGCAATGTCTATGAGGTACAGCAAAAACATTTTCAGTTTCTCTTTTGACTGTCACCAATTTCATTTAGATACGATTATCCAAAGCGACGTAGTAGTAGATTAAAATATGATACTATATTTGTGGACACGTTGTATTAATAGCCAATGTTTTTGAAAATACAAACTGCCTTAGAAATGCATTCATTTCCGTCTTCTCTAGAAAACTATTGCAAAGACCTTGAGGACGTGCAATTTGAAAAAGTCGTGACTGAGTGATGCATATGTTTAATCAAGCAGAAATAAGAATATATCCCGGTAGAAAGGTCATGATGTCACGTGGAATTGAAACAAAATTTCTATGTTCGATAAATCAGTTTGTGTGTTGAGGAAGTGACCCCAGGGTCCTGTCATTAATAACACATTCTTCCTATAGAGGGCGGTTACACGCCAATACCATGCTGAGTGAGATGAACATATACTGTAACGTACCATCTACGACCCTCTAAGGGTCAATTTCACCAACAGAGGTAACTGTATTACGTAGTGATTTCCAGTTCAGAAGATGATCTACAAAGAACTATTTTTAATTTGGAAAAAATAAGTGCCAATTACATTTTTAAAAATTCAAAGAATAAAACTAAAATTAGCATTTAAAAGACATGATACCTTAAGAGCAAAAATAGTAATTGATAATAAAATTTTAGAGCAGGTGAACAGTTTTAAATATTTATATTTCAATTTATCATATGTTAAAATTGAAGATAGTAATGACAAAATAAATAAATTTAATCTAATGTGTGGCACTATTAAAAGAACCCTTAAAAACACAAGAAAAAGAAACAAAAATTAAATTTTATAAGGTAATGGCAGTTCCTGTATTGATGTATGGATCAGAATGTTGGACGATCACTTAAAGACAAGAACAAAGGTTGGAAGCAGCTGAGAGTGGATTTTTAAGAAATATAGCAGGATATACTCTGCTGGATAAGAAAAGAAATGAAGATATAAGAAAGGAACTAAATATTTTCAAACTTACAGACCGAATAATTAAATATAGGAACGCCTGGAAAGAACATATTGATGGAATGCCAGAAGAAAGATTTCCAAAATTATTGCTAAATTATAAACCACACGGAAGGAGAAGTGTTGGACGTCCACACAGAAGATGGTCTGAACAATTTTAACAATTCTAGCTTTCATGAAACCGCAACGAGCCAACAGGCTTAATCCCTGGATGATGATGATGATGATGATGAGAGGTAACTGTATTACGCCAGTTTAAGCTATGCATTATACACGGGGAAAACTGGCGTAATACGGTCCCCGAAATCATATGAGCATGATCACCATCCTTATCATCATCATCATCCTTCACCGGCGTGGAAAGCAACGGGAAGCTACCACACCTACAATTCCCTAGTAAAGCTGCAAACATAGCATGAAGGACCTGCCTTCGGGCAGAATTACTATGGATGGAAGCTTAAACAACTGTTTCGGTGGCAAGCCTTAGCCTAGTTGGCTAAAGGCAACATGCCACAAAACCGGAGGGTCGAGGGCTCGAGTCCCGGTCAGTCAGGATTTTTAAACTGACTCAAACCTTCTCTCGGCTCCATGGTTCTGGGGTCGAGTCAGCCTCTAACGGAAATGAGTACCAGACACTTGATCAGGGGGTTAAGACGGTCGTCAAGCAGGGCTCCTAAGGCTATAGTGGGATTACTTTATCAGTTTCCCTTTAAACAACAGTTTGTTTAACGGTAATAAAATGTTCGCACTCTGGTGTAATATTAACAGTGTAGGACATTGCCCACGCACGTGTCTATGAACTGCAAGTGACTACGTTTACAAAGAAATGGAGACAAATTTTCAATTGAGGGGATGGTAACAAATAAGGTCGTGGCATATGTTTAACCCTTTGAAGAAAAGAAAAGTTTATGGTTGAACTTTAACTTAGTTGTTTGAAAGATAACATCAGAGATATTTATCAAGTACTTCCCCGGTCATGCCAAGGTCTCAGCTTTCTATCACTCAATGTACTATATACTTACTTACTTACTTACTTACTCACTGGCACTATCGAACCCGTAGGTTCATGGCCGCACGGACATAAGCTCTCCATACATCCCTATCCTGAGCTAATGCTTTCCAATCATTCCCTGTATAATCTACTTCCTTCAAATCATAGTTAATGTTGTTCTCCCACCTCATTATTGGTCTACCAACTGGGCGTTTTCCTTCTGGCTTTCCTACAAGAAGTTTCCATGCACGTCTTTCATTCCCCATACGTGCAACATGTCCTGCCCATCGCAGTCTACGAGACTTAACTGTTCTTATTATATCTGGCTTCCTATAAAGACCATGTAGTTCATTGTTATGTAGTCTTCTCCATTCACCTGTCTGTTCATCTCTCTTTGGTCCAAAAATTTTCCTAAGAACTTTATTCTCAAATACTCGTAATCTCCTTTCCTCCCTTAAAGTAAGAGTCCATGTTTCGCACCCATATAATATAACTGGTAGAATAATAGTTTTATATATTTTCAGCTTAACGTTTTTTGAAAGGAGTTGGGACATCAAGAGTCTCTGCAATGCATAATAGCATACATTTCCAGAATTGAGCCTATGTTTAATTTCTTTGTGCGTCTCATTCCTATTTGTGATTATTGTTCCTAGGTATTTGAATGCAGCCACTTCCTCAAAATTTCCCTCATTTGTCATTAGCTGTCCATTTCCATTATATACTGAATTTCTACCTGTGACCACATATTAGTTTTACTGATATTTACTTCCAGTCCTAATTTCTTAGTGTTACTCAATAGTGTGTGCGTGTTGGCCTTTAGTATCGCCTTGCTATCGGCCAGTAGTACTACATCATCAGCATAAACTAACAGCTTATTAATACCATTGAGTTGTAAGCCTTCCTCATTCTCTAAAGATTTAATGGCATGCTCTAGTACAAAATAAAATAGTAGAGGAGATAGTGCATCTCCTTGCTTCAACCCATTCTGGATTTCAAAAGTGTCTGAAAACTGTTTGCCTACACGCACCCTACTCGTTGAGCCATTTAGACACATTCGTATAAGTCTAACTAACTTTTTAGGAATTCCGAACTCCAGCAGGATACTATATAACTTCTCCCTCTTAATTGAATCATATGCTTTTTTGAAGTCTACATATAGTTGATGTACAGTACCATTATATTCCCATTTCTTTTCTAAAATCTGTCTTATACTAAATATCTGATCTGTTGTAGACCTGTTTCTTCTAAATGCACATTGATGATCTCCTAGAATGTCAATGTACTATATAGCAGGGGTTTTTCAAACAGTATGGCGCGTCTCTCTGAGAGGGAGGGTGTGGGGCTCCGAAATTTCTGAAGGGAGGAGCGAGAACTTTGAAAAAATACCTAAAATATGTCATCATATTAAACATAAAAAAACAGCAGTATTTTATATCATAAACATGCCTACATTACTTTTTTTTGATCGCACAACAGGCCCGGAGGCCCTTGTGGTAGTAGGAGGTTAAGGCTCCCACTTTTTCTAGACAATCGGCAATTTATGTCAGCCGGGTTGTCAGTCCTGCGTGACGGTCGCCTTTACCCCCAGAACAAGCGTCTGGTACTCATTTCCGTTAGAGGCTGAGTCGACCCCAGGGCCATAGTGCCGCCAGAGGGTTTGGGTCAGTTTAAAAATCCTGACCCCAACGGGACTTGAACCCTCGACCCTCCGGCTTGTAGAGCACCCCACGCTTTTGATGGTAAAATTATTTTCTTTTTGTTGATAATTCTAGTTTTATTCTATATGTGTTGGAGATGATTTTTTTGTTGACCACTTTAATTTTATCCCAAGCGTGTTGGAAATTAAAATTATTTTTAATTTTTGAGTTCGGTTTTCTAATAAAGCGTGCTGTTTTAGTTTTTTAAAACTATTATTTATTTAAAACTATTATTTATTTTTCTTCTGTTTCACACTTCTAAAAGAAAGCCATGGAGAACCTAATGGCACTTCAAACTCAAATTCGACAAAAAAATGTTAATTATCTGGTTCTTTAACGGTGTCCTTCATATGAGCAGGTCGAACTCTGTGTAAACCCAGCCTCCAAGCTGCTAAATTATCACTTTAGCGGTTTAATTCCGTTTATATTTCTCAGTTTATGTAGTTTATACAAAAACATTACATTTTCATTGTAAATATATTAATCTATACTCTTAAATTTATCTTTGTCGAATCGAAACCTCGAGAGGCCCATCCTTCTAGAAAGCGATGCATAAACCCATCTGGAAAGCTCCAGACTCTTCATTTGCGCTCACGAATCCCTTATATTTTATAAGGGGAGACTTGAGAGTATCGTTAAAGCTAGCGAAAATCAAGCCCGCCCGATAATGCATACGCTTTAATTAACAGAAGAAATAGGTATATATTCCGTAAATCAGTAAAATCGAAGCATAAATTCGACTTGAGAAATTTCCTAAATTTACGCAGTTTTGGCGTGGCCTGTTTTTTTTTTATCTGATTAATGATTAGCGACACCTAAAGAAAATGTTCAATTCGCACCCAGTTATCATCCATTGAATTGCGCCATGATGGTGAGTTAAACAGCTGCAAAACGAATTGCGCAACACGTGTGTCATGTAATGAATCAGAAGTAAATGCTGATAGAAAACTATTTCCCGGATGCTTTCTGCATCTTGTCAATACAGTATATTGCATACTGTCTGTCAATATAAGCCAAATTCCATGGGGCGACAGGCTATAGGCCTATCAGATGGCTGCTGGTCTGGCATCCATGAGTGTCAATCACAGAGTTGGACGATCATCTAACCAGTATAGGGGTGACATGTGGTCACCATATTAGGTTCTTCGGCCGTTATAGCTGGTTTTCTCAACCTGGAATAGCTTCTTATTGTATCTACTCAAATTCTTGAGGATTCTGAGCGGGTGCATGTCCCATACTGACCGAAATACCATGAAAATATTTCGAACATAGCGCCAGTCCCGTAGTTTTTGCATTAAGTTATGTTTTAAATTGTTCAGCTATAAATTGCAAGTATTTATAAATAGATGCATAAACAAAATAATAAGATTAAAATGGCCAGAATCAATATCAAATAAAGAATTATGGGGGAAAAACTGACCACAAAGAAATTAAAATAGACATAAAAAAAAGCGAAAATGGAACTGGATAGGACATACATTAAGAAAAGATCGCGATTTTATTGAAAAAATTGCATAGGATTGGAACCCCCAAGGACACAGGGGTAGAGACAGACCGAAAGAGACATGGAAGAGAACCGTAACTAACTCACTGGCACTATCAAACCCGTAGGTTCATGACCTCGCTGACAAGCTTTCTATACATCCCTATCCTGAGCCAATGTTTTACAATCATCCTCTATATAATCTACTTCCCTCAAATCACAGTTAATGTTATTGTCCCACGTCAATCTTGGTCTACCCTCTGGGCGTTTTCCGTGTGGTTTTCCTACAAGAAACTTCCATGCATGTCCTTCATTCCCCATTCGAGCCACATGTCCAGCCCATCGCAGTCTACGAGACTTAACTGTTCACATTATATCTGGCTTCCTATAAAGACCATGTAGTTCATTGTTACATAGTCTTCTCCATTCACCTGTCCGTTCATCTCTCTTTGGTCCAAAAATTTTCCAAAGAACTTTATTCTCAAATACTCATAATCTCCTTTCCTCCCTTAAAGTAAGAGTCCATGTTTTGCATCCATATAATATAACTGGTACAATAATAGCCTTACATATTTTTTGTTTAACGTTTTTTTGGAAGGAGTTGGGAAGTCAAGAGTCTCTGTAGTGCATAATGAGGAGAACCATCCTTGAAGAAATTGCAAAGGATGGGAAAACTTGGAGGGAAGAGAAGACGTTGGTTCAGAATAGGATCAGTTGGCGACGCTTTGTGGATGCCCTATACTCCTAATAGGAGATAAATGAGATGATGAAACTGTTCAGCTATGCCGCGGGACACTTAAATAGGCCTAATTCACTTCCCTCAAATCGGGGTTAATGTTATTCTCCCACCTCATTCATCGTCTACTTACTGGGCCCTTTCCCTTTGCAGTTTCCATGCACCTCTTTCATTCTCCGTTCGTTCCACATGTCCTGCCCATCGCAGTCTACAAGACTTAACTATTTTTATTGTACCTGGTTTCCTGTAGAGATCATATATTTCACTGTTATGCAGTCTTCTCCATTTGTCTATCTCTTCACCTCTCAATGAAGAATCTAATGACTAGAGACCGGATGATAGGGAAAATGCTTATAGTTGTTTTCCATGAAGTTAATTTTGCCTATAAATGCCTATTTCAGCTTACTCAAAAAACTCCTCGCGCGACAGGCCTACAAGGCCCTTAGCCTACCAGCCGGCTGCTGGCCTCACATCCACAAGTGTCAATCACAGAGGTAGATGATAATCAGCCAGTGTAGGGGTGACATGGGGTCAGCACGTCGAGTCCCCCAGCCCTTATAGCTGGTTTTCTCAACCTGGAGCCGCTACTTATTGTAGCTACCCAAATGCATCACGATACTGGGTGGGCACCGGTCCCATACTGGCCGAAATACCATGAGAAAATTTCTTCCCCAATGGAGACTCGAACCAGCGCAAGTCCCGTAGCTCTGCGCCAAGGTTTTCTGCCTTAACCACTCGGCTACGGCGCGAGACATTTCAGCGTACAATGCCTATAAATGCCAATTTGCCATTTTTTCTGGAAATTAACTTAGTATTTCCATGAAATCGATTGCTATGGACAGACTTCATGACACATATCATTGCATAGAAATTTTCAAATGTCCTTCTTACAAATTCTCTCTTAGAATATTTTAGGATAAGAGTGGCAATAAGACAATAACCTAGCAGGTAGATGGTTTCCGCCTCAATGCACTCCCGTTAGGCGATATAACAAGTACCGGCTATTTTATTTTAACGAAGGCTGTACAAATTTACATTGTAGTGCATTTTTGTAAGAGCCTATTTTGAATTTTTAGTGCCTATATTAATGATTTTAGTGACTGTTTGCCAGCCTTTAAGTGACTAATATCCGGACTATACTAATGACTCTTGAAACTCCATTTGTACAAAAAGTGATTTAGCTGATTCTTTCACTGAATCCTTCATCTAATTGTGTTTTAATAATATTTTCATCTACACATACATCGTCCACGGCTGTGGTCTCGAGGTATCGTGCTGCCTTGTCACGCAGCGGGCCCGGGTTCGATCCCCGGTCGGGACAATTTTTCTGGGTGAGGTTTTTATCGGGGTTTTTCCTCACCTGTAAGACAAATGTCAGGAAAACTTTAAGGCCCAAACGGTCCTCGAAATCATATTCATTATTCGAAATCATTCATCATTATCATTATCATCCTTACCATTATCATTATCATCATCCTCCTTCACAGGTGTGGAAAGCAACGGGAAGCTACCACACCTACACAATTCCCTAGTAAAAGCTGCAAGCATAGCATGAAAATGCTATGATTGCAGTGAACGACCTGCCTTCGGGCAGAATTACTAGGATGGACTAATGTCTCTTGAAACTCCATTTGTACAAAAAGTGACTTAGCTGATTCTTTAACTGCATCCTTCATCTAATAGTGTTTCAATAATATTTTCATCTACACACACATCTTACTTACTTACTCACTGGAACTATCGAACCCGTAGGTTCATGGCCGCACGGACATAAGCTCTCCATACATTCCTATCCTGAGCTAATGCTTTCCAATCATTCCCTGTATAATCTACTTCCCTCAAATCATAGTTAATGTTATTCTCCCACCTCATTCTTGGTCTACCAACTGGGCGTTTTCCCTCTGGCTTTCCTACAAGAAGCTTCCATGCAAGTCTTTCACTCCCCATACGTGCAACATGTCCTGCCCATCGCAGTCTACGAGACTTAACTGTTCACATTATATCTGGCTTCCTGTAAAGGCCATGTAGTTCATTGTTATGTAGTCTTCTCCATTCACCTGTCTGTTCATCTCTCTTTGGTCCAAAAATTTTCCTAAGTACTTTATTCTCAAATACTTGTAATCTCCTTTCCTCTCTTAAAGTAAGAGTCCATGTTTCGCACCCATATAATATAACTGGTAGAATAATAGTTTTACATATTATCAGTTTAACGTTTTTTGAAAGGAGTTGGGACATCAAGAGTCTCTGCAATGAATAATAGCACGCATTTCCAGAATTGCTACACACACATCTAGGTTATGAAATCTCCTATTTTAGAAAAGAAGATATCTTTAACAAACCTAATAAATTTAATTATACATGTGGCACAATTAAAAGAGTATTTAAAAATGCAAGAAAGGAATCAAAACTGAAATTTTATAAAGCAATGGCAGTCCCCTTACTGTGGTTGTGAATTTTGGGTTTTAACTAAAAGAAATTGAAATGAAATTTTTAAGATCTGTAAAAGGATGTACGCGCATGGATAGATTACACAATGAATCAATAAGAAATGAACTGGAGATATTTTCAATACTCGACTAAACTAGAAGAGCACAAATTCCAATGGAAAGAACATTTATACAGAATGGACAATACAAGATTACCCAAAATGATCAACACCTACAAACCACATGGGAAAAGATCTTTGGGGCGGCCAAGGAAACGATGGACTTGAGACCGGAACAGGTCACATTGACCTAATCCTG
Source organism: Diploptera punctata (assembly GCA_030220185.1). Lineage (NCBI taxonomy): Eukaryota > Metazoa > Arthropoda > Insecta > Blattodea > Blaberidae > Diploptera > Diploptera punctata. Next base: position 1,645,980 of record JASPKZ010000803.1, read on the forward strand.
GAAGGAAGAAGAAGAACTAAAAGAGAAGAGAAGATTATATAAGCAGCTGAAATGAGATTTCTGAGAAATATAGCTGGCTGCAAACTTCTAGATAAAAGAAGAAGTGAAGATATTAGAAATGAGCTAAATATGTTTAAACTTTTAGATAAAATAAAAGACTCTAGAAAAAAAAACTGGAAAGAACTTGTTCAAGAATGAAAGATGAACGCATACCAAAAATTATACTTATAGTTACAAACCAAAAGGACACATGAATATTACTTACTTACTAACATTATCGAACCCATAGGTTCATGGCCGCGCGGACATTGGCTCTCCATACATCCCTATCCTGAGCTAATGCTTTCCAATCATTCCCTGTATAATCTACTTCCCTCAAATCATAGTTAATGTTATTCTCCCATCTCATTCTTGGTCTACCAACTGGACGTTTTCCCTCTGGCTTTCCTACAAGAAGCTTCCATGCACGTATTTCATTCCCTATTCGTCCCACATGTCCTATCCATCGCAGTCTACGAGACTTAACTGTTCTTATTATATCTGGCTTCCTATAAAGATCATGTAGTTCATTGTTATACAGTCTTCCCTATTCACCTGTCTGTTCATCTCTCTTTGGTCCAAAAATTTTCCCAAGAATTTTATTCTCAAAAACTAGTAATCTGATTTCCTCCCTTAAAGTAAGAGTCCATGTTTGGCACCCATATAATATAACTGGTAGAATAATAGTTTTATATATTTTCAGCTTAACGTTTTTTGAAAGGAGTTGGGACATCAAGAGTCTCTGCAATGCATAATAGCACGCATTTCCAGAATTGAGCCTATGTTTAATTTCTTTATGCATCTCATGGAATGTTGGTAGACCGAAAAAGAGATGGATCCAACTTTTTGAATGAGAATCTATGAGACCGAAACAAGCCACATGGGCTTAATCTGTGATTGTTGCTGAAGATGATGACGATGATAATATTCAATAGTTAAATTCCTTTGAAATTCTCTTAAGCCACTGTCGTTCTGACTTGGTTTTCGCAAGAAAAAGCAATTTAAGAGTCCATACATTAGAAATATAACGGTGAGTGCAGGAATACAAAATTCCTGAGGGGTGATGAAGAGGTATTTACGTTTGCACAAACAGCCAGTTACTTGAATGAGTCACAATACATTAAAAATCGCTTCTACATCTCGCTTACTCATTCACCTAGCTTGTTGTAACACTTAGCAGAAACATCTCCTCAGGGGCTTCAAACAAGACTGCACTGAAATTTGATAAGAAATCAGACTAAATTACCGTTTCCTATTCTCTTCGTGCACTGTGTTGATTTCAGTTTATTTATAGACACTTTGACATTAAGATCATATCGTATGTTAGGGTCTTTAGCCAGGAATTAATAGTTGTGATGACTCTGGCCGGGGTGGAGGGGGGAAGGCAAACTGTTAGACGCTTGCCTCTGACTGTAGGAGTCCCGAGTTCACGTCTCTGTCATTCCACGTGGGATTCATAGTTAAAACAAAGTGGAATCTATATAAAGGCAGGTTTTTCTCGGGGTTTCTCCTATTTTCCTCTGCCACAAATATAATTCCACTATTTCTCTACATGCATCTCATTGGTCAACATGATTCTTGTCTTATGAGTACCAATAGTTGTATTTAATGCAGTTTTTTTATCGTGTTTTCAAATATATATTCGGAATTTCTCCATCGCCCACAGTTTTTTTATTTCAATTTCAATTAATGGATTTAAATAATTATTTTTAATAAACGTTTGTCCAGTGTAAAATAAAATGGGGAACACTTTCATCAGGATATTTCAGCTATGGAAAACAGATATCAAGGCAAATGGAATCCTAATATGCTGGCCGATTATTGTTGGACCATCAAGAGGAATGCTCCACAGGCGAAGTATAGCAGAAAATCGCCATTTCTTACTTTTTAGGTGAGTCCGAATATTGTGTAGTTACGAATGTAGAAAATATTAAAATGTTTGAAATTATAAATTCCTGTCTCTCGGAAACCTTGCGCGATGGAGAAAAGCTGATTTCATATTTGAATTCAGGAGAAAAAATACTATCAGAATCGCATACTTTTCTTTCTGAGACAAAAAATAAAGTTTATTTTTTGTGGCTCAGTGTTATTGGTTTAATTTCATTTCATCTGCCCCTGTAGTGGTTCGTCAGACGTTCAATGGAGGGGCTTCATCGCTTCTCATCCATTGACCCGGAGCAGAGTCGGACAGAGTTGCAAATGTTTTAAACTATTAATTTATTATTATTGATTTCGTACATCTCAATGATGGATAAATCATATTTCGGTACTTGCTCAGGTAGCTCAGTTGGTAGAGCACTTGGTCTAGAGAACCAAGGGTCCCGGGTTCAAGTCCCGGTCTGAGCGTATAATTTTTCTCTTCAAATATGATTTATCCATCATTGAGATGTACGAAATCAATAATAAAAACTTGGAAAAAGCCGTACTGGCTGTAATGTATAATTCCCAAATATGTCTTCTTAATAAAAGGAGCCGCCATTTGCAAGATAGAAGCATGGCTTCACAGCATTTGGTGGATGGGAATTACAATGTATATAGAGAAAGATTTGCGTTTAGATCGGTACTTGCTCAGGTAGCTCAGTTGGTAGAGCACTTGGTCTAGAGAACCAAGGGTCCCGGGTTCAAGTCCCGGTCTGAGCGTATAATTTTTCTCTTCAAATATGATTTATCCATCATTGAGATGTACGAAATCAATAATAAAAACTTGGAAAAAGCCGTACTGGCTGTAATGTATAATTCCCAAATATGTCTTCTTAATAAAAGGAGCCGCCATTTGCAAGATAGAAGCATGGCTTCACAGCATTTGGTGGATGGGAATTACAATGTATATAGAGAAAGATTTGCGTTTAGATCGGTACTTGCTCAGGTAGCTCAGTTGGTAGAGCACTTAGTCTAGAGAACCAAGGGTCCCGGGTTCAAGTCCCGATCTGAGCGTATAATTTTTCTCTTCAAATATTAATTTATTGTTCACACTTAAATAAAAAAATATTGTGATTAAAAGCTACAGTGTCTCGCATTTTAGTCGAGTTATTTAAGGCATCATGCCTTGGCGCAGAGCTACAGGACTTGCGCTATTGCAAGTTCCCATGGACAAAGATATATTCTAATGACATTTCGGCCAGTATGGTTTCGTTCTCTATCGAGCTTTGTGATGGATCTTGGTAGCTAAAACTAAATACATGGTCACACAAAGAAATACATTATATAATGCTAATTGAGGGAAATTTTGAAGAAGTGGCTGAATTCAAATACCTCCATCCATAGTAATTCTGCCCGAAGGCAGGTCTTTCACTGCAATCATAGAATTTTCATGCTATGCTTTGCAGCTTTACTAGGGAATTGTAGGTGTGGTAGCTTCCCGTTGCTTTCCACACCTGTGAAGGATGATGATGATAATAATGATAAGGATGATGGCGGTGATGATGACCATATGATTTCGGGGGCCGTTTGGGCCTTAAAATTTTCCTGACATTTGTCTTACAGGTGAGGAAAACCCCGATAAAAATCTCACCCAGAAAAACTATCCCGACCGGGGATCGAACCCGGGCCCGATGCGTGACAATGCAGCATGCTACCTCGAGACCACAGGGGTGGACCCAGATATAATAAGAACAGTTAAGTCTCATAGATTGCGATGGGTAGAATAAGTGGCAGGAATGGAGCATCAAAGAAGGGCATAGAAGCTTCTTTTAGGAAGACTAGAGGGAAAACACCCAGTTGGTAGACCAATAATGAGGTGGTAGAATAATATTAACCATGATATGAGGGAAGTAGATTATACAGGGAACGATTGGAAAACATTAGCTCAGGATAGGGATGTATGGAGGGCTTATGTCCTCGCGGTCATGAATCTTATTTAATGTTGGACAGATCTTAAAGCCTGAATGAAAAGTCCTCTAAGCAAAATTTACCGAATTTTCCCGTCCTAGTACTACCTTGGTTTCCTAGATGTCAGTATGAGGCGGAACGCTGACCACGGAGCACTCAAGTGACATCTATACGAAAACAAGTGTAACTAAATTAGTATGGTTTGAATGCTTCCCTGTAGGGGAAGAGCGCCTAAATCTCTGTTAAGGGAAACATAGGCTTACAAGAAGAAGTGATTAACACGTGGGTGTGAGGCCAGTAGTAGGCCAAGGGCCTTCTAGCCCTCACCAGCCATGGAAAAGAAGAAATAATGCTGAACTATTACACATCCAAGTTAACTGTTCACGGGCGGAGGGGTAGAGTTTTAGCGCTAGTGTCGCCGATGTACTGGATCTGTGGAAGGAATGTAGGAGAAAACTGTACATCCGATCACGTATTGAAAATTTTTCAACTTCAAATGTGGGGGAAGAATCTCTAAACACGTGTGAAAGATCTTAACATGGTTGTCAAATTAGTCATTTAAGCACGGAACGCTCAAGCGGTCGGATCATTTAAAATCACGTCTCTCTGTTACCAGCCTCACAATAAATCACAAGTGGCAACATGTAATGAGAAGGGCAAGGAAGGGACAGCTCATTCCTAGACGTAACCCCAAAAGTAACAGGGTTGTCAAGTTAGTCATTCAGCCACTCACCGCACAAAACGACGGATCATTAAAATAACAATGAACTACATGGTCTTTATAGGAAGCCAGATATAATAAGAACAGTTAAGTCTCGTAGACTGCGATGGGCAGGACATGTTGCACGTATGGGGAATAAAATACTTGCATGGAAGCTTCTTGTAGGAAAGCCAGAGGGAAAACGCCCAGTTGGTAGACCAAGAATGAGGTGGAAGAATAACATTAACTATGATTTGAGGGGAAGTAGATTATACAGGGAATGATTGGAAAGCATTAGCTCAGGATAGGGATGTATGAAGAGCGTATGTCCGCGCGGCCATTAACCTACGGGTTCGATAGTGTCAGTGAGTAAGTAAGTATTTGTCAGCTCTCTACCTGCCAATCAAACAACATAATACAAAGGACAGGAAGTGGCAACATAGTAAGGAATAGAAAGAGAAAGACAGTTTGTTAGTTAACATATTTTCCGCCTGCACAAAACACTTGGATGGGTAATAGATGGTTTGTAGTTTATGTTTTGCTGGATAGGGAAGTTACTGGGTCGTAATTCAGAAGTGGAAGTGTATAAAGCACCAGGATTAATAAAGATAATGCGTCTTCCCTTTTGAGTTGGTAATCATGTTTCAACATTATTATTTTATGTAGGAAACTTTTCTGCCTATATGTTACGTATAGCGAAATCTATATCCTGTTTCATCGCAGTTTTATGAATATTTACGTAGATTATCTACTTTTGCTTGGAAGATCTTCTGAATTTTTAAATTCACTTTCAACACACGTGCACCAACATGATTCTATTCAACTTTACTTCATGGTTTTAACTCTTAAATTTACGATGAGTCATGTAAGGCAGACTTGTTCAATTACTTTTCAGATAATTATTTTTTCCTTAGCTGTAAAATAATGTAATTTAGTATAATAATAATAATAATAATAATAATAATAATAATAATAATAATAATAATAATTGTTATTATATTTATGTCCCGCGCCGTAGCCGAGTGGATAAGGCAGGAAGCCTTGGCGCAGAGCCACGGGACTTGCGCTGGTTCGAGTCTCCATGGGGGAAGAAATATTCTCATGTCATTTTGGCCAGTATGGGACCGGTGCCCACCCAGCATCGTGAGGCATTTGGGTAGCTACAATAAGTAGCGGCTCCAGGTTGAGGAAACCAGCTATAACGGTTGGGGGACTCGACATGCTGACAACATGTCACCCCCTACACTGGCTGAAGATCATTACCTTTGTGATTGACACATGTGGATCTGAGGGGCCAGCAGCCGGCTGGTAGGCTAAGGACCTTCTAGGCCTGTCGCGCCACGAGTTTTTAGCTCTAAAATAATGAAGTTTATAATGATAATAATAATAATAATAACAATAATAATTATTATAATTATTATTATAACTAACTCACTGGCACTATCGAACCCGCAAGTACATGGCCGCGCGGACATAAGCTCTCCATACATCCCTATCCTGAGCTAAATTTTTCCAATTATTCCCTGTATATTCCCTGTATAATCCACTTCCCTCAAATCATAGTTAATGTTATTCTCCCACCCTATTCTTGGTCTACCAACTGGGCGTTTTCTCTCTCTGGCTTTCCTACAAGAAGCTTCCATGCACATATTTCATTCCCCATTCGTGCCACATGTGCTGCCCATTGTAGTCTACGATACTTAACTGTTCTTATTATTTCTGGCTTCCTATAAAGACCATGTCGTTCACTGTTATTTAGTCTTCTCCATTCACCTGTCTGTTCATCTCTCTTTGGTCCTTGGAGAACTTTATTCTCAAATACTCGTAATCTCCTTTCCTCCCTTAAAGTAAGAGTCCATGTTTCGCATCCACATAATATAACTGGTAGAATAACAGTTTTATATATTTTCATTTTTACGTTTTCAGAAAGGAGTTGGGAAGTCAAGAGTCTCTGTAATGCATAATAGCATGCATTTCCAGAATTGAGCCTATGTTTGATTTCTTTGTCCATCTCATTCCTATTTGTGGTTAATGTTCCTAGGTATATGAATTCAGCCACTTCCTCAAAATTTCCTAATTTCAGAAATAATAATAATAATAATAATAATAATAATAATAATAATAATAATAATCTTCTTCTTCCGAATGCAGTGTTAGGTGATGATGCCCGTTCTGCGACTACAAAAACTGATCTTTCCATCGGCTGAAGGGTCTTCCGAGGTCTCTTTTGCCTTTAGGGTTGAGGTGGTAAATCATCTTTGGTAAACGGGAATTTGACATTCTCTGGACGTGTTGGAACCATTTAATCTGATAATTTTGTATATGTTCAACCATTTCCCTACTATTCCACTGCATCCTTATCTTATCACTTTTCATTCTATCCCTTAATGTTACTCCAGTTAGTGATCGGAGGAAAATAATAATAATTATTATTATTATTATCCCTTATTTAAACTGGCAGAGTTAGGACCGCTCAACCAGAGAAAAATATTAAATACAGAAAATATTTACACAATATCATAACGTATACAATTATAAATAAATATTTATACAAATTAAACTAAAATTACGATGAAAGAAGTCAATATTATTAGAGAAGTAAAAAAATATACTGAAAGACTAATAATTATAAAATAAAGATACTTAAATTTTGTCTTCTTCTTCTTAATCATAATTTGTAAGATTTTCATCCTGTTTATTTCCAAAATCACTCCTCGGAGGAAGACATGTTGGATGTGCATTCACTGTCTGTCCATCTCTTGGCTGGTCTTCCTCTTGTTTGATCCGAGGCTTGATCCTTGGGACTGCGAGCAATGTATAAGATACACCTTGAAGTGGGTTGCTAGCCCGTTTTCATGGCGGGTTTATTATTTTAAGTGCGTATGTAAAATTTTGAAGAAGTAGCTAAATTCAAATACGTAAGTTCAATAATCACGGGTATTTGAGAATAGAGTTCTTAGGAAAATGTTTGGGCCTAAAAAGAAATGAACAGACAGGTGAACGGAGTAAACTACATAATAGTGAGCTACATGATATGTATAGGAAACCAGATATAATAAGAACAGTTAAGTCTCGTAGACTGCGATGGGCAGGACATGTTGCACGTATGGGGAATGAAAGACGTGCACGGGAGCTTATTATAGGAAAACTAGAGGGAAAACGCTCAGTTTGTAGACCAAGAATGAGGTGGGAGAATAACATTAACCATGATTTTGAAGGAAGTAGATTATACAGGGAATGATTGGAAAACAGTAGCTCAGCATAGGGATATATGGAGAGCTTATGTCCGCGCGGCCATGAATCTACGGGTTCGATAGTGCCAGTGAGTGAGTTAGTTTGATATTTTAATTATTTAATATATTATAATAAATATAGGCTCAATTCTGGAAATGCGTGCTATTATGCATTGCAGAGACTCTTGATGTTCCAACTCCTTTCAAAAAACGTTAAACTGAAAATATATAAAACTGTTATTCTACCAGTTATATTATATGGGTGCGAAACATGGACTCTTACTTTAAGGGAGGAAAGGAGATTACAAGTATTTGAGAATAAAGTACTTAGGAAAATTTTTGGGCCAAAGAGAGATGAACAGAGAGGTGAATGGAGAAGACTACATAGCAATGAGCTACATGGTCTTTATAGGATGCCAGATATAATAAGAACAGTTAAGTCTCGTAGACTGCGATGGGCAGGACATGTTGCACGTGTGGGGAATGAAATACTTGCATGGAAGCTTCTTGTAGGAAAATCAGAGGGAAAACGCCCAGTTGGTAGACCAAGAATGAGGTGGGAGAATAACATTAATTATGATTTGAGGGAAGTAGATTATACAGGGGATGATTGGAAAATATTTACTCAGGATAAGGATGTATGGAGAGCTTATGTCCGCGTGGCCGTGAACCTACGGGTTCGATAGTGCCAGTGAGTTAGTTAGTTTGATATTTTAATTACTTAATATATTATAATGAATGCAAGAAGAAAGGTTACCCAGGAAAACATTGGAATGGTGTCCACCTGGAAGAAGAAGGAAAGGAAGACCTCGAAACTCGTGGATGCAAGAAAAAAGAGCTGGAATGAGAACAAGAGGACTAGAGGACATGGAGTGGATGGAGAGAGACGAGTGGAGAAGAAAAATAAAGCTTTAGGCACAGAAAGATGTGTAAACATTAAATTTCTGTATATAGATAAATATTATAATAAATTAGGTGATCGTCATCATCCAGGGATTAAGCCTGTTGGCTCGTTCCGGTTCCATGAAAGAATTGTTCAGACCATCTTCTGTGTGGGCGTCCAACATTTCTCCTTCTGCGCGGTTTATAATTTAGCAATAATTTTGGAAATCTTTCTTCTGGCATTCTATCAATATGTTCTTTGCTGTCGTTCCTATATTTAATTATTCGGTCTGTAAGTTTGAAAATACTTAGTTCCTTTCTTATATCTTCATTTCTTTTCTTATCCAGCAGAGTATATCCTGCTATATTTCTTAAAAATCGCATCTCAGCTGCCACCAATCTTTGTTCTTGTCTTTTAGTGATCGTCCAACATTCTGATCCATACATCAATATAGGAACAGCCATTCTCTTCTTCTTCTTCTTCGTCAGGCTCTACGACTTCCAGTGGAATGTCTTGGCCTTCTCAACTAGTTTACGCCATTTCTTCCTACCTTGTGCAGAAGATTTCAAATCAAAAATCCCCATCTCTCTTAAATCTTCAATTACGTCATCCTCCCATCGATTCTTAGGTCTTCCTCTTGGTCTTGTTCTCTGTGGCTTCCAATTTAAAATATCATTCGGCAATCTTCCTTTTGGCATTCTTAGTGTATGTCCAAACCATTGCAATCTTTTGGATTTGATGAAACTAACTATATTTTCTTTATTATTCTTGAGGTATAATTCGTTATTCCTTCTTAACCTCCAATAGGAACAGCCATTACTTTATAAAATTTAATTTTTGTTTTTCTTTTCTTGTGTTTTTAAGGGTTCTTTTAATAGTGCTACACATTAGATTAAATTTATTTATTTTGTCATTAATATCTTCAATTTTAACATATAATAAATTGACATTAGTTAATATAATTATTTATTTATTACTTTTTCATTTTCGTCATGACACAAGTAAATGATTATAGTAACTCCGCCTTCCAGGTGTCCCAACCTAAGAAATTGAATACAATTCCGCCAATGCCAGGGGAGAAAGCCAGAAATGCAATAAAATGACAACCTGGTTGCATTTGACAAAAGAAAAAAAATAAAGTACCGGTATTTATCTTTTGGACTATGTAGTCTAAATTTTCCTTGTGATTCTCTTATTCAAAAGTTACGGTTTCCCAGTGATGTTGAGGATTGTTCCATATAATCTGTTATCCAGTTAAAGCTACCAACTCAATGGGAGTACCGTAGATTTTCTGAGATGGTGCTGTATATTTCCACAGCTGCGCACATTACATACTGTGAATGCAGTCTTTGTTACTGTTGTTCAGGGGATGGCAACTTCCAGGTGTGAGTAAACGGGAGGAAGAAACTGTTTCGAAGGTAAAATTTGTTACATTACTGCGGGGTTTATTTCTGTGACTCACATCTTGCAGAAAAAACCTAACACAATCCCACACAGCTGTGTTTATAACTATTTTTATCCCTTTCTTCAAGTGTGTCTTTCTTATTTTCGCATTTCTTCTTTATTTCTTTTTTATTCTATCTAACTATCGTCTATAATCTTTATTTTTTTTATTTTCTTCTCTGTTTATTTTATCTACATTTACAATAAAACCCCTCTGTAATCTTCTATATTACTATTTGTGTTCTTTTTTTTTTATCATATAAAACTTTCCTCATTAGAGGATTGCCTCAAGGACAAAGTGATACAGACAATTAATTTTCGAAATTGATGAAATACATTTTGTAAATACATTAAAAAATTTCAAATTTTAATTGAAGTATACATACTATAAAGTGGAAATTTTGTAAATGTGGTTTCTTAAAACTGAAATTGATCCTCTAATGGCAGCGATGGCAATTTTACAAAGATACACTCTGTCCAAATCTAAGGAATTCCAAAATTTGGCTAAGAATCCTGGTATAGTACCTCTTGCCCCGATCGTCAATCCTGTGACAGTTATACTATCTAATTGGTATTTATCTTTGTAATAGTCAATTGTTGGCTCATATATATTTATTTGTATTTGTGCTGGTTGAGTGGAAGAGAAGGCCTTATGGCCTTAACTCTGCCAGAATAAATAAAACATTATTATTATTATATTATTATTATTATATTATTATTATTATTATTATTATTATTATTATTATTATTATATGGCTTTCTTTTCAGAGTGAACTTCCTCAGGTTGGCCACTATGAGTCTGAAAACGGATTGTGGGATCTAATATCATACATTAGAAGATGGTCTAAAAGCAATAATATCTATTCGTCTGTTACTCCCATTAGTGACCACACCATGAACTTCCTCATAAACTGTGTATCCAAAATCTCGCAGGGCTTCTGCCATCATATTTTGAATACTGTGGTGCCGAATGTTTCTCAGTGATTCTCCAAACGGACAGGCCCCAAGGACGTGTGCAATAATATCTATTCGTCTGTTACTTCCATTAGTTAATTCCAGAGTAATGAAGATATTGAGGTTGTTCTGAAGAAAATATTTTTGAATAACTTTCACAGATCTTCAACGATCCTATCTAGTAGACGCCGAAAATAACCATGATCAAAATTTATATATATATATATATATATATATATATATCGATATTGTATTAAATTTTTGACATTGAGCAATGCAAGCTTAATATTATATGATAAGAAAAATAAATACTTGGACGGGATTTGAACCCGGACCTCTGGATTGATACTCCAGTGCATTACCAATTACGTTAACAAGCAAATCTAGTACAAACATTTATTTTTTTTATATATATATTCTGCATTACGAGAGGTAGCGGGGAACTCGATCTCCACTGCCATCTAGTAATTTTCTATAACAAGTAAGCAAATTAAAGAGAATATTTTTACACCGCTGTGGTCTTGAGGTAGCGTGCTGTCTTGTCACACAGCGGGCCCGGGTTCGATCCCCGGTCGGGACAGGCTCCTGGGTGAGATTTTTTCGGGGTTTTTCCTCACCTGCAAGACAAATGTCAGGAAGCTTAGGTCCAAACGGTCCCCGAAAATCATCCGGCCAACATTATCATCCTTATCACTTTCATCATCATCATCCTTCACCGGTGTGGAATGCAACGGGAAGCTACCACACCTATAATTCCCTAGTAAAGCTGCAAAGCATAGTATGAAAATGCTATGATTGCAGTGAAAGACCTGCCTTCGGGCAGAATTAGTATGGATGGATGGATTTTTACTTTACAGCAGTGACGTTCCCTTATTTCGACGTTATAATTAAATGTTTGATATTGAGCAATGAAAGTTTAATATATGTTAAAAAAATTAATGCTTGGACGGGATTTGAACCCGGACCTCTGGATTATATCATATGTGTGTGTGTGTGTGTGTGTGTGTGTGTGTGTGTGTGTGTGTGGCATTTAATTTTAAAAAAAGCAAGGTCGACTTGGCGAACTAGCAAAATCGAACTACTAGGTGTAGGATTTCACTTGAAACGAAAATTTAAAAATCGTTCTAGCGGTGGCAATTTTCTATATTTCACTACGAAACAGTAATGAAATAAATCGAGGAAGGTATTCTCCAAATATAAGCGAAATCCTACTATTAGAAGTAGTGGTTTACGTGAATCCCGAAATTAAAAATAGACTGTAGCCACCCAAGATCTTCTAGGCTTGTCACGCCACGAAGTTTAAGCTCCGTTACGTACCAACATGGGAATATGTGTGATTACTAGCAGGAGCTATCTTAAACAAGATCATTTACGTTTACTTCCCTGCAGATGTCAGTGAGTAACATGTGGTCAGAACATCGTTTCAAAGAGACATAAAGTAAGCAACTAATATATTAATGGATGGGGAAGACCAATTAAATTTTGCTCAGAGGCACTAATTTAGGCATGAGTTTATTTTACGTGCCCGAAAATCTTCAGACTCGGCACTCATGGTTTAAAGTTCCTTTTGGAGAAATTGTCCTTTGGATTTTTCCATGCTAAAAATGTACTCATTGACCTCGGCCTGATTTGAAGACGCGACCCTCGGGACCAGACCCCTAGACCATCTGATCGGTGACACGAATATCGGCAATGGCGGAGAAACAGCTAGTTTTATTACAAACTTCGCATTGAATATTTCAAACTTTCGTAAACCTGCATTTCGGGTTACAATTAAAACAATGTGTTACCAACGCAATAAGAATAAAGTGATTTTAGCGGATGTGGTCACCGGTTCTGCATTCCATAGCAGAAATGTGGAAATTGCAAAATTGAATGACTCCACAATATTACTGTATTAAATATGTTTTATTATTTGATTATGAAAGTTGGGGAAAATTTTATTAGCGATTCTCAACTTTCTGATCCAATTGTATATAATTTTAAAATATGTCTACATAGCTACCTAATATAGCCCATGACTATGAAATAGGCGAAGAAATAAATTAAACATAAACTCAACTATGAAAAGATATGCTATTACTCATTACAGGAACTCTTGTCTTCCCAGCTTCTCTCAAAATAGTTCTTCTTCTTCACTTCCTGGTTTAGATATTGATTGCCTGTTCCGTCTTACATATAGATCTAACGTAAGACCATCTCTTCCAAGGACTTCAGATATCTCTTCTTCCTCTTGGAAAATAATATAAGATTTTCTTTGGTAATCTACTCTATTCCACTCTTTCAACAAAATAGTTTGTACTAAAAATGTATAAACCTGTGATCTTTGTAGGTATATGGATCCGAAACATTTTGAGAGGGGTAGATTACGAGTATTTCAGAGTAAACTGCATAGGAAGATATATGGAACAGGGATGAACAAATAGGTGAATGGAGAACAATTCCTAGCATAGAGCTATATAATTATTTTTGTGGGAAACCAGATTTAACAAAGAGAGTTATGTCTCATAGACTGCAATAGGCATCATATGTGGCACCAATTGGGTATGAAAAAGTAAATTGGACACTTCTTGTAGGAAAAGCAGAGGGGAAAGTGACCAATAACACTGGACTACACTGAAATTTGCACCCCACAAAATTATGTATTTCTAACGTATTTTTACGCCCTGATTTATAAACTGAAATCTCTTTTCCATTATCACCTACGGTATTGAAGTAATCACCGATTTATGATTACACTAGCGGTCGGGAGGAAGAGAATGCGAACATGTTCCTATAGCATAGATGATAAGGTTTTAAATTTGTTAAACTTCCAGATATTTTCATTACCTTTATCATCATCAACAATCACGGATTAAGCCCATGTGGCTTGTTCCGGTCTCATAGATTCTCATTCAAAAGTTCGATTCATGTCTTCTTCGGTCTACCAACATTCCTGCGTCCTTTTGGTTTGTATTTAAGTATAATTTTGGGAATGCGATCATCTTCCATTCTTTGAACATGTTCTTTCCATTTTTTTCTAGATTCTTTTATTCTATCCAAGAGTTTAAATACATTTAGCTCATTTCTAATATCTTCACTTCTTCTCTTATCTAGAAGTTTGCAACCAGCCTTTATAAAGTTTTATTCTTGCTTATGATATTTACTTTAGGAATTTTTATATGCCAGATTTTTCTTGTTTAGTATAATCTTGAAGACTATTAAATAAATTGTGCCCGACCGAGCGCGTAGTAGCTGGCTATTGTAGGCCCTATACATAATCTATTGAACCCTAGTTCATGAAGAAGGAGCATATAACAACACATTACTACTTTATTACTGGAAAGAAATATTTCCAGCCTATTGTTTCAATTTATGAGCCCTATAAATGACATGGCCAATTACATGGTGTTGCAGATTATATGTTTACACAATTTATTTTGTTACAATCTCTTAACCTCTCCACTTGTATTATTGAAGCAGAGTGCAAAAGCAGTAATTTAAAATATATATTTTATCTTCTAAGGGAGAGCCGTCCAAACTACGGCCCGCGGGCCACATCCGGCCCGCCATGGCTTTTCGTATGGCCCGCCTAAGCACTGAAATGAACAAATTAATTGTATATTTTAAATTTAGATTTTAAAATCTAACATCTAGTTTGGACATCCCTGTGTGAAATTCAGCTCTCAGGAATGAGGGGTTGAGGTGTCACCGCTTCTCTTGACAATGTAGTAGAGTTGATTCATCCCTTATTTACTGTTTTCTCCCCCACTCCAAACTTTGAACATTACTTATTTCGCTTGTGTTGTCAATCAAACAGTAGCCTGTGCACGGAATAGTTGTAAAAATAGTGTTAATTTAAATTGAGAAAATGCTTTAAAAAAACGCCAAATTGATTCCGAGTGTAGTAAGTTTAACGAATTTTGGATCAGCAGGTACTTTGTGAAGGAGCATGGAAACAAAGTATTAGTGTTATTTGTAAATATATTAGGTAAATATATTAAGTTTTGTACCTTTTTTTTTACAATTTTATTTGCAGAATTGTATTATAAACGTTTTAACATTCGTCTGCATGTTCATGTAATTTTATTGTAATAATAATAATAATAATAATATTAATAATAATAATAATAACAGTAACAGTAGCAACAGTAATAGTAACGAAATTTATGTTCCGGCCCGCGATCAATTGCACAATCGGTTATTGGCACGGCTCATTAAAAAGTTTGGGCGGCCCTGTTCTAAGGGATCTCAATTTAACAAAAGTCAATCGGAACTATTAGGCTCTTTTTTCTCTTTTTATGTCCCGATGTATAAAACTGAAATTATTTCAGTTTGAGAAAGTGTGGTGTGGATTTACATCACGGTATCATGACTAAACGTACAAAAAACTGTCTCTGAATGCAAGTTGACCTTAACCTCAATTAAAGGTCAATTACACCAGAGTGCATTAGTGTGTTAATAACAACCTTCCTTCACACTGTGTAATTTCTCTGTTCCTAAATCCAAGTTAACTATTTAACGGGATATTTAGAAGAAAATTCACCTGTCTCTTTAACTGCCACTTTTAACTGCATATCGCTTTCATAGAAGGGAAGTAGTCAGCAATTAGTATTTCATTTCCAACACCTTTTAACAAGTAAGTTCATTAGCGTCGTAATCCAAAGCTCGGCGTAAAAAAATGGGCATCTTTACATCACAAGGGAACTATCAACCATTACATGTCAAAACTTACCTAGAAATCCTGGAATAAAATTCTGAGAAATTCTTCTTCTTCCTTCCAAGTATTAGGCCAAGGTCTGTTACGATTCTATAGAAAATTTTCCCTCCAGCGTTTCATAGGACGGCCCAGCGATCTTCGTCCTCTTGGTATATAATTATAAACAGCTTCGGGGATCCGATTTGAACTCATTCTTTCAAGATGGTGTTTCCAATTTAGTTGGTATAACTCAAATAAACTCAAATAAACACGGAAGAAAGAAATTGTACAATTTAGTTGGTATGACTCAAATAAACTCAAATAAACAGGGAAGAAAGAAATTGTACAATGAGTTTTATTACTTCTTGAAATAGTGAAAATATGACTAATATGACCAATACATTGCTATAATATGGTCTGTCACATATAAATAGCCAAATATGCATAAATATGTCCATAACAAAATAGGTACTTTAATTCAATTAGTTTTAATAAAAAAATTATAAAATTTAACAGAGTAACAGGAATTATAAATAATAGTTTCAAGCCAAACACAGTACAGCAACACACACGAACTAGAATTTATAAAACAGTGACCAGACCCATATTATGTTACGGCAGTGAGGCCTGGACAATTCGCAGTGTAGATGAACAAAGACTAACTGCGGCAGAAATTAAATTTATGAGACGTACGTACTGCAGGCTACTCATGAACAGACCATAAAAGAAATGCTGGTATTCTCAAATAATTACGAGTACAAACAGAATTAGTCATGAAATATGTAAAAAAAAAATACAGAAACAACTGGAAATCTCACGTAAGAGCAGAACAAGAATACCACGTCAAATCGTAAATTACCAGTCACCAGGCAAGAGATCTTTGGGCAGACCCTTCAAACGTTGGATTGAGACCGTAACAGACATTTGGTCTATCACATGAAAGGAAGTAGAAGAAAGAATAACTTACCTAGAAATTTCTCCCAGAGAAGCGTTGTCAGTTACCAAGCCTGTGTCCAAAATATTATCTGCCGTTTTTTAACTGCAAGGCCTAAAATCGAGCGTTAATCTCTCATTTAAAATGCAGGGAAGTAATACAACTCGTCAGTTGATTGAATTGGACAAACCTCACAACGTGTCGTCCGCGCTGCTCCCGTCTCACTCCAGTACGCTCTATAAGCCAAGCAGGGAGCCCATCTACTATGCACAGCGTGTTGCTATTGATGGATTCTGGTTTCAATTTACGTGCCTTGCAGTTAAAAACTTTTTTTTGACACGGCCTTGGTACATCACAACGCTTCTCTGGGAGAAATGTCAAGGTATGATTCGGCATGCAATTTTTTGGTATTTCAGAATGTTCACCACTGTGGTCTCGAGGTAGCGTGCTGCCTTGTCACTCAGCGGGCCCGGGTTCGATCCCCGGTCGGGGCAGTTTTTCTGGGTGAGTTTTTATCGGGGTTTTTCCTCACCTGTAAGACAAATGTCAGGAAAACTTTAAGGCCCAAACGGTCCCCGAAATCATATGGCCATCATCATCAACATCCTTATCAGCATCATCATCATCATCCTTCACAGGTGTGGAAAGCAACGGGAAGCTACCACACCTACACAATTCCCTAGTAAAGCTGTAAGCATAGCATGAAAATGCTATGGTTGCAGTGAAGGACCTGCCTTCGGGCAGAATTACTATGGATGGATTTGTAAGAAGACATTATATTGGGATTTATTCCGTGCCATGTCAGCTAATTACAAACATAACATTGGAATGAATGTACTCAGACTGTTCACATGAAATAGTTAATACAACTAAAGAGAAAATATCACTGAGCGACAAAAAAGAAACTTTACACAATGATCAGTACGCCAGCAAGTAAAGCAAAAGATCTTTGGTTCTAATCCTGGTTTAGGCAAAATAAATCTTTACCTATTTTACACTAGCTGCTACGCCTAAATAAATTAAGTATATATATATATATATATATATATATATATATATATATGCCCATCTACACTAATTCTGCCCGAGGGCAGATCTTTCACTGCATCATAGCATTTTCATGCTATGCTTTGCAGCTTTACTAGGAAATTATAGGTGTGGTAGCTTCCCGTTGCTTTCCACACCGGTGAAGGATGAGATAATAATAAGGATGGTGATGATGATGACCGGATGATTTTCGGGGACCGTTGGGCCCTAAGCTCCCTGACATTTGTCATACAGTTGAGGAATAAACCCCGAAAAAACCTCACTGAGAAGCCTGTCTCGACAGGGAATCTAACCCGGGCCTGCTGCTCTATATATATATATATATATATATATATATATATATATATATATATATATATATATATATATATATCTTCTTCTTCGTCAGGCTCTACGACTTCCAGTGGAATGTCTTGGCCTTCTCAACCAGTTTACGCCACTTCTTCCTATCTTGTGCAGTGGATTTCAAATCAAAAATCCCCATTTCTCTCAAATCTTCAATTACGTCATCTTCCCATCGATCCTTGGGTCTTCCCCTTGGTCTTGTTCCTTGTGGCTTCCAATTCAAAATATCATTCGGCAATCTTCCCTTTGGCATTCTTAGTGTATGTCCAAACCATTGTAATCTTTTGGATTTGATGAAACTAACTATATTTTCTTTATTATTCTTGAGGTATAATTCGTCATTCCTTCTCAACCTCCAAATTCCATTTTCCTTTACTGGACCTGGCACTCTTCTAAATATTTTCCTCTCAAACGTTAATAGTCTTAGTTTATCTGCTTCTTTTAGTACCCAGGTTTCAGCTCCATAACATATGATTGGTCTTATTATTGCTGTATATAATTTGAATTTAACATTTTTTATATTAATTTGCTTTTGAATATATCGAAATTAGCAAAATATGCTTTATTCCTTTGCGATATTCTTGTTTTGATCTCTTCTTCAACAGTATTATTATCGTTTAGTATTGTACCTAGGTACTTAAAGGAGTTAATTTGATCAATACAGTCACTATTTATAGTTAGTTCAGTCAAATTTGTTTTATTTCTCATACACACACACATATATATATATATATATATATATATATATATATATATATAGAGAGAGAGAGAGAGAGAGAGAGAGAGAGAGAGAGAGAGAGAGAGAGAGAGAGAGAGAGAGAGTGTCCGCCGCTGCGATCTGGAGGAAGCCTGTTGCCTTGTCAATATATATATTATTGTTAGATGAGTAAATAAAAAGAAAATTACAGGTTGATTAAATTGTATGGTAGGCCTATAGATTGCGACAAGCTAAATATGACGGTTGCTAGAATCATTCTTTAATTTCCGATTTCAGGTAAACCCCCATTTCTAATGATCTGATATCGCTCAGTTTTAGTCAATACCTACCTCGGTATATTTTAATAGCATGTAATGAGTTTCCTTGTGATTCATAGAAAATTGCGACCGCCAGAAGGACTTTTAAATTGTATTCCAGGTGAACTCCTACGCCTTATAGTTTTAGAACATAACAGATAGCGGATAAACACCCGCTGTAACTAGGAACAGGTACGACACACATTCAGGTACATTTCTAACATAAAAATACGCTGTAGGCTTACGTAATAGGCATAGGCTAAATCAAATACCTCAATCAGAATTCAAAAATATAATTAAAAAGTCCGCCACTCAGTAACCGCGTAAAGTAAAAACATCCTCAGAAAGTCCAATTTATCTCCAATTTTGCGCGTTTACAGAATTTACAGTAAGTATAAATTTCCACGTAATAAGACCAATCATATGTTATGGAGCTGAAACCTGGGTACTAAAAGAAGCAGATAAATTAAGACTATTAACGTTTGAGAGGAAAATATTTAGAAGAGTGCTAGGTCCAGTAAAGGAAAATGGAAATTGGAGGTTGAGAAGGAATGACGAATTATACCTCAAGAATAATAAAGAAAATATAGTTAGTTTCATCAAATCCAAAAGATTACAATGGTTTGGACATACACTAAGAATGCCAAAGGGAAGATTGCCGAATGATATTTTGAATTGGAAGCCACAGGGAACAAGACCAAGGGGAAGACCCAAGGATCGATGGGAAGATGACGTAATTGAAGATTTGAGAGAGATGGGGATTTTTGATTTGAAATCTACTGCACAAGATAGGAAGAAGTGCCGTAAACTGGTTGAGAAGGCCAAGACATTCCACTGGAAGTAGTAGAGCCTGACGAAGAAGAAGAAGATAAATTTTCATGAAAATACGTAGAGCGGTTTAGAAGTCTATAAAATACAAATATATGCATGGTGAATTTTTATGTGTAAAGATAGTATTCTAATGGGAATTCTGAATACATTGATTTTAATATTACAGTAGAAACCATGCAGTGAGTTAGGAAGAGATAGAAATCAGGAAGCTTTATGTTTTACAAGGGATGCAGCGAGACCAGAAAACCGGAAAAAAATCTTTAATCCAGAGGAGAATCCGCTCAGCTATCAGAGCACGGAAACCGCTTCTAAGAAAATCAGAAGGAAAACGTCCAGTAGAATGAGACGCAAGAATTGGATTAAGCGTAATAATTTAGATGAATTATACAGAGAGGCGGCAAGCTGGGGTCTCCAGATCGAGTCTCCATCACTACGTGAGTTTCGCGGTGGAATAACCAGAGCTTGGGCTGTTTTTTATCGTTTACTCTACTACATATTTCATTCCACTATTTCTCCATATACCCCAGCCGCCATATCTCCGGCTCTGAAGTTTAGGTTATACGAGAGGTAAAGCGAGAATTCGCCCACTACTGCCAATAAGGAAATGGTTGTTGTGCGAGTAGATGTCTACCACAACCAATCACTGCTCTTGACGCAGCTATAGCGCGCTAGTAAGGTTTGAAATTGCTGATATGTTGTCAGCTGTATGTCTGCTAACCGCATACATAAAGCGGCCACTCCCACTGAATATCCACATCGGCAAAACTGTCGTGAAAACGTCAGGGCCGGAGAATCAGTGGCTGCAGTATAGTTACCTCTGGCTATGGTCTCGAGGTAGCGGAGGTAGCGTGCTGCCTTGTCATGCAGGGGACCAGGGTTCAATTCCCGATCGGGACAGGCTCTTGGGCGAGGTTTTTTCGGGGTTTTTCCTCACCTGTAAGACAAATGTCAGGAAGTTTAGGGCCCAACGGTCCCCGAAAATCATCCGGCCATCATCATCATCATTATTATCCTTCACCGGTGTGGAAAGCAACGGGAAGCTACCACACCTATAATTCCCTAGTTAAGCAGCAAAGCATAGCATGAAAATGCTATGATTGCAGTGATTGACCTGCCATCGGGTAGAATTACTATGGATGAATGGATTTTTCCAGAAAGAGATACAACAATGAATCGTATAAACTGTATAATCAGCCGGATATTCTGAATTTCGTTAAAATTAATAGATTGGCCTGGGCCGGACACATTATTCGTATGGACAGCAAAAGGGTTACAAAAAGAATTTACAATGAGCAACCTCTATTGGCCAGAAAAGTTGGAAGACCTAAATTAAGATGGGAGGATGGTATAATTCAAGACAAGAAAAGACTAATAGCTCTAGAAATAGATTATTTACGCAGAAGTGCCAGAAAGTCAAAATTAGAACATGTCACAAATAAGGAAATTAGAAACATAATGGAAGCAGAAGAAAGCATAATTGCAAGAATTGAGGAGAAGGAATTAAAGTAAGTGGTTAGGACATGTTTTAAGAATCGAAGATGAGCGATGGCCGAAGCAACTATATGAATAGCATCCGAACAGAAAGAAGAAAAGAGGGAGACCAAAGTTAACATGGAAGAAAAACATGAAGACAGTAATGCAAGCTAAAGGGCTCAAGATCGTAGGCTTTGGAGGTTTGGCACAGGAAGACAGCAGCAGCTGTAAAAAACCGAAGATAGAAGTAAAATAAGAAAATTGGAAGAATGAAGCTCAGAACAGGGAAGTCTGGCATAAGTTTCTGAAGGCGGCCAAGGCCCACATGGGGCTGTCGAGCCATTGATGCTGATGATGATGAATGGATTTCTCCTACTCATCTCATCCTCGTTCATCCACGATGCGTCAGGCGTGGTCGGCCGGCAACCTTGTCGTTCATTGACTTCTAAAATATAGGGGTTTCATCTCGTCTCATCTTGAGTTGGACACGAGTCGAAAATATTATGACAGTGTTATAATTGAATAGTTGCCCCAAAAACAGATCTAACTCAAAAAATTGATTACTCAAGACTTGACTAACTGCTTCCGCCATTTTGTTACACATATATCACTATTCGCTTGAATGCGCCAACTTTTAAATATAAATAAAACAGGTCTGAAAGAGAGCAGGGATAGTTTAACATGCAACATGCCGTGATATTCTCCGGATATATCACGAATCCAGTGAAAACTCAACTTTCGAATTTTTGGAGTTACATCTCTTTTTGGGGCAACTATTCAATTATACAGAGACTGTACATATTTCTTCTTCTTCATCTTCAAGCAAGTCTTAGGCCTATAGGCCTGTTAGGATCTCACTGATGAATTTTGTATCCAGCATTTTCTTGGGCGGCCCAAAGATCTCTTCCCTGTTTGGAAATAACGAAGCATGGCCTTGAAGTGCATTCTAAAACCTCTCCTATCCAAAACCAAACCTCAACCTGCCAGTGGTGCAACCTAACTAGAGACCGGATGTTAGGGAAAATGCCTACAGTTATTTATTATAGATATTGTAAAAGTGACTTCATATAAGTTCATACCGACAACCCTAGAGTTGTTTTCCATGATATTAATTTTGTCTATAAATGCCTATTTCAGCTTACAATGCCTATGCATGCCTTTTTACCATTTTTTCTCCAAATTAACTTAGTATTTCAATGAAATTAATTGAAATGGACAAACTTTATGAAACATATCATTGCATAGAAACCTTTAATTGATGACTGGCAATATTATGTTTTATGTTGATAGCACTGAAATCAGTCTGTAGTCCTCGTTCACAGACAGGTGCTTCAAAGATAAATTTGTGCTACAAATGTATGTTTTTTTTTTTTTTTTTTTTTTTTTTTTTTTTACCTTTAGAATAGTTGTAGAACGGACAAGAGTAAAACAGTAAAAGATAAACTGACTAATTTCGTAAAAGAATTTCGTGCGGAGATATTCTCAAGTGACATTTTTTTGCAGTGTGTAAAATGTCAGCGAATTGCGCGAAGAAGTGCCATGTTTTGCTGCACGTACACACTGCAAAACATACGCATGCTCTTTGCAAAAAGGCAAAACAATTTCCAAAATCATCTCTGATAACTTCGTATGCTATCAATAGCATATGTTTATATTCTTTACGTAAGGCTATAAAATTTTATGTTGTAGTCCATTTTTTGTAAGGGCCTATCTTGATTTTTAGTGCCTATATTAATGATTTATAGTGCCGTTTTGCCTACCTATTTTGAACTTCTTAAGTGCCTAACATCGGTACTCTACTGATAACAGATGAGGCTCTAGGGACCGAGTATTGGCGGTATAACCATAACATCACTTGCAGAGTAAATGCTGCTTGGATGGAAACCCCATCACTTTACCTCTTCGGGCTAGCAACCCGTCGGGTAGTACATTAGACTTGCTTTCAATTCCTACAACAAGTCTCGGATGGACTGGAGGGTTAATTCTGTATATATGTCTTTCGTAATTTAAATCGTATATATAAGCCCTTGAGATTCGTTGTGCGGAAACAAATGTGGCGACGACTAGCGCCTGTTTTTAAACAGGTAAACGCCCACTCCTAATGGTCGGAAAGACTGCTTTTGAGAATTTTTTTTATATTTTTATTTCAGTGGCAAATGTCGAGTTTCCATATGCGGAACTACACATAAAACATTAAAGAATAAAACAAGAAGAGATACTAGATTGAAGTTTTATAAAACATTGGTAGTTCCTGCATTACTTTATGGGAGCGAAACTTGGGTAATGACCAAAAAATTCCAAAGTAGAATGTAAAGCGCAGAAATGTACTTCCTTAGAAGAACAAAAGGCTGCACAAGACTGGATCGGATAAGGAATGAAGGTATTACAACAGAGTTAAATATATATCCATCGAATGAGAAAATCAGAGAATATAGAGAGAAATGGTTTACACGTGTGGAAAGAATGAATGTAACAAGATTACCAAGAGCAGCATTCAACTACAAGCCAAGAGGTTCAAGGAATGTAGGAAGGCCAGTGAAAAGATGGACAGAACAACTGTGAGGTGGAACAGGCAATTTATGCCTAGCCCGTGAAGTGAAGAAGAAGAAAAAGATGTCGAGTTTCGTTGCGAAAAATTTAGCATTTCGGCCGCAAGAGCGATTTTTCAATTTTCACTTCAGGTAAACTCCTATACCTGATGCTTTTTCAGGGTTCACTTGTAAATGTAAACCATCGAGGGAACCAATCAGACATACACAAAAAAGTGTATCGATTCAGTCGTGTAGGAGGAGTTCAGTAATATATATATATATATATATATATATATATATGGGCATTCCGGGTAAAAAATTCAAGGTTGGCTGTGGGATCATGTTGAAACGTTGGAACCAGTCACCAGAGGCCAACCTTGAATCTTCGATGTGGAAAACCCAAGAAACCTTTGTTTATATATATATATCCATCCATAGTAATTCTGCCCGAAGGCAGGTCCTTCACTGCAATCATAGCATTTTCATGCTATGCTTGCAGCTTTACTAGGGAATTGTGTAGGTGTGGTAGCTTCCCGTTGCTTTCCACACCCGTGAAGGATGATGATGATGATGATGATAATGATAAGGATGATCATGATGATGATGGCCATATGATTCCGGGGACCGTTTGGGCCTTAAAGTTTTCCTGACTTTTGTCTTACAGGTGAGGAAAAACCCCGATAAAAACCTCACCCAGAAAAACTGTCCCGGCAGGGGATCGAACCCGGGCCCGCTGCGTGACAAGGCAACACGCTACCTCGAGACCACAGCGGTGGACGTTATATATATACATACTTGCCATGGTTATTTTCGATGTCTAGTTAGTTGGATAATGATTTTAAAAAAAATTCAAAAATATTTTCATGAGAATCATATATTACACATCCAAGTTAACTGTTCACGGGCGGAAGGAAAGAGTTTTAGCGCTAGTGTCGCCGATTTACTGAATCTGTGGAAGGGATGTAGGACAAAAATGTACATCCGATCACGTATTGAAATTTTTCAACTTCAAATGTGGGGGGAGAATCCCTAAACACGTGTGAAAGATCTTAACATTGTTGTCAAATTAGTCATTTAAGCACGGAACGCTCAAGCGGTCGGAACATTTAAAATCACAGTATTTGTCGTCTCTCCATTACCAGCCTCGCAAGTGGCAACATGTAATGAGAAGGGCAAGGAAGGGACAGCTCATTCCTAGACGTCACCCCAAAAGTAACAGGGTTGTCAAAATAGTCATTCTGCCACTGACCGCGCAGAACGACGGATCATTAAAATACATAGTATTTGTCAGCCTCTACCTGCCAATCAAACAACATATTTCAAAGGACAGGAACTGGCAACATAGTAAGGAATAGAAAGAGAAAGACAGTTTGTTAGTTAACATATTTTCCGCCTGCACAAAACACTTGGATGGGTAATAGTCACATTTTTTTTTCGGGAATTTGCAAATTCTAGTTTATTTTACATATCTGAAGAGCTTAGGTCCACGCGGGTTCCAAAATGCCAGTGAGTTAGGTATCCACCCAATTTGTATCTTTACAAGTTATAAGTACAATGTACTATTGTTGGGCTATATGTTCTTTGTTCATGTTTAATAGTTGTGTAGGGCCACTTAGTACTCATACATTTTATTTTAAAATAAATTAAACGAGTTTTTAAGACATAGTGACAGGATATCCGATATACTTTTCACCACTGCAACGATTTTTATCGCTGACAAAGCAGTGTAAAGTATTTCGCCACGCTTTCACGCTACAATAAATTGTTAATTATCTCTTACCAGATTTAGAGATGAGCAAATTAGATAAAGTAGTTGAACATCTTAAAATACCAGAGATTCGTCAACTTGCTTTCAAATTAAATTGTTCATTTCCTGTTTCACGTCTAAAAAAAAGTACGTAATGTACTATTCGCCCGAGTTTTCTTGAACTATCTTCTTCTGCCAGTTGTGAGAATCTTGCCCGTTCTAAACCTTCATGATTTTAACCTACGCTTGGATCTCCCGAGGTTTATTAGCTCCATTTTCATTTCATCTTTTTCTGGATAAAAGATGAAGTGAGGGTATACGAAGAGAACTGAATATATTCAAACTATTAGATATAATTACACAATACAGACAGGAATGGATGGACCACATCAATAGAATGGATAACTAACTGAGCTAACTCACTGGCACTATCGAACCCTTAGGTTTATGGCCGCGCGGATATAAGCTCTCCATACATTCCTATCCTTAGTCAATGTTTTCCAATCATCCCCTGTATAATCTACTTCCTTCAAACCGTAGTTAACGTTATTCTCCCACCTCATTCTTGGTCTACCAACTGGGCTTTCTCCCTATGGTTTTCCTTCAAGCAGCATTCACGCACGTCTTTCATTCCTTATTCATGCAACATGTCCTGCCCATCGCAGTCTACGAGATTTAACTGTTCTCATTATATCTGGCTTCCTATAAAGACCATGCACGTCACTGTTTTGCAGTCTTCTCCATTCACCTGTCTGTTCATCTCTCTTTGGTCCAAAAATGTTCCTAAGTACTTTATTCTCAAATACTCGTAATCTCCTTTCCTCCCTTAAAGTAAGAGTCCATGTATCGCATCCGTATAATATAACAGGTAGAATAACAGTTTTATATATTTTCAGTTTAACGTTTTTTTTAAAGGAGTTGGGACATCAAAAGTCTCTGTAATACATAATAACACGCATTTACAGAATTGAGCCTATGTTTAATTTCCTTGTGCATCTCATTCCTGTTTGTGATTATTGTTCCTAGGTATTTGAATTCAGCCACTTCCTCAAAATTTCCCTCATTTGTCATTAGCTATCCATTTCCATTATATAATGTATTTCTATGTGTGACCATATATTTAGTTTTATTGATAATCAATAGAATGGATAACAATAGAATTCCGAAACAGATTCTTCATTACAAACCAGTAGGACGAAGAAATGTTGGAAGATCCAGTAAAAGATGGATAGACCAATTCTAACACGAGATTGGAACAGATCAGCAGGTCTAATCCTTGATGCTGCTGCTGATGATCTTTTTCTCAGTACATGTTCAATCCATTTAACTCCTGGCGCGACAGGCCTACAAGGCCCTTAGCCTACCAGCCGGCTACTGGCCTCACATCCACATGTGTCAATCACAGAGGTAGATGGTAATCAGCCAGTGTAGGGGTGACATGTGGTCAGCATGTCGAGTCCCCCAGCCGTTATAGCTGGTTTTCTCAACCTGGAGCCGCTACTTATTGTAGCTACCCAAATGCATCACGATGCTGGGTGGGCACCGGTCCCATACTGGCCGAAATACCATGAGAAAATTTCTTTCCCCATGGAGACTCGAACCAGCGCAAGTACCGTAGCTCTGCGCCAAGGCTTTCTGCCTTAACCACTCAGCTACGGCGCGGGACGTTCAATCCATTTCCACTTATTAATATTCATTTATCTCCAGTTTCTCTTTGCGAAATACACTTCCATCCTTCCTTCTTCCATGGTTCTACAATCATTGATGGACTTAGAAATCCTTCACATTTTTATCTGCTAGTTTATCAATTCAATAGTCAAAGGAAGGAAACTAATTCCTTGGATAGTAGGATTTGCAAACAATCTGAAGCAGGGTTGCCAACACTCAGTGAGAAAAAGTGGCTAAAACTGACTCCAATAATCAACTATAATTGCTGGGGGGCCGATAAGCTGACCACATTTTATCCCTAAACTGGCTGGATGATCAGTGATTAACAGGTGTGGATGTGAGAACAGCAACAACTAGAAGACCTTCTAGGGTCTTGTGTGATGGAGATTTTGGAGATTTTTACTTCTGACTCTACTCGAACAAGTGCTTAATGAGGAAAGAAAATCCCTAATATGTCTTAATGTTGAATTAAACAGGCCTAAATCCAAAAATCACAATTTTAGTTGCTAGAAAAAAGTATAAAATAACTACTGTACCACTACTCCTTGGCATGACAGCCCTAGAAGAACCTCGGCTTACGAACCGGCTGCTGATCTCACATCCACTTATCATTTACAGAGGTGGATGACCAATCAATCAGTATAGAGGAGACATGTGATTGGCTTGTTGGGAACCCGAGCCAATATAACTGGATTTTCTCAATCTGAAGTCGCTACTCATTGTAGCTACCCAAATTCCTCAAGATGCTGGGTGGACACCGGTCCCATACTGAAAGCAATTCCACGAAAGCTTTTATTCCCCTATGGAGATTCGTACCAGCCCAATTCCCATAGCTCTGCACACTCATGTACAACGAACCTTTGGGTTCAAATCATGGCTCAGATGTATATATATATATATATATATATATATATATTCTTATTTGTTAAGAATTTCTCTACAATAAAGTAGTTTTCCTACAACCAATTGTAAATTTTACACCTCTATAAATCTCTATTCTATGCATCACTCTCTGTTAATCCTCTTGACACCATGCTCCTATGCACTCACTGTTATTTTTGGTCTCCCCTTTCTTGTGTTGTCCTCCGCTTCAAAATTTAGTATCATCTTAGATACCCTGTCATCTGACACCCATTTTAGTCTTTTCTCTTCAATAACTTGTAGATTTCTTTTTGAAATATATAGGCTATCTTATTTTTCTTTATGTTAAAAATTTCCTATAGACGACTTGTCTGGAAACATTAATTTTCATATAAAAAAGCATATACATCAATAAACTAGAAAATTGCAAAAATGAAATGCGCCAACTGCCTCAGAACTTACTGCGAGGGACTTCTAAACACTCAGCAACAAAAAATAAACTTTTTTTTTTCTGCATCAGAAAGAAAAATATGTGATTCTGATAGTATTTTTTTTCTCCTGAATTCAAATATGATATCGGGTTTTCTCCATCACGCAAGGTTTCCGAGAGACAGGAATTTATAATTTCAAACACTTTAATATTTTCTACATTCGTAACTACACAATATTCGAACATTCGGACACACCTAGAAAGTAAGAAATTACGATTTTCTGCTATATTTCGCATGTGGAGCATCCCTCTTGATGGTCCAACAATAATCGGCCAGCACATTAGGGTTCCATTTGCCTTGATATCTCTTTTCCATAGCTGAAACCATTTGAGTCAGCTCATTTGGTTTTATTTTACAATGGACAAATGGACGAAAAAATGTTTATTAAAAATAATTATTTAAATCCATTAATTGAAATTGAAATAAAAAAACTGTGGGCGATGGAGAAATTCCGAATACATATTTGAAAACACGATAAAAAACTGCATTAAGTACAACTATTAGTACTCATGAGACAAAAAATCAAGTTGACCCTTGAAATTTGACCTTAATAATGTTAGTTTTCAATGCATTATGTGCAACTCCTAAAGATTTGTTTCTGTGTAGTGTAATTAATAAAAGGCCCCCTTCCTCAAAAAAGGAAATATATGTTCTTACATTCTCCTTTCCTAGCAGTCTAAATTTTTAATCTGTTATTTTTGTTTGTTTCCTGAAACTGGAAAATCCTTGAATAATCCATAGAAATCTTAACAATCTCTCATAAACTCCATCAGATTACATTGTTTATTAAATTTGCTATTCACGTTAAATTGTTAAAGCTAAAAAGTAAGAAAATGAACGCGTTCTGGGTAATTATTACGTACACTGCTTCCTGGATACCTTGCCATTTGCAAACGGTTCTTCAGGCCTTTGTGAAAACTGTCTATTGTTCTCTCTAATATAATTAACGTTGTTTCTCAATTTTTGTGTTCGCGCTCATGTTGCACTCATTTCCACAGTGCTAACTCGTACAACAGCTATTTGTATTCACAAAATGGCGGATGTAAAGGTTTTTCGTGCCTAGTGAATACTGTTATTTGTAAAACTGAAGTTTAGATGCTAAATAAGGATATTATTAGCAGATTTATAATTATGAAACGAAAGTCTTCTTCTTCTTCGTTACGGTTTAGGCTTATTTACTAGCCTGTTCCGGCTCCAAATTGCTGCTCTTTCCATCTTTTCTTTAGTGTTCCCAGACTTCTTCTTCCTCGTGGCGAATATATGCTGCTTTTGGTATTCTATTCTCAGTCATCCTTGTCATGTGTTCTTTCCAGTTTGTTCTGTATTTCTCTATTGTTGTGTTTAATTCCTCTACTTTCAGTTGTTGTCTTACTTCTGTGTTGTGTTTTTTTGTCTGTTCTTTGATATCCTGTTATTGGTCTGAAGAATTTCATTTCAGCAGCTTGTATTCTGGCAGATTGTTGTGTTGTCACTGTCCATGTTTCGGATCCATAAGTAATAATAGGCACTGCCATTGCCTTGTATAATTTTATTATGGAGCCTTTCTTGGCTTTATTTTTCAATGTTCTTTTTAATGTTCCTGTTATATAATTAAACTTATTTAGTTTGTTATTTATATCTGTTTCCGCTGTGTATGATATTTCACAATCTTGGAAGTTATATCTTACCACTTGTTCTATTGGGTTATTTTCTAATATTATCTTTGTCCGAACTGGATGAGCGCCCTTGAAGGCCATTGTTTTTTTATTTTCCTGATCATATTTCCATGTTGTAGGAAATAATTATGGAAAATATTGGCAACTATCAAAACAATTGTAACTGAATGGTATTAATAGGCTGTTAGTTTATGCAATATTACTGAGTGATAGCGAGAGACAAGTTTGAAGACGATGCAACAGTACTCTCGTTATCAGTAGAACGTCTCTTTCTTCCCCACCGACCTTTCAACACATCTTGCACCGTTCCATCGTCTTCAAACTTATCTCGGATTCTTGTTATTGTTACCCTTGTTGGTGGTGGTGTTTCAAATTCAACCATTCAACGTCGTTGCACTTCAACAACCTTCTCCACTTTCCCATAACACTTCAGTATCCACTTACATTCATCGAATGATAATCTCGCTGCCATTTTTGTTTATAAAGACGTGAAGATCGATGGACGTGTTGCTATGCTTTTCCAGTGCATTGTAGATCATACACAACAAAAATTGTATTTCTGTCTCATTTCCTTGCTGAGAAATAACGTTTCAAAGAGTGTATACATAATTTTGGGACACTCTGTATTTTCAGCGTGCAGATTTAACGTGGGCGAGTAATATCACATGCGTTTTCAACATATGTTTCATGTCTGCAATTGACATAATGTGATCGCACGCCACTGATATTGAGGCTGGCATTATGACCTCTGATTGAAGAAAGTGCTTGGGAGTAGGTTTCACTTGTAGAACAGGTATGTTGTCCACTTGTTACGTCCTTCAACTCGCTGTATTGTAATTTCAGCGAAAGAGAAGATCTCAAATGTTTTTTTCTGACCCACATTGTCAACACTTTTACTTCCAGTGTAAACAGTAGGTCACTGAGTGAGGTCATACATGGTCATTTGTTTGCAGCCAGAGTATTTCCTGTAGCGAACAACAAAATTCATTGCCAGTGGTGTAACAACAAAACGCGATGAGTCATTTTAAAAATAAACACTTTACATGAAGCAAGGCCCACAAACCTTTTTTTTTCTCAGTGGTGCCAAATATTAGGGGTAAATATATAATAATTAGGGACTTAATGTTTATGCAATTGTATGTTGTTTACCAGAATTTAAAGCTACGTGCTTTTAAGCAATGTCTATATGAATCATCGCTTTTAGAGTCTCTAAAACATTTTTTGAGTTGCATATAATTGCATATTTTGCCCATTCATATGAATAAAATAAAGTTTTTTCGCGATAATAATAATAATAATAATAATAATAATAATAATAATAATAATAATAATAATAATAATAAATTTATTTTACCTGGCAGAGTTAAGGCCTTAAGGCCTTGTCTGCCACTCAACCAGGTTTTAAAAAATACAAAAAAATAGTCTTACATCTAAATTACAATATACATAAACGATTACATGTTATAAATACAATACAATTAATAGTTATAATGTATTTTGATTTACTCTAGATTTAACGAATTAAATATATAATATGTATAAGAACGAGAAAAATTTATTAATGACATAGTATAAATTTAAATAAATAGAGAAAAATTAATTATTAGACAACAGGTAACTGTATAAGCGTGATTTAAAAAGTGCCAAGTGTGCGGCAACCCCTGATATCTTGAGGAAGGAAATTCCGGGGGCCGGCAGAGGCTACTGTAAAGGAAGTAGAATAAGAGGAAGTGCTATGAAGCGGCCGCAATTTTTGTTTCAACAAAATCAAGGCTTAGCATATACCATTTAATTAAAAAAGTAAGGTCAATTTCGTTGGATTTATTTGCCTACTTCGATGTTTTTGTAAAATTGAGTTGTTTGATACATTTATAACATTATTTCTATTTATATTTTAATCAAGGCTACCTTGATATATTCATTGATGACGTCAATGATTTATAAAGACTTCCTGGTATTTAATACAATGATAAACACTCAGAATAATCAATAAACGTTATCTTTATCACGAGAAATAGTGAGTCATTTTAAAAATATCATGCTAATGATATGATATAACATTCTCAATAAGTGACAATAACATAGAGAGAATCTAGCATTCCTCCATCTCCGCGAAAATAATCATAAGTAATGCCACGAGTGATTTCCAAATTCTCTAGATAAATTGGAAATAAAGAGTGGCATTTGTCAGGACTATTTAACGAATAAAATTAAGCAGTTTACTCACAAATCATTATTTAACCATAGTTATTTTAAAATATTTAGGGTCGGTTTCACCAACAGAGGTAACTGTATTACGCCAGTTTCCCTGTGTATAATGCATAGCTTAAACTGGCGTAATGCAGTTACCTCTGTTGGTGAAACCGGCCCTTATATATTTAATGTAAACGGCGATGTTTGAAAACAAATCAGAAACGATAGGTACGCTTCATCTGTTTATCACTGCAACCAGATCATACTATTTATTGCCAAAGGAACGCAACATTGTAAGAATGCTCTCTAGTGGAGAAAAAATGAAACACATCAAACTGTATATTAATTCATTTCTGATGTCGTATGATATAAATAAGACAATTATATTTTTCTGGATTATTACCTGGGAAAAAATACATTTAAGAAAGTGCAAACAGTGGTTTCTTTTTTTGGTGGTATAATAAATTGCTACAAATATTTTTATATTAACTCCTGCAAGCGCTGTGTGTTGACATCTATGCACTATATATACAATCTGGTGGCCGTATTTCTTACAGGCTCAGTCACTGCAAAATAATGGTCAGACCTGTTCATAATATTAAAAAGGAGGACCTCTCTTTAATATGGTAAATATAACACTGATAAACATTTCGTGAAACACGACTCTGATTGGTTGTGAAACAGAAATCATTGAAACGTGATTGGTCATTGACTCCCATTTGGGGCATGAGTTAAATAGCCTAAGATAACACTGGTCGACAAAAATTAACTTTTTCTTTCACAAGAATAAAAATACGAGATTTTAGAAGTATTTTTCATCCTGAATTTAAATATCATTTCAGTTTTTTTCCTATAAGACAAGAGTTTTCTGTGATATTCATTTACATTTTTTATAATTTTAATAATTTTTAATAAAATCCATCTAACTGTAACTCATTCTGACTTACCTAGCAAGTGGTAGATAGCGATTTTCGGGCATATTTTGCATCTGGAACATCTCTCTTTTTGGTCCAACAGTAGTGAGCCTGCAGATTAGAACTCTACTTGCTTTGGTACCTCTTTTCCATTGTGGAAATTTGCTGATGAAAACACTCACCGTGCTCATCAGTGACAGCCCCAAGATTTTCCGGAAAGAAGTCCGGAAGAAGAGAATGCTAAAATCTTCTTCTTCTTCCTTCCAAGTATTAGACCAAGGCCTGTTACGATCCTATAGAAAATTTTCCCTCCAGCGTTTCATAGGACGGCCCAGTGATCTTCGTCCTCTTGGTATATAATTATAAACAGCTTTGGGGATCCGATTTGAACTCATTCTTTCAAGATGGTGTTTCCAATTTAGTTGGTACCGTTTAATATATTCCAAAATTGGCGTAGTCTTCAATTCTTTTAAGATATCGGTGTTCCTTTTCCGATTCCATCTGGTGTAACCCGCTGTTCTGCGCATGAATCTCATTTCACAAGCCGTTATTCTGCTTTCATGTTGTTTTTTTAGTGTCCATGCTTCACTACCATAGGTCAACACTGGTCTAGCCAAAGTGTTATATAAACGTAATCTGGTGTTTTTTTGTACAAGGGATGGTTTCATAACTTGATTAATAATTCCTAAACTTTTATTATAACTAGTGGACCCTCAGGGGTCCTCATCTAGGGGATATGTGGATGGCAACCACAAGGTGCCCAAGCTGAGCAAAACATTTCTTCCACTTACTTGTGTTTTGCACTCTTTTAACTTTACTATCTAAACCTCTCTTGGTTAACTCTTCTTTTTTTCGACCCCGACGCTATTAGGGCATCCGAGGGCTAGGGAGTCTTTCCTTTCTTCCATTTCTTCTTTCCTTTATTTTCTTTTCTTCTCCAGAAAAGCCTGACCAGAGGCTATAAGATGGCAGCCCCATCACTGGTCTTGCCTTCCTTTGGCCGGCAACCAATCGAAGGGACTATTATTATGCTTTCAAGTCTTATACGAGAATTTCCCGGAAGGATCAAACTTATGACGACCAAAGAATGCTAAAATCGATTTTAAAAAAGTAGCTGTCACAAAAAAACTGTGCCTGATGGAAAAATTCTGACTACATATCTGAATTCAGTATGAAAAAATACACTAGATTCACTAATCAGATTTCTTGTGAAGAAAACCTTGTCGACCAGTGTTATCCCTCTCATTTGTTTATAGTTCTATTTTGTTGGGTGGCTCCGTGGCACAAGCGGTTAAACGTTCGCCTCTCACCGCTGGGGTCGCGAGATCGAGTCTCCGTCACTCCATGTGGGTTTCGTGGTGGACGAAACGCAGCTTGGGCAAGTGTTTCTCCTGTTTTCCCCTGCCACAATTTAATTCCACCGTTTTTCCATACTCATCTGATACATTCCATTCCATTCATCTGCCCCTGTGATGGTGCGACAGGCGTGATCGGCTGGCACCCTTGTCATTCACATACCACTATATATAGGGGCTCATCCCTCGATCCGAGTTGAAAATGAGTTGAGATATTTATTTTCTATTTTGTTATTTAATTCGGTTTATGCCTATTTTTTTACCTCCAGAACAAGCATACATATAGGAATGTACTTCTCACATTGCTATTGTATAGCTTTAATTTATTGTTAGTTGAGATTTGTTTGGATCTCCACATGGGTGACAATTGTAATAATACAGCTTTTGATTTTCTAATTTAGGGCTTAATATCTTACGGAATTTAGGTTAAGAACTCTCCTGGCGCTTCATTATCATTTATCATTCATTATATCATCGGGTCCACCGCTGTGGTCTCGAGGTAGCGTGCTGCCTTGTCACGCAGCGGGCACGAGTTCGATCTCCGGTCGGGGCAGTTTTTTCTGGGTGAGGTTTTTATCGGGGTTTTTCCTCACTTGTAAGACAAATGTCAGGAAAACTTTAAGGTCCAAACGGTCC
Source organism: Diploptera punctata (assembly GCA_030220185.1). Classification (NCBI taxonomy): domain Eukaryota; kingdom Metazoa; phylum Arthropoda; class Insecta; order Blattodea; family Blaberidae; genus Diploptera; species Diploptera punctata. Next base: position 1,681,433 of record JASPKZ010000803.1, read on the forward strand.
CCGAAATCATATGGTCATCATCATCATCATCATCGTCCTTATCGTTATTATTATTATCATGTTTCATCGGTGTGGAAAGCAACGGGAACTACCACACCTACAACTCCCTAGCAAAGCTGCAAGCATAGAATGAAAATGCTATAATTGCAGTGAAGGACCATTATATATATATATATATATATATATATATATATCAGGAAAACTTTAAGGCTCAAACGGTCCCCGAAATCATATGGCCATCATCCTTATCATTATCATCCTTACCATTATCATTATCATCCTTCACCGGTGTGGAAAGCAACGGGAAGCTACCACACCTACACAATTCACTAGTAAAGCTGCAAGCATAGCATGAAAATGCTATGATTGCAGTGAAGGGCCTGCCTTCGGGCAGAATTACTATGGATGGATATATATTATATATATATATATATATATATATATATATATATATATCCATATATATATCCATAGTAATTCTGCCCGAGGGCAGGTCTTTCACTGCAATCATAGCATTTTATGCTATGCGTTGCAGCTTTACTAGGGAATTATAGGTTCGGTAGCTTCCCGTTCCTTTCCATACCGGTGAAGGATGATGATGATGATAATGATAAGGATGATTATGATGACCGGATGATTTTCGGGGACCGTTGGGCCCTAAGCTTACTTACATTTGTCTTACAGGTGAGAAAAAAGCCCGAAAAAACCTCACCCAGGAGCTTGTCCCGACCGGGAATCGAACCCGGGCCCGCTGTGTGACAAGGCAGCACGCTACCTCGAGACCACAGCGGTGGACAATAAGGGTATAAGTACAATTAATTTAACGATGATTATGCATGTCATAAAGAAAAAAATAGGATCGACTACCTCATCTATTTCTGCACCATTGAGCTGTAATCTCCTTTCTGTTGTATCATTTACACCCATTCCTACATTTTGTTTATAAAAATGATAGACAAAGATAAATAAATAAACGATAAGTTAGAGCGTAAAGAAGATATTTTTGTGCTGACTAGGACAACATACCAACCAAGCCGAGTAGAATTATCAGTTCAACATGCTATCGCAGTCCTGTAGCTGTCTTATCTGTAAGAGGCGATTGTTAAACTGGGACACACATTCAGGTACATTTCAAACATGAAAATGCGTTCCAAGTTATAAACATAAATGAAATAGTTTATCTCAATCAGAATTCAAAAAAATAATTAAAAAGTCCGTCACTCAGTATTAGTACCTGCATAAACTAAGGAAAATTCTTCAGAAAGTCCAATTTATGGTCCCATTTTGCTGGTTTACAGATTATATCGCTCATTTGCTGCAACGACGTCATAACTCCAAAATCACGATTTTCAGGACAAGCATTTGAAGCTTTAAATACAGCAAAACTTGCCCAAACGGAATCGCATGGGACCAATTTTTTTTTCCACATTAGACATAATTCCGCTTTATAAAAAACTAAAACTTATTAATTATACTGAGCAACAAAAATAAACTTCTTCTTTGTCTCAGAAAGAAAAATATGTGATTCTGATGGTATTTTTTTTCTCCTGAATTCAAATATGATATCGGGTTTTCTCCACCACGCAAGGTTTCCGAGGGACATAAATTTATAATTTCAAACACTTTAATAGCAACACACACGAATTAGAATTTATAAATCACTGGCCAGATCCATATTATGTTACGGCAGTGAGGCCTGGACAATTCGCAGTGTAGATGAACAAAGACTAACTGCGGCAGAAATGAAATTTATGAGACGTACTGCGGGCTATTCAAGGACAGACCATAAAAGGAATTCTGACATTCTCAAAGAATTACAAACAGAATCAGTCTTGAAATATGTACAAAAATACAGAAACAACTGGAAATCTCACGTACGAAGAATGAGCAGAACAAGAATACCACGTCAGATCTTAAATTACCAGCCACCAGGCATGAGATCTTTGGGCAGACCCTTCAAACGTTGGATTGAGACCGTAACAGACCACTAGGTCTATCACATGAAAGGAAGAAGAAGAAGAACACTTTAATATTTTCTACATTCGTAACTACACAATATTCGAACATTCGGACTCGCCTAGAAAGTAAGAAATGACGATTTTCTGCTATATTTCGCCTGTGGAGCATCCCTCTTGATGGTCCAACAATAATCGGCCAGCATGTTAGGATTCCATTTTCCTTGATATCTCTTTTCCACAGCTGAAACCGTTTGAGTTAGCTCATTTGGTTTTATTTTACAATGGACAAATGGACGAAAAAACGTTTATTAAAAAAATAATTATTTAAAGCCATTAATTGAAATTGAAATAAAAAACTGTGGGTGATGGAGAAATTCCGAATACATATTTGAAAACACGATAAAAAATTGCATTAAGTACAACTATTGGTACTCATGATACAAAAATCATGTTGACCGGTGTTATCTTAGATTATAGACCACCGTAGGCCTATATGCCTTTTTTACATACGTTGGATTAATTATAGTTCTGCTGCTTTTGAAAAGTGAAATATACTATGTATGATCGACTTCGACGGTAACGCACGAAAAAACAGTCCCGTTTCGTCAGCGTTAAAAATGTCTCTTAGGCGCGTATCCTGAAATTAAAGTATGCAGTTTCACTAACTACCCTTTCGTCCACATCCTTTGATTCCCCGCAAATTTCATTCCACACTACATTGTGTCGTCTTTTAAAACTGTCCAGCCAACCTGAAGATGGCTTGAAATTGTTATTCCCTAGGGATTTAGCAACAGCTAGAACTTGACTTTGGAGCATCGGTCCGGAAATTTGGAGATTTATCTTCAATCACTTTAAGTTTTTCATTTAAAGAGAATGATACATACGTTTTAGCCATCTTTATTTCGAAAATTTAGAACGCTACCTGTGAAATATGGGTCTCAGAACTTTTAACTAATTTAAGATTTTACAGTGCAATGGTTATTTGTAAGACAGATATCTGTACTTCGCATTACGGTTGTGCAGTGAGGCTGAAATAAAATTTCAGGTACAGGTAGAATCTCTACTTACCCGGCAGCAGGAATCATTTTTTTTTTTGGCCTAACAGAAATTCAATGCGGTGTGTGGAACAATACAGAGAACATTCAAAAATAAAATTAGAAAAGAAACAAAGATAAAAATGTATAATGTTATGGCGGTTATCACAATATTGTATGGATGTGAAACTTGGGCTCCAATGAAAAAACAGAAGGATAGAATACAGACGGCGGAGATGAGGTTCCTAAGACAAGTTAAAGGATGTACAAGACTTGATAGAATAAGAAATGAGGATATAAGAGAAGAATTGAAAGTACAGCCTTTATTGGATAAGGTCACGAATTACAGACAGAAATGGATTGATCATATGGATGGAATGAGTAAGGAGAGATATGCATTGTTAGCAAGAAATTATCAAGCAAGAGGAAGACGTGATGTTGGAAGACCTAGAAGACGTTGGGCTGATGCATTATGAAGTCGGAACGGGCAATTGCCTAATCCCTGGAGTGATGATGATGATGATGATGATGAGAAATTCAATGAAGTGGAAACTAATTTATTTCTCTGTATTTCCGCTTTATAAGTTTGTTTTCATGAAACTGTGTAGAAATATTCTTCCGTTTCTGGGTTGGACAGATTCCGTTTTATGCAAAATAAATACAAGTAAAATTACTATTATTTTGCCGGGACCAATAAATTTGTTCACACTGGACAGATTTCCGCATTATTCACATTCCGGATTAAACAAGTTTTACTGTACTATGTATAACCGCGACTGCTGGCACATATTTTATCATGTTCAAGAAAATAACCAATTCTAATGTCATTCCAAGTCTCCCTGTGATATTAACATATATATACTAGAAGTCCCGGCCACGCGTTGCTGTGGCTAAGGTATACGTTAAAGATTTAAATTAAGTTGCTGTCTTTCAGCCAGGTTACTTAAAACTAATACTTACACACATAATTAATAATATTGAAAATAAAATAAACACTGAACACACTTAAATTAAGAAATAATCAATATTTGTAATTCTATTGAAATTCGCGGTAGCAACAAAAAGCACAGCAATCTGGATCTCTCTTTGTTAAATAATAAACCAATTATCTTACCAAATTATAGCTCGGGACCCAGCTCCATGTGTCTGAAAGGAATTTACTGACTCAGCTGTTAGTACTATGCGAAGCAGAGAAGTGTACCTCCTCCACTCCCCACACTGCCCCCCGCGAACACACAGAGCTTGGACCCGAGCTGTACCTTACACCGCCATCTGTTACAATCGTATGGAACTCACTGATAATTATAACTCTTTGTTACATTATAAACAAATAATTTGCAATAAAAAAAATGCGACTATAAATTTAGTTGTAAACTACCCTATGTCTCAAGTTGGATCAAACTGCACACAGTGTGCAAAATTTTATTAAAACCGTTCAGTAGTTTAGGATTCCATCGCGGACAAACAACGTGACACGAAATTTTTATATATTAAGATATATAAGTTTTGGTCATTATCATTTTCGGTGTCTACTGAATAGGATCGATCAAGATACGTAAACATTTTCAAAATTCTTATTTTGAAAACAACCTCAATAGCGTCATTCCTACGAAATTCGGTAAAATAAAAAAAAGTCCTACTGCTTGTGTAATAACAACATTCCTTAGTGTAAGATCTGTGAGCTTTATGTTCAGTTTTAAAATTGCAGTTCCAAAACATTTCACGATACAAAAATATTCGTAGCCCAATGTAATTGATATTTTAAATATTCTTGTTCTAATGTAATTTACAAAGTTTAGTTATGCGTTGTGGCTTAAATCTGGTTTTTGTGATCTTATATAAAAACTCCTAAAAATATGTTGTACCCCTTTATAAAAAAATTACGGGCGCCATTGGTAGGTTCTATAATATCAGTTTCACTTTTCTTTTTGTCAGTGAAGACAATATCAATGCGCCAATTTTGTTTTTATCTGCGACTATTTAACTCATGCCCCAAATGGGAGTCAATGACCAATTACATTTCAATGATTTTTTATTTGCAACCAATCACAGTCGTTTTTCACCTCGATTTTATCAGTTTAATTTTATCACTGTAAAATTAAGCTCATCCTTTTTAACATTCTGAATAGGTCATAGCATTATTTTGCAGTGACTGCATGTGGCTACAAGATTGTGTATATAGTGCACGAATGTAACCTTATCGTGGTTGCGGGAGATAATATAAAAACATTTGTAGCAATTGATTATACCACAAAAAAAACTGTTTGCATTTTCTTAAACGAATTTTTTCCCAGGTAATAACGTTCCAGAAAAATATAATTGACATATTTCCATCATATGACATCAGAAATTAATTAATATACAGTTTTACGTTTAATTTTTTCTCCACTAGGGTGCATTCTTACAATATTGCGATCTTTTGGCAATAAATAATATGATCAAGTTGCAGTGATGAACAAGTGAAACATAACGTTTTTCATTTGTTTTCAAATATTGCCGTTTACATTAAATATATAAATATTTTAAAATAACTCTATTTAAATAGTGATTTGTGAGTAAACAGCTAAATTTTATTCGTTAAATAGTCCTAACAAATGTCACTCTTGATTTCCAAATTCTCGAGATAAATTGGATTTCACTCGTGGCATTACTTATGATAAAATGCACTTCCTCATTGAACTAACTAACTCACTGGTACTATCGAACCCATACTGTAATGGTCTTGTGCATATAAGCTCTCCCATACATCCCTATCCTGAGCCAATACATTCTACTCATCCCCTGTATAATTTACTTCCCTCAAATCATGGTTAATGTTATTCTCCCATCTCATTCTTGGCCCCCCTACTGGGCACTCTCCATCTCGTTTTGATACATCAAGTTTCCATGTCCCTCTTTCATTCCCAATTCATACCACATGTCCTGCCAATCTCAGTTTACGAGACTTAACTGTTATTATATCTGGCTCTCCATAAATATCATGTATAGCTCACAGTTTTTTAGTCTTCTCCATTCGCCTGTATGCTCGTCTTTCTTTGTTACAAAATTTTTCGTAAGTTTTCCTATTATCAAATAGGATACGCAATGTTTCTTTCCCCTCTCTTAAAACAAGAGGTAAAGTTTCGAATTCGCATAGTGTAACTGGAGGAATAGCCATTTTGTATATTTTACTTTAACATTTTTATGAGAGAAGTTGGGATGACAAGAGTCTCTATAACTTAGTAGGCTTCCGTTTCCAGAGTTGAGATTGTTTAATTTGTTTTTGCAGTGATGCAAGTATAAATAAAGACAGTAATAGGGCCGTAATATTTGTAATTAACTACTAATACGCGAAGTGTACAATATATTAATATCCAAGTGAAATAGGAAGAAACATAAAAGTGAATAAAAAGTTTGGACACTTACCTGAGAAGATGTGTCTAATTTCACGCGATGTTTGAGTTGTCATTTCATAAATCACACGCATACACAAATATAACACAATTACAAATATCACAAAAATAATAAATCAGTCAAATTACTGCTTTATTCAAAGAAAAGTAACATATTACGATCGTAAACAATGTCTCGCGATACCCGGTGCGCGCCATGTTGCTCGTCACATTGCGTCTGCGCAGTTACGTCACATGACTCTTCAAGCAATGCTTCTCATGATAACAAAGACAGATCACAATAATGTTATAAATGCGAGATTGGATGTTCGTTACTAAATCACAGTTTGAAAACTGAACACATTTCAAAGAAACTTAGTGGAAAGATACTCTACATCCTGGATTAGACCATAGCCTACTTTATATAGTAAATTATTTAGTTGTAAAAAACATATTAGGAAAAATAGAAGAAAAAGGCAGATAGTAAACAAATAGAGGCTGCTGAAATGAAGATGTCGAGAGCAATAGCAGGATACCAAAGGACCGATAAAAAGAAAAACGAAGATATAAGAACAGAACTTAATATATTTAATCTCTGTGAAAGAATAAAATATTATCAAAATGCTCCTCTTCAGCACGTATTACGAATGAATGAACAGCGAATACTAAAAAGAATGTATAATTATAAACCAAAAGGGAGAAGAATGTTGGGAAGACCATTGAAGAGATAGAAGGACCAATTCGACCTATAATGAGATCGGAACAGGCCATTGGTGTTGATGATGATGATAGAAGAAAAACGTTTGAAATGGTATGGATACCTCATAAGAATGGAAGAAGAGAGAATACCAAAGAAGATCATTAATTGGAAAGCTAATGGAAAAAGTGGAAGAGGCAGGCCTAGAGAACGATGGATGGAGTGAAGAGAAGTATGGAAGCTAGAGATTTGAGGGAAGAAAATGCTTTAGACAGGAACCTCTGGCGACAAATAATTTTGGGTTGAAGGAGAAACACTGTATTGTGGAATATTCCTAAATAAAAAAAATAGTTGTAGGCTGGTTACAACTATGAAATGCCCGCAGTTATAAAAACCAAATTAGGTACACATAACACAATCTGGAAAATATAATGTATGTAGGATAAGAGACCACTAGATCCCCGAGGGGGGAAGCGGGATGAGATGACATATAGACCTAAAAGTAATCGAAAACGTAGTGTCGAATTCATAGTTTTCGAGGTCGATAAATTGATTGGTTACAGTTCGGATGACATCGCACTCCAAGTTTGATCCTTAGCGTCCCTGAGGTGGATGAGAGGTGAGAATGAGTGGAAAATAAAGAGTCAAAATACTACCGAAATTAGTGTAGATTCCATAATGTTTCCATAGTTTTTGGTATCGTTAAGCTGATTGATGATTGGACCACATTTAAGCCTAAGTTTGACCCATAGCCTCCTAAGGAGGTGAAAAGGGGTCAAAAATAAAATGTCAAAAAACCCGACATTAGTGTATAAACCTAAGTTTAAGATGGATTTTATTAAAGATTATAAAAAATGTAAATGATTATCATAAGTAATGCCACGAGTGATTTCCAAATTATCGATAAATTCACGACTCACGAAGTGAGCTGTTTACTCACAAATCATTGTTTAACTATAGTTATTTTAAAATATTTATATATTTAATGTAAACGACGATGTTTGAAAACAAATGATAAACGATTGGTACGGTTCATTTGTTTCTTTTGTTCATCACTGCAACCAGATCATATTATTTATTGCCAAAGGAACGCAATATTGTAAGAATACACTCTAGTGGAGAAAAAATGATACACATCAATCTGTATATTTATTCATTTCTGATGTCCTATGATGTAAATATGACAATTATATTTTTCTGGATTGTTATTCACTGGGAAAAAATACATTTAAGAAAGTGTAAACAGTGGTTTATTTTTTTGGTGGTATAATCAATTGCTACAAATGTTTTTATATTAACTTCCGCATGCGCTATGTGTTGACATTCATGCACTATATATACAATCTGGTAGCCGTATTTCTTACAGAGTCAGTCACTGCAAAATAATGCTATGACCTATTCAGAATGTTAAAACAGGAGGTGCTTTCTTTATTATGATAAACTTTAGTTGGTAAATTTTAGGCGAAACACGACTGTGATTGGTTGTAAATAAAAATCGTTGAAATGTGATTGGTCATTGACTCCCATTTGGGGCATGAGTTAAATAGTCACAGAAAAATATTGCCTGATAGGAAAAAAACTGAAATGATATTTAAATTCAGGATGAAACATATAGCTCGGGACCCAGCTCCGTGTGTCTGAAAGGAATTTGCTGTCTCAGCTGTTAGTACAATGCGAAGCAGAGAAGTGTACCTCCTCCACTCCCCGTACTTCCACCCGCAAACACACAGATCTTGGACCCGAACTGTACTTGACAGTGACAACACAACAATCTGCCAGAATACAGCTGCTAAAATGAGATTCCTCAGACCAATAGCAGGATATCAAAGAACACACAAGAAACATAACACAGAAATAAGACAACTAAAGGTAGAGGAATTAAACACAACAATAAAGAAATACAGAACAAACTGGAAAGAACACTTGGCAAGGATGACTGATAATAGAATGCCAAAAGCAGCATACAACTATTCACCATGAGGAAGAAGTAGTTCAGGAAGACCAAGGAAAGAGCAGCAATTTGGAGCCGGAACAGGCTAGTAAATAAGCCTTAAACCGAGAAGAAGAAGGAGAAGATGAAACATACTTGTAAAATCTCATATTTTTATTCTTGTGAAAGAAAAAAGTTCATTTTTGTGGACCAGTGTAATATATGTAGCATACCACTTTGTGAAGCAGGGAAGAACATTTAATTTTCATGAGATGTGTCAAATTTTGACGTGGAAGTGGCCCATAACCATACGTGGCGTGTGATAGCAATCACGAGCGCATGACCGTAATGGAACATGAGATTACGAGAATCTCACAACTTGTGAGAGAGAATTACACGGTATTTATTTTGCAAGAGAAGTCAGTAATTTGCTGCGCAACCAATTAATTCAAACAACTCGCTTTCATATTCTGAAACAAAATAACACTGATTTCAAGTTAACTTACTCTAACAAGGTGGAACATTACAGAGCGATACCGGTCGAAACTCCCATTCGAGAGATCCCCAGTTTAACCCTTAAATTCGTAATGTACCCTTTTGGATACATCAGTTGGTTTAATTAATTTAATATTTTTAATAAATCAGAAGAAAACGAACAAAAAGAAACCACTTAAATGTGTGTCTCATTATACAATATACCTAATAATAACAGTTATACAATATTCCGTTTTCACTGCGGTCCGCCACATTCATTTAACTAACAGAAGAAATTAGTGTTTTTCCCATTTAAGGGTTAAAGATAGGTGCCGACCAACCTGACTTACATTGTTCAAGCGAATTAAGGAATGAACTATTGAGGTTGTTCTCATGAAAATACTTCTGTTTTTTTACAGATATTTTCTCCGGTCCTACCTAGTAGACAGCAGAAATGATCATGAAAGAAAGAAATATATACAAAAGGTTTTTCCTGACAAATGTCAGGAAATCTTTAAGGCCCAAACGGTCCCCGAAATCATATGGCCATCATCATCATGCTTATCATTATCATCATCATCCTTCACCGGTGTGGAAAGCAACGGGAAGCTACCACACCTACAATTCCCTAGTAAAGCTGCAAAGCATAGCATGAAAATGCTATGATTGTAGTGAAAGACCTGCCCTCGGGCAGAATTACGATGGATATATATATAGTCCACCGTGGTATCTTTACCTTGTCGTGGTGGAGTGGCTTGCGTGCTTAAATGATCCCGAGAGCTATGCCGGCGGTAGCATTGCTGCCGATAGGGTTATCAATGTCGGACTGGTCGGAGGTGATAAGCCAGACGAAAAAAGTACCTTGGTCGAAGGAGTGACGATCATTCACCGTAAAAATACAACCGTCAAGAAATGCGGACATGGGTTCAACTGGGGTAAAATTTTCCGGAGATAGACAAATTCAGATTAATGAAGAAAGTAACGACAACGGGGTTAGATTAGTCACCTTTGCCACATCAAAGAATCTCATTGTTAAGAGCACAACATTCCAGCATAAGGATATTATCTCGTAGACTGCGATGGGCAGGGCATGTTGCGCGTATGGGGAATGAAAGACATGCACGGAAGCTTCTTATAGGAAAGCCAGAGGGAAAACGCCTAGTTGGTAGTCCAAGAATGAGGTGGGAGAACAACATTATCTATGATTTGAGGGAAGTACATTATACAAGCAATGATTGGAAAGCATTAGCTCAGGATAGGGATATATGGAAAGCTTATGTCCGCGCGGCCATGAACCTAAGGGTTCGATAGTGCCAGTGAGTAAGTATATAGTCCACCGCTATGGTCTCGAGGTAGCGTGCTGCCTCGTCACGCAGCTGACCCGGGTTCGATTCCCGGTCGGAACAGGCTCCTGGGTGAGCTTTTTTTCGGGGTTTTTCCTCACCAGTAACACAAATGTCAGAAAGCTTAGGGCCCCACGGTCCCCGAAAATCATCCGGCCATCATCACCATCCTTCACCTGTGTGGAAGCAACGGGAAGCTACCACACCTATAATTCCCTAGTAAAGCTGTAAAGCATAGCATAAAAATGCAGTGTTAGCAGTGAAAGACCTGCCCTCGGGCAAGTGAGAGTAGGAGATACTATATACTATTAGAGGCCAAGTGTCACATGGGATGTTATACCAACGATAATGATCTATCTTGGTAAAATTTTCGCATTTGAGCTAATTTCAAATTTTTATACTTTCAAAATACAGTTATGTTACAAAGCATTTTACTATATGGGCCCGAAACCTGGACAGTAAGTAGAAAACAAGTCAACAAGCTGTTGCAGTAGAAATGGATTTTTGGAGGCGATCGACAAGAATTTCAAGAATTGATAAAGTCAGAAACAGCACAATAAAGGAAATTATGAAAGTTGAAAAATATATTATAAAAATAGAAGAAAAACGTTTGATATGGTATGGATACCTCATAACAATGGAAGAAGATAGAATACCAAAGAAGATCCTTGATTCAAATGGAAGAAGTGGAAGAGGCAGACCTAGAGAACGTGAATAGATGGAATGAGAAGAAGTATGGAAACTAGAGATTTGAGGGAGGAAGATGCTTTAGACAGGAACCACTGGCGACAAATCACTTTGGGTTGAAGGAGAAACCTTGATCTATGGAGAAACAATGTTCATTCATAGTGTTCTGCCCAACAGCAGGTCTTTCACTGCAAACTCGGCATTCTCCACTCTTTCCTTAACTCAGCTTTCCTTTTTGTATCCGCATACAAACCATTTATTTTAATATTGTCTGTCATCTGATGTCTCTTTCTGTCTCTAACTTTCTTTCCTAGGTAAACACCTTCATCGCCTCGGTCTTCTACCAAATCAACAATGTATCCTCTGCAACACTATGGAAGATATGGATGCTGATCAGATGCGAACTTGCCCAACCCTAACAACTAACAATTTCGTGGACAGATACTGGGAAGCCAGGGAAAAGTTTAACATTTTCTTTCTTGTTATTGTTTGTTTTCCGCAGTCATTATTGGCTAATGAAAAATTTTAAAAGCCACTGCATTTAAATAAATAACTTTCTTTCCGTTGACCATTCCTTCTAGGCCATCAGTCAGCAGGCAGTTTCTTCTTAGCCAGCGGCCAATCCAATTTCTTTTCCTCTTCTTTATGAGTTCCAGCACTGTTCTTCCTTCACCCACTCTGTCTAGCACATCTTCATTTTTTTATTTTGTCTGTCCATTTTATACGTTCCATCCTTCTCATTGTGGAATATTCCTAATAAAAAATACATTAAAAACTTGTTAACAGATTGTGAAAATATCTCTCTATCTTCGGGTTTTTACAGCTGCTGCCGTCTTCCCGTGCCAAACCTCCAAAGCCTACGGTCTTGGGCATCTTCGATGCTTAGCCCTCTAGCTTGCATTACTGTCTTCATGTTTTCCTTCCATGTTAACCTTGGTCTCCCTCTTTTCTTCTTTCTGTTCGGATGCCATTCATATAGTTGCTTTGGCCATCGCTCATCTTCCATTCTTAAGACATGTCCTAACCATAAAATATAAGAGCGCAAATCTTCTTGAGCATTTAGCGCTGCATGGTATTTACGAAAAATGACGATTCTCCTGGATCATCATCTTAAGGCTCGACAACTTCAAAAGTGAAAGTTTTGGCCTTCTCAACAATCCTCCTCCATGCCAATCTGTCTCTTGCCATATTCAAATTAGTCACTTTAATTTTCCTTACATCGTTCATTGTGTCATCCTCCCATCTGATCTTCGGTCTCCCTACAGCTCTGCCTCCTATAGGTTTCCATTTGTAGAGTTTTTTGACCAGTCTCTGATCATCCATTCTTATCAAATGTCTAAGCCAACCAATTCTGAGAAATCTTATATGGTTTACTACGTTCTGATGTTTTATTAATTTGTTTAGTTCGTTATTTGTTTTGATTCTCCAACAGTAATCAGTCCCTCTATTTGGTCCAAATATTCTTCTTAAAATTTTCCTTTCAAAAATTAGTAATTTCTGTTTTATTGTTTCATTTAGGACCCAAGTTTCACAAGCATATGTAACTACTGGTCTAATGAGTGTTTTGTATAACCTTATTTTTGCAGTTTTTTATATTAATTTGCTTTTAAATAAGGTTATATTTGCAAAGTCCCGCGCCGTAGCCGAGTGGTTAAGGCAGGAAGCCTTGGCGCAGAGCTACGGGACTTGCGCTGGTTCGAGTCTCCATGGGGGAAGAAATTTTCTCATGTTATTTCGGCCAGTATGGGGCCGGTGCCCACCCAGCATCTTGATGCATTTGGGTAGCTACAATAAGTAGCGGATCCAGGTTGAGAAAATCAGCTATAACGGCTGGGGGACTCGACATGCTGACCACATGTCACCCCTACACTGGCTGATTATCATCTACCTCTGTGATTGACACATGTGGATGTGAGGCCAGCAGCCGGCTGATAGGCTAAGGGCCTTGTAGGCCTGTCGCACCAGGAGTTTTTTTTTCTATTTGCAAAATAAGCTTTGTTTCCATTTACCAATCTTTCTTTAATTTCCTCTTCTAATGTATTATACCCATTTACTTTGGTACCTAAGTATTTAAATGATTCTTCTTCTTCTTCACGGTTTAGGCTTATTTACTAGCCTGTTCCGGCTCCAAATTGCTGCTCTTTCCATCTTTTCCTTGGTCTTACCAAACTTCTTCTTCCTCGTGGTGAATAGTTGTATGCTGCTTTTGGTATTCTATTCTCAGTCATCCTTGCCAAGTGTTCTTTCCAGTTTGTTCTGTATTTCTCTATTGTTGAGTTTAATTCCTCTATTTTTAGTTGTTGTTAAATAATTCTACTGTGTTAATTTGTATTACACATCCAAGTTAACTGTCCACGGGCGGAGGGGAAGAGTTTTACCGCTAGTGTCGCCGATCTACTGAATCTGTGGAAGGGATGTAGGAGAAAACTGTACATCCGATCACGTATTGAAATTTTTCAACTTCAAATGTGGGGGGAGAATCCCTAAACACATGTGAAAGATCTTAACATGGTTGTCAAATTAGTAATTTAAGCACGGAACGCTCAAGCGGTCGGATCATTTAAAATCACAGTATTTGTCGTCTCTCTGTTACCAGCATGACAATAAATCACAAGTGGCAACATGCAATGAGAAGGGCAAGGAAGGGACAGCTCATTCCTAGAGGAAACCTAAAACTAACAGGGTTGTCAAGTTAGTCATTCTGCCACTGACCGCGAAGAACGTTGGATCATTAAAATACATAGTATTTGTCAGCTCTCTACCTGCCAATCAAACAACATAATTCAAAGGACAGAAAGTGGCAACATAGTAAGGAATAGAAAGAGAAAGACAGTTTGTTAGTTAACATATTTTCCGCCTGCACAAAACACTTGGATGGGTAATATATCCTCAATTTGTAGATTTTCAGATTTTCTATTTTTATTTAATATATTTATTAAACACAATGTGTACATCAAATTAAATTTAGCTTTTTACCAGTCTTTAATTAAATTGTTTAGAGGCAGAGTCCCGTTTTTACACTTCGCTAGATGATATTTGGGACATGGATTGTTGCATAATTTACAGATGCAGTCCTCCTTGGGTTCATGGTACATGATTTTCTATTGTGATTAGGCTACATTTTAAATATTTTGTTTTCCCTTGATTTATTATTAGACCAATTATTTTAGATTCCTCTTTCAATTTTGTGAAGGTTTACCATAACGCTTGTCTGGTTCTTGCTGTAATCAGTATATCATCTGCATAAGCTATACCTTGTTTGATTCTCCTGGATACTGAATACAAACTTCTGAGTTAGCGAATTTTGATTTAGTTGGTAGCAATGAATGTCAGTTTTAGATTTCTGATGACGAATGAAAGTGTAAGCCCGAGGCAATCTGTGGCTGATTCATAGCATGTCATGTGTGTTAACCATAAAACGCAGTGCAGGAATTCTTGAAAGTCGTTCCGTTTAACATAACAGATTGAAACGGCATTCAGAAGGCCTTTCCATAACTCTACACAACATAAGAATGCAGTGCGGAAAGGTCGTATAGTTCAATGATTCTCAACCTTTTCAAAAATGGTGGGTTAAACTCTATTTTATTTCATCATCATCATCATCAACAACAAGGATTAAGCCTGTTCCGATCTCATTATAAGTCGAATTGATCCTTCCATCTCTTCAATGGTCTTCCCAACAATCTTCTCCCTTTACTTACTTACTCACTGGCACAATCGAACCCGTAGGTTCATGGCCTCACGGATATAAGCACTCCATACATCCCTATCCTGAGCTAATCCTTTCCAATCTTTCCCTGTATAATCTACTTCCCTCAAATCATAGTTAATGTTATTCTCCCACCTCATTCTTGGTCTACCAACTGGGCGTTTTTCCTCTGGCTTTCCTACAAGAAGCTTCCATGCAAGTCTTTCATTTTCCATACGTGCAACATGTCCTGCCCAACGCAGTCTACGAGACTTAACTGTTATTATATCTGGCTTCCTATAAAGACCATGTAGTTCATTGTTATGTAGTCTTCTCCATTCACCTGTCTGTTCATCTCTCTTTGGTTCAAAAATTTTCCTAAGGACTTTATTCTCAAATACTCGTAATCTCCTTTCCTCCCTTAAAGTAAGATTCCATGTTTCGCATCCATATAATATAACTGGTAGAATAATAGTTTTATATATTTTCAGTTTAACGTTTTTTGAAAGGAGTTGGGACATCAAGAGTCTCTGCAATGCATAATAGCACGCATTTCCAGAATTGAGCCTATGTTTAATTTCTTTGTGCGTCTCATTCCTATTTGTGATTATTGTTCCTAGGTATTTGAATTCTGCCACTTCCTCAAAATTTCCCTCATTTGTCATTAGCTGTCCATTTCCATTATATAATGAATTTCTACGTGTGACCATATATTTAGTTTTATTGATATTTACTTCCAGTCCTAATTTCTTAGTATTACTCAATAGTGTGTGCGTGTTGTTCTTTAGTATCTCCTCGCTATCGGCCAATAATACTACATCATCAGCATAAACTAACAGCTTATTAATACCATTCAGTTGTAAGCCTTCCACATTCTCTAAAGATTTAATGGCATGCTCTAGTACAATATTAAATAGTAGAGGAGATAGTGCATCTCCTTGCTTCAACCCATTCTGGATTTCAAAAGTGTCCGAAAACTGTTTGCCTACACTCACCCTACTCTTTGTGCCATTTAGACACATTCGTATAAGTCTAACTAACTTTTTAGGAATTCCGAACTCCAGCAGGATACTGGTTTATAGTTATATTACCCATCCAAGTGTTTTGTGCAGGCGGAAAATATGTTAACTAACAAACTGTCTTTCTCTTTCTATTCCTTACTATGTTGCCACTTCTTGTCCTTTGTATTATGTTGTTTGATTGGCAGCTGAAAAAAAAATATGTATTTTAATGATCCGTCGTTCTGCGCGGTCAGTGGCAGAATGACTAACTTGACAACCCTGTTACTTTTGGGGTTACGTCTAGGAATGAGCTGTCCCTTCCTTGCCCTTCTCATTACATGTTGCCACTTGTGATTTATAACGAGGCTCATAACAGAGAGACAACAAATACTGTGAATTTAAATGATCCGACTGCTTGAGCGTTCCGTGCTTAAATGACTAATTTGACAACGATGTTAAGAACTTTCACACGTGTTTAGAGATTCTCCCCCAACATTTGAAGTTGAAAATTTTCAATACGTGATCGGATGTACAGTTTTGTCCTACATCCCTTCCACTGATTCAGTAGATCGGCGACACTAGCGCTAAAACTCTTCCCCTCCGCCCGTGAACAGTTAACTTGGATGTGTAATAGTCAATTCCTCAGCAAGTTTTGGCTATTCTATAGAATGATTTACCCTTGATTTTTTAGTCTGTGGTCTCGAGGTAGCGTGCTGCCTTGTCACGCAGCGGGCTCGGGTTTTGATCCCCGGTCGGGGCAGTTTTTCTGGGTGAGGTTTTTATCGGGGTTTTTCCTCACCTGTAAGACAAATGTCAGGAAAACTTCAAGGCCCAAACTGTCCCCGAAATCATATGGCCATCAAAATGCTATGATTGCAGTGAAGGACCTGCCCTCGGGCAGAATTACTATGGATGGATAGTGAATTATAACTCTTCTGTATTTAGTAACATTTTTTAATATTTTAAAATATTTTAAACAATTTTTATAACTTTATTTTAGAATGTTTAAGTATTTATTCAAATACCCAGGAAAACATTGGAATGGTGTCCACCTGGAAGAAGGAGGAGAGGAAGACCTCGAAACTCGTGGATGCAGGAAATAAGAACTGGAATGAGAGCAAGAGGACTGGAGGACATGGATTGGATGGAGAGAGATGAGTGGAGAAGAAAAATAAAACTTTAGGTACAGAAAGATGTGTAAAATTTAAATATTTATATATCCATCCGTAGTAATTCTGCCCAAAGACAGGTCTTTCACAGCAATCATAACATTTTCATGCTATGCTTGCAGCTTTACTAGGAAATTGTAGGTGTGGTAGCTTCCCGTTGCTTTCCACACCGGTGAAAGATGGCGATGATGATGATGATGATAAGGATGATGATGACGATGATGGCCATACGATTTCGGGGACCGTTTGGGCCTTAAATTTTTCCTGACATTTGTCTTACATGTGAGGTAAAAACCCCGAAAAAAACCTCTCCCAGAAAAACTGCCCCGACCGGGGATCGAACCCGGGCCCGCTGCGTGAAAAGGCAGCACGCTACCTCGAGACCACAGCGGTGGACATTCTGTAAATAAAGAAATAAATAAAATTCAAATACACATATTGTGATGGTGACTTGCTATTTTCTCCAGAGAGTATCAATGTTTGCTATTATTAAGGAGAGAGTATCAATGGTTGCTATTATTAAGGAGAGAAAAAAAGGGCGTTTCATAGGATCCACCCTAGGTTAGAGTAATTGAATTAGGTTAAATGTGAGTTAGTTAGTTAGCTTTTAGGTTAGTTACATTTTAAATGTGTCTAAATACATAAAAAAAAGAGATAATAATCCTATGTTTAATTTCCTTGTGCATCTCATTCCTATTTGTGATTACTTTTCCTAGGTATTTGAATTCAGCCACTTCCTCAAAATTTCCCTCATTTGTCATTAGATGTCCATTTCCATTATATAATGTATTTCTACGTGCGACCATAAATCTAGTTTTATTGATATTTACTTCCAGTCCCAATTTCTTAGTGATACTCAATTAATATTCTCAAATACTGGTAATCTTTTCTCCTCCCTTAAAGTAAGTGTCGATAATTTAAACATTTTGTTATGATTCTAAAACTGGTATAATTTTCTTCATACATTTCCTCGGTCTAGTTAGAAGTTGCTCCACCACTAGACAACTCCAATATAAAACAGGTCAGTGAGTTATAGTTTAAATTAGTAAATCAAACAAATGCGCCACTCACCATGCTATTGTCTCGGATCCCATCTGCCGGTCCGCCACCTGTTTGTATCAAATTAATTCATTTAATATGCAGTGTACAAATCTTTTGAAACAGTCTGAGGATGAATTATCTTTTCCTTTGTTATTTTTACACCGTTTTAGTCATACAAGTGGGCAGATTAGAAGAATAATTTCCTTGTAGTAATGCGAAACATGGACTCTTACTTTAAGGAAGGAAAGGAGATTACAAGTATTTGAGAATAAAAGTACTTAGGAAAATTTTTGGACCAAAGAGAGATGAACAGACAGGTGAATGGAGAAGACTTACATAACAATGAACTACATGGTCTTTATAGGAAGCCAGATATAATAACAACAGTTAAATCTCGTAGACTGCGATGGGCAGGACATATGGCACGTGTGGGGAATGAAAGACTTGCATGGAAGCTTCTTGTAGGAAAGCCAGAGGGAAAACGCCCAGTTGGTAGACCAAGAATGAAGTGGGAGAATAACATTAACTATGATTTGAGGGAAGTAGATTATACAGAGAATGTTTGGAAAGCATTAGCTCAGGATAGGGATGTATGGAGAGCTTACCATTAACCTACGGGTTCGATAGTGCCAGTGAGTAAGTAAGTAAACACAATACCTTATATTTATTTACTTATTCACTCAGTGGCACTGTCGAACCCGTAGGTTCTTGGCCGCGAAGACATAAGCTCTCCATACATCCCTATCCTGAGCTAATGCTTTCCAATCATTCATTCCCTGTATAATCTACTTCCTTCAAATCATACTTAATGTTATTCTCCCACCTCATTCTTGGTCCACCAACTGGGCATTTTCCCTCTGGTTTTCTTACCAGGAACTTCCATGCACGTCTTTCATTCCCCATACGCGTCACATGTCCTGCCCTTCAGAGTCTACGAGACTTAACTGTTCTTATTATATCTTGCTATCTATAAAGGCGTCCCACGCCGTAGCAGAGTGGTTAAGGCAGGAAGCCTTGGCGCAGAGCTACGGGACTTGCGCTGGTTCGAGTCTCCATGGGGGAAGAAATTTTCTGATGGTGATTCGGCCAGTATGGGACCGGTGCCCACCCAGCATCGTGATGCAAGGGTAGCTACAATAAGTAGCGGCTCCAGGTTGAGAAAACCAGCTATAACGGCTGGGGGACTCGACATGCTGACCACATGTCACCCCTATACTGGTTGATTATCATATACCTCTGTGATTGACACATGTGGATGTGAGGCCAGCAGCTGGCTGGTCGGCTAAGGGTCTTATAGGCCTGTCGTGCCAGGAGTTTTTTTCTATAAAGACCATGTAGTTCACTGTTAAAGTAAGAGTCCATGTTTCACATCCATATAATATAACTGGTAGAATAGTAGTTTTATATATTTTCAGTTTAACGTTTTTTGAAAGGAGTTGGGACGTCAAGAGTCTCTGCAATGCATAATAACACGCATTTACAGAATTGAGCCTATGTTTAATTTCTTTGTGCATCTCATAACCTTATAGGCCTACATTTTCTAAGAAAAAAAATGCAAAATTTATTTTTCATTACTTTATAATGAAAGCAAGTACATGCACCTGCATTTCATTACCATTATTGTTTCTTCATGTGATAAATGATCTTATGCATCGTGTAACAGAAGGAGGAAATAAGGGAATTCCATTGGAATTAATGGAAACACTGGAATAAATTGATTATGCAAATGGCATCTGTCTTCTACTCTTTCTCATCTATGTAAAATATATTCAGAAGAAAGTATCACACTTAAAAAATAAAACAAAATCAGCTGAACTGATAATAAAAAAACTAAAGAAATGCGAATTCAATATTCTGCACGTAGTAGAATAAAACTGGAAGACTAGATTATAGGCCTAGATAAAGTAAACTAAAACGGGGAACACTTTCATCAGGAGATTTCAGCTATGGAAAAGAGATATCAAGGCAAATGGAATCCTAATATGCTGGCCGATTATTGTTGGACCATCAAGATAGATGCTCCACAGGAGAAATATAGAAGAAAATCATACGTAATTTCTTACTTTCTAGGTGAGTCCGAATGTTCGAATATTGTGTAGTTACGAATGTAGACAATATTAAAATGTTTGAAATTATAAATTCCTGTCTCTCGGAAACCTTGCGTGATGGAGAAAAACCGATATCATATTTGAATTCAGGAGAAAAAATACTATCAGGATCACATATTTTTCTTTCTGAGACAATTTTTTTTTTTTTTTTTTTTTTTTGCACAGTGCTATCTATGATGAGGTGAAGGTGATAGGAAGATCTTGGAATGAAGTGAAGGCTGTTGCTAGTAAGCTCTTACTGATGTCCTGTGATCCTAAATGGTACAGGATCATGATGGTGATTCTTCTTCTTCTTCTCAAAACAAAAATAATGGCATTTTCGGGAAACGAACAGAAGTCTCTTGGTCTACAACCAGGTTCTTCTCCTCACTTCCAAAAGTTAATCTAACAGGTGGATGGTCATACAGTCAATATAGAGGTGATATTTGGTCAGTATATCAGGTACTCTAATCGTTACGCCTAGACCTACAGCTGGTTTTCTCAATCTGCAGTCGCTACTTATTGTAGATACACTCTAATTCAACCCAGGAAGTTACTACAGACCTTATGGGCTAAGCAAGTGTCCCCCTACGTACAGAGGGTAGATGTTGCCTAACTCATATTAACGGCAATTGTTTGTTTGGGGAGGGCGGAGGGGCAACGTTAGCAGTACTTTTTCCAAATATATGTACTATACATTTAAAGAACATATTTTTTTTTCTTTCACGGCATGCAAACTAGTTTTATAGTAAATATCAGAGTCGACACTTTCACATAGGATAGTACAGATACGCACGAGCTCAGTGACAAGTGGTAACTGTCATTGGACGGCTACAATTTACAACTATAGTCCTTAGACGAAGAGAATGATAGCACGGGACGAAGGGGGGCACGGGGAATTGCAAGCGTTACAATGGGATACTACCTGAGAATAAAGGAACACTCATGACGTATGAAATACCTATTGCTTTCAATAACTTCATCTGTGGACAATATTTACCTGATGTGTTGCAATCTTCAGTTTTATATAAGGATTTCTCTCCAGAAAATACTGTTAAAATGGCAACCCAATTCCCTATTCCAAACACTTAGTAACTTCCTGGGTTGAATCTGAGTGTAGTTACCCAAATTCCTCAAGATTCTGGGTTGATACAGGTCCCATACTAATCGAAATTTCTTCATTCATGAGACTCGAAGCAGCACAAGTCCCGTTGCTCTGCACCAAGTTCGATGTCTTAAACCTCTCGGCTTCGACATGAGAGTTTGTTATATGGGAGACATGAAACTGAATTTTTTTATTGGTATTTATTGGCTCCCTGGTCTTTTTTAACTGAAATTAAATTAAAGGAAATACGGTAAATGTTTTTTTTAATATTACAACGATTGGTAAATGAGAATAAAGCCTATTTTGCAAATAGAACCTTATTTAAAAGCAAATTAATATGAAAAACTGCAAAAATAAAACCAAATCCATGGCAATCACTGGAAAGGGACTTTCGAGAGTAAAAATAATAATAAATAATAAACCGATAGAACAAGTAACACACTTCAATTATTTAGGTAATAATATATCACAGTTTCATAATCAAAAAGATGTGGAAACAAATTTAGAAAAATATAACAGATTAAATGGTATAATTAGGAGAAATTTTGGAAAACAAATGAGGAAAGAAATCCAATTGAGATTTCATAATGCCATAGCCAAACCTGCTCTACTATACGGAAGTGAATGCTGGACACTTCGAGCAAAAGATAAATCCCGCATTAATAGTTCACAAATGAGATTCCTCCGATCACTAACTGGAGTAACATTAAGGGATAGAATGAAAAGTGATGAGATAAGGATGCAGTGGAATAGTAGGGAAATGGTTGAACATATACAAAATTATCAGATTAAATGATTCCAACACGTCCAGAGAATGTCAAATTCCCGTTTACCAAAGATGATTTACCACCTCAACCCTAAAGGCAAAAGAGACCCCGGAAGACACTTCAACCGATGGAAAGATCAGTTTTTGTAGTCGCAGAACGGGCATCATCACCCTATACTGCATTCGGAAGAAGAAGAAGAAGAAGAAGAAGACTGCAAAAATAAGGTTATACAAAACATTCATTAGACCAGTAGTTACATATGCTTGTGAAACTTGGGTCCTAAAAGACACAATAAAATAGAAATTACTAATTTTTTAAAGGAAAATTTTAAGAAGAATATTTGGACCAAATAGAGGGACTGATAATTGTTGGAGAATCAAAACAAATAATGAACTAAACAAATTAATAAAAAATCAGAACATAGTAAACCATATAAGATCTCTCAGAATTGGTTGGCTTGGACATTTGATAAGAATGGATGATCAGAGACTGGTCAAAAAACTCTACAAATGGAAACCTATAGGAGGCAGAGCTGTAGGAAGACCGAAGATCAGATGGGAGGATGACACAATGAACGATCTAAAGAAAATGCAAGTGACTTACTTACTTACTCACTGGCACTATCGAACCCGTAGGTTCATGGCCGCGCGGACATAAGCTCTCCATACATCCCTATCCCGAGCTAATGCTTTCCAATCATTCCCTGTATAATCTATTTCCCTCATATCATAGTTAATGTTATCCTCCCATCTCATTCTTGGTCTACCAACTGGGCGTTCTCCCTCTGGCTTTCCTACAAGGAGGTTCCATGCAAGTCTTTCATTCCCCATACGTGCAACATGTCCTGCCCATCGCAGTCTACGAGACTTAACTGTTCTTATTATATCTGGCTTCCTATAAAGACCATGTAGTTCATTGTTATGTAGTCTTCTCAATTCAGCTGTCTGTTCATCTCTCTTTGGTCCAAATATTTTCCTAAGTACTTTATTTTCAAATACTTGTAATCTCCTTTCCTCCCTTAAAGTAAGAGTCCATGTTTCGCACCCATATAATATAACTGGTAGAATAATAGTTTTATATATTTTCAGTTTAACATTTTTTGAAAGGAGTTGGGACATCAAGAGTCTCTGCAATGCATAATAGCACGCATTTCCAGAATTGAGCCTATGTTTAATTTCTTTGTGCATCTCATTCCTATTTGTGATTATTGTTCCTAGGTATTTTAATTCAGCCACTTCTTCAAAATTTCCCTCATTTGTCATTAGCTGTTAATTTCCATTATTTAATGAATTTCTACGTGTGACCATATATTTAGTTTTACTGATATTTACTTCCAGTCCTAATTTCTTAGTGTTACTCAATAGTGTGTACGTGTTGTCCTTTAGTATCTCCTCGCTATCGGCCAACAGTACTACATCATCAGCATAAACTAACAGCTTATTAATACCATTGAAATGCAAGTGACTATAATTTGAATATGGCAAGAGACAGATTGGCATGGAGGAGGATTGTTGAGAAGGCCAAAACTTTCACTTTTGAAGTTGTCGTGCCTTAAGATGATGATGAATATTACGCAAAGAAAATTAGCAAAATTGCAAAGAGCGTTCTATGTTTTATTAAAAAATTGTAAAGAGAAACTACCTGCAAGGTGTGTTCCGTCCTCAATCAAGTAATTTTTTCTAAACCCTGACTTGTATTGTATTAACGAGAATCTGTAGTCAGTAACTGGTTAAAATGAATATTGATCTAGACCTAGTTCAGGCCGAGGACATTAGAGTTCATTGCCTAGCGTCTTATCATTAATGAGAATAATTTTATTCCTGACTCTTAAAAGTGGACAAATTCTTAACATTTCAAAGCAATTTGTTAGCGTTTTTAAGCGGAAATTTACATAATTGTTACCTGAGTAATTGTCTATTTATGTAACGGTAAACTGAAGTCCCTTCTTAAACAGTCATCAACTTCTTTTAAAGTGAACGAATTGTTCATTTTCAACCCACAAATACAGACTGTCCATAACAGTATTTAAGGGTGTCAGCTGTTAAAATGAATAAAAAAATTCATCCCAATAAAAAGAAATGAATATCTAATTCTAATTACCTGACATTATTAAATATTATTTTTGTATTAATTAATTTTATTTATGGTTTTTATGCATTTTATTATAAGAGTCCGAATCTTGGACAGTAAGTAGAAGACAAAATTAAAATATAAATTTTATATTTCTATTTTGAATAATACCTCAACGGAACACATCATGAATCTTATAAAAGTTGATTATGCAGCCAGTCAGGCTAAAATTAAACACAAATATTCCAACCTCAAAATGACACTTCACAAAACGATCGCTAATATATACTTCAACGTGTATATCCTTCCGGTTTTAAATCTTTGGAGACTTGAAAGCAAGTTGATTTCCTACCAGTCGGTTGCTAGCCGAAAAGTAGTAAGTCCAGTGGTGGGGCTGCCACCTAAAGCCTCTGGACAGGCATGAAGGAGGATTAGCATTTACTCTAATCCTGATGTATAGAAACAATTGGCTAGCCCATATTCAGCGCAAGGATCGTCACAGAATACCAAAACAAATTCTTCACTACATTCCTCGAGGCAGAAGATCTGTGGGTCGACCTTTTCGGAGATGGCGGGATACCGTAACGGGCCACTGGGCCTAATACTTGAAAGGACGATGATGATGAATATATACTTCAATAAGGAATGCTTAAAACACAATTAATTAAGTTGAGGAGACGGACCTTTCAGGTGAATATTCCATAATTTTATATTTCAATTTTGAATAATATCTCAACGGAACACATCAGGAATCTGTTAGCAGTAGAAATGGATTTTTGGAAGCGATCGACAAGAATTTCAAGAAGGGTCAGAAATAGCTGAATGAGGGAAATTATGCAAGTTGAAAAACACATTGAAAAATGTTTGAAATCATATGGACACCTCATAAGAATGGAAGAAGAGAGAATACCAAAGAAGATCCTTAATTGGAAAGCGAATTGAAGAAGTGGAAGAGGCAGATATTGAGAACGTTGGATAGATGGAGTGAGGAAAAGTATGGAACCTACAGATTTGAGGGAAGAAGATGCTTTAGACAGTAACCTCTGGCGAGAAATCACTTTGGGTTGAAGGAGAAACATTGTATTGTGGAATATTCCTAATAAAAAAATAATTAAGAAATATAAGTTGGCCCATATATAGTCCATGTTCTCATTATCGCCTACTATTGCATTTCGGTGAACAGTGCAGCTATCTGCTAAAATATTTTTATAGCTCTGTGGATATCCTGTGTTCAGTTGTTAATAATAATAATAATATGAAAATAAATCATTATGTACACTTGCAATATAATAACGTAATTCTCTTCATGCCCGATGTTGTAACATTTTGAAGAAGGATTTGTGTCCCGAAAAAGAATTACTGGTTCAGGTTGGGTTTGGTTTTCGGTAGAGCCGGATTCTCTTCTTAGGGTCGGAAGTTGGTACACTGGATAGGAAAACACTTCAAAATTACTAAAAAATGTTTCTTGTACAAATAATTGCAAATTTATTCACTTCTTAATTTCCCAGCAGATCAAGTAAATGTAGGTGGTATTATTCTTCACTGTCAATTAAAATTAAATTATTTTCTTTTCTTGAATCAATTATTCTTCTTGTATTAAATATTACATTTTATCAGGAGAGCTCTATTGCTTCTATCTTTGTTGAAAGTTGTATGCAGAATGGATAGTGTAATTCTTTTATAATTTTAAGACCATTATTACATCACATGATGTTATTTTTAAATTTTATTGGTTAACAGTTCTTTAGATATACTGTAAGGTTTAATTTGATTTGTTAAATAAGAAAGTTAATTGTTTTAACATCCAATCAAAGTTTAGATTACTTTCATTTAAGAATATGAAGGTGGGCAGGTGTTCTTATTAAAGTTATAATAGATGACTTTATAATTTTGACAACAATGACTTAAAACAATTTTTAAAAGCATTCTTTACAAAAACTGTTATATAGTGCAATTTCTTTAATTGTTACTGAGACATTTTTATTCAACAATAACCAACAATGAATTATTTAGATGTTTTTATTTATTTAAGTTATATTTAAATATTAAGAGAATTTTAGAATACAAAATTATTAACTTTAATATTTATTACATTAAAATCCTGCTATAAACGTAAAAGTAACCCGGAGAATGTGTAAATAATATAAACACGCCGGAATGTAAACACATTCTCCGAGTTACTTTACGTTATTATATTACAAGTGTACATAATGATTTTGTCTTGAAATAACATACAGCGAGCAGTACAAACATCCGACAATATTCCCGTATAAAATTTAATGTTTTAATTTAATGTTGTACTGACAAGGGAGTTTTCAACCATTGGATAACGAAAGCTACCTTGAAATCTCTCCCAGAGATGCGTTGCGATGTACGAAGGCCGTGTCCAAAAAATTATCTGCCGATTTTAACTGCAAGGCACAACAAATGAAGCCAGAAACCAGCAACGTTAATCCAACGTACGAAACAGGTGGTTGTCCCTGCTTCAGCAGAGCGGTGTGGAGTAAGGGGGGACGCGATGCGGAGGCTGGTTGTCAGGGTTATCCAATTCACAAAGTCAGAAGTTTTTAATACACAAGTGATCTTCTTGGTGATAAAATATTAAAATAAACAGTCAATATACCAAATTCACCAATTAATGATCAAAATGGTCAACATATTTCTACAGCTAAGCTGTCATTCTCAAGACCAGATATTGACTGTCATTAATTAATGAATTACTGATAACTTAACAGAGGAATTCACAGTGAATAAAGGCCTTAAGCAGGGATGCAGTTTGTCACCAATTCTTTTTAACATTTATTTAGACCAGGCTCTTAACTAAAGTAAAGTAAAGTATTCCCACTACAGGCCTCAGGAGGCCCTTGGGGTAGTGGGAATTTAAGGCTCTCACTATTTCTAGACAATCGGCACTTCATGTCAGCCGGGTTGTCAGCCCTGCGTGACGGCCGCCTTTACCCCAGAACAAGCGTCCGGTATTCATTTCCGTTAGAGGCTGAGTCAACCCCAGGGTCATAGTGCCGCCAGAAGGTTTGGGTCAGTTTAAAAATCCTGACCCCACCGCGACGTGAACCCTCGACCTTCCGGCTTGTAGCTCAGTGCCATAACCACTACGCTACGGCGTGCCCCCGGCTCTTAACTTGTGGTATATAAAATGTTCTGAAATGGGTATTCCTATAGGAGGAAAAGTACTGCATTCATTGTTGTTTGTAGATGATCAAATAATTTTTGCAGGGGATGAAGATGATATGAAATATATGATAAATAAACTAATGGAAGAATATAAAAAATGGGGACTGAATATAAATTTACAGAAAACAGAATATATGTGTTTGGGAAAGGATGTGGATGACCTCATACTCGAAACAGAAAAAAAAAAGTGAATTTTTTTAATATCTTGGGTCAATAATTACAAGTTTAGGTACCTATGAGAGAGATGTATAGACTAAAATTGCAATGGCAAAAAATGCAACTAAGACATTAAATGGAATAATTTGGAACAAAAATATTACAAAGGAAACTAAAATGAAAATGTATAAGATCATAATACAGAATATTTTGTCATATGGAAGTGAAACTTGGTCTTTGACGGAAGTACAAAAAAATATAATTAGAACAGTTGAATTTGATTATTTTAGAAGAAGCCTCCAAAAAACAAGACATGATAAAATAAGAAATGAATTCCTTTGGAGAGAAATGAATGTCACCACATCTGTTGTTAAGGAAGACTGAAAATCAAACGCTTAAATGGTATGGCCATGTACAAAGAATGGGAAATGAAAGATGACCAAAAAATATAAACCAATGGTCACCCCCTGGAAGAAATAAACGTGGCAGACCAAGATGGAAATGGAAAACCTACGTCTGAACTATAATGGATGATAGGAATTTGGAAGAGGGAGATTAGAATGATAGAGATAAATGGAAACTAAAGACGGCAAATCTATAAATGGGGGAAAGCCGAAGAAGAAGAATTTAATTTTGTACTGACAAGAGAAGTTTCAACCATTGGATAACGAAACCTACCTTGAAATCTCTCCCAGAGATTCGTTGTGATGTACCAAGGCCGTGTCCAAAAAATTATCTGCCGATTATAACTGCAAGACACAAAAATGAAGCCAGAAACCAGCAACGGCAATCTAACGTGCGAAACAGGTGGTTGTCCCTGTTTGAGTAGAGGGCTGCAGATCATTCCTGGACCAGTGTTTATGAACATCATCATCATCATCATCCGGTATCATGGCAGCTGTCGCCGTCTTCCGGGAACCAAACGCCATTCCTCTCAGTCCATCCATTGAACTTCCTCCAATCCTCTGATATTCATAGCTGCTTGTACCCCTTCTATCCAAGTTTTCTTCGGTCTTCCTCTCTTCCTCCTTCCATTGGTATCCATTCCATAAGAATTTTAGGCATTCTTATGACATGGTCATACCACTGTAATCTTTTCTTTTCTATAATGTCTATGATGTCCGGCTCCTCTTGAACACCCATAATTGCTCTTATTTCTTTATTTCGTATTCTATCCATTCTAGATTTTCCAGCTGATTTTCTTAAAACATGAATGTTTGTACTAACATTATTTTCATTCCCCTGGTAGGAATTTGCCAGACTTCAGCACCATATGTTAAAATGCTCTGAATTGTGGTTTGATATATTTGTAATTTTCTATTTTTTGTAATATTCATGCTCCATCAAACAGAGTTTAAAGCATTTATTGCTTGTTTTGTTTGTGCTATTCTATTTTTAATTTCCACTGTGTTATCGCCTGAATTGTCTAATTGTGTTCCTAAATAAGTGCATTCAATACTAGAACAATGGACTACATTTGAAGCTCTTTGTTCAAAATAGAAACATCTAACTCACTCTCAGTATGTCAAGGAATACTCTGGAATGGAATCCACAGGGATTGTCTAGGAAAAGAGGAAATTAAAAATTACAAGGCGAAGCACAATAATAACAGAGAATGAACAACAAGGAAAAAACTGGAGTGAAGTCAAAAATTTAGCAAATAACATAGTTACGTGTCGCACTTTCACGAAGACCCTATGCTTCTAAGAGTAGTGACAAGAAGTACTACTACTATTACACATCCAAGTTAACTGTTCACGGGCGGAGGGGAAGAGTTTTAGCGCTAGTGCCGCCGATCTACTGAATGTGTGGAAGGGATGTAGGAGAAAACTGTACATCCGATCACGTATTGAAATTTTTCAACTTCAAATGTACGCGCAGCATCTCTAAACACGTGTGAAAGTTCTTAACATGGTTGTCAAATCAGTCATTTAAGCACGAAACGCTCAAAAGCGGTCGGATCATATAAAATCACAGTATTTTTCACCTCTCTGTTACCAGCCTCACAATAAATCACAAGTGGCAACATGTAATGAGAAGGGCAAGGAACGGACAGCTCATTCCTAGACGTAACCCCAAAAGTAACAGGGTTGTCAAGTTAGTCATTCTGCCACTGACCGCGCAGAACGACGGATCATTAAAATACATAGTATTTGTCAGCTGTCTACCTGCCAATCAAACAACATAATACAAAGGACAGGAAGTGGCAACATGGTAAGGAAGAGGAAGAGAAAGACAGTTTGTTAGTTAACATATTTTCCGCCTGCACAAAACACTTGGATGGGTAATACTACTATCTACTATTTTTTTCTCCTGTACATCATAAGTGTAACTGACAGAGACTTCGAAATTTCACTAGATGGAGAAAAAAATATATTTTTAAAAATTGAAGTTACTGATAGCAATAAAATAGCTTCAAATTTATTAAACCGAGAGGATAAGATAAGAGAATAAATGCGTGGAATTGACACAATGTTGCAGACATAAAATGCAACAGGTTTTTGGCAAGATTGCAAGTTAACGGTGTAATAATTTGAAACTTTTGTAAAGCTAGAGAACTCCGGTTGGTGTGATATTGATTTCCCAGGTCGGTATGAAGCAGCCCCTCAAACTCCGGGTGACATCAAGTGGACAGGTGCTACCTTTCTTATATTATACAAACAGATTTGAATTCCATCTACTGGCTTATGCAGATCACCTACTCAACATCGTGTACAGTATTCCGTTTACTAAAAGCTTGATTTTAATCCATTCGCCTCGGATTACGAGTTCTAAAAAATGTATACATTAATTCAGAACGTGAAAGAAACTCGATAAATCATTCTTCAAAATATTTCTTTATAATTTGTACATCCTTTCAGAGGGTGTTCTTTTTTTTAACATTTAAAATAATGCAATGGAAAACTTATGCAGATACATATAAATTAGATAACCGATCCCTTGAGCACAGTGTCCTTTATATCCCTCCTCATCACACTACCTATTATTCGAAATCTTTTACAATTTCTCTTGCTAGAACATGGAATTCCCTTCCACCCTATGTCAGAGACTGCCAAACTTTACCATCTTTCAGAAACAAATTGAAAATAAAATTACTAACAGAAACAACTCACTAATATTACTTTTTAAAAATTAATAATGTGTTTTTTCATTATTTAATAAAAATAGATTTAAGATTCGTTAATATATTTACCTAATGTCTTATATAAAAACATAGATTAATTCAATGTAGTTTATTACTTTCTTTGTATTTTTCTTTCTTTCTTTTCTTTTTATGTATAGTAGATTCAAGCTGTTATTCCTTTTTGTATTCATTCTATCATAATTTAATTTTAATTGTATTTAATTTTATTGTATTATTAGACAATATTTTCATTATTATTCAATTTGACAGATAATTAATTGTTTAGTATGACTATTATTGTAATTTTTTGTATTTATATGTAACATATGTTTGTCCTGGTGAGTGGAAGAGAAGGCCACATGGCCTTAACTCCACCAGGCTAAATAAATATATTCTATTATATTCTAAATAATGGATGATAGGAATTTGGAAGAAGAAGATTGGAATGATAGAAATAAATAGAAACTGAAGACGACAACCTATAAGTGGGGGAATAACTGGCATGAGAAATTAGTGTTTTGCCAATTAAAGGGTTAATTCAACATTGTTTTAAAAAAGAAAGTTCTTGGAGAATTTGAAAGAATGATTTTTCCCACTTAGAATGAATTCAGCGAACCCGCAATGGATATCAGGCGGCCAGTAGGCTGGTTAAAAATAACGGGATATTTTATGAGTGCTCAGTAGTTTCTCGCGAAACAAAAGTGTTTGCAATGTGAAAGTAAACTAGATAGTGTTTTTAAAAAGTTGAAATTGAGACTAGACTCTGTGGATTCTTGAATCATTCAATGGTATAGCTAAATGTAGTCAAAAGAAGCTAAAATTAAAAAAAAAACCATTAAGATCTAAAAAAAAAGGCTAAAAAGGGACCAATAAGCAAAAAAAAACATCGAAAAAGGGACAAATAAAACCCACCATTTTCTGGCCTGCAATGACCCAAAATGTAATACTCGTATTAAGTTGTGCCTCGTCATCAGACATAAAATGAAAAATTGTATATTACGATGCGAGGTTGCGAAGTGGATTTTACAGGATCGAGGAAAAATGTCTAAAAACCGAGCGATAGCGAGGTTTTTAATTTCCGAGATTCTATAAAACACTTCACAAATGTGCGTTGTACATAATTTTTGCGCGATGGTGTTTTCAAAATAATAAATGATAGTAAAATAATAACATCTTTGTTGGAAATATTTGCGTTCATTATAAACAATTGACTAACGTTAACAGTGTGGGCAATGTTTATTAGTTGAAACAACAGGAGGCCTTGAGAACAATTATTGATAGCATGGCCGCAAGTACGAATTTATTGTTTTATATTGTTACAAATAAAGTTCAGTTGATTTAAAATGCAGTGATTTGTTTCGTATAATGTATATTAACACTACCTTTTGGATATTTTCTGTATATAGATTATACGTAGTATACATAGAGTGCAGTGGTTTTACTTCCCGCACGTGGGCGTAAATGTAATATTACAGTGTAGTTATTTAGGTTGGCTACCCCGAAATGTAGGAAGTTGAACTTTCAATAATGGTCGCCATTGCTGGTAAGTATGACAAAACGCACTATAGTGCAAAAAAAAAAAAAGAATTTTCCTCAACTTCCGAGCCCTAATTATAACAGTCAAATTAATGTGGAATGCGTCAAATTAATGGGGGGAAAATTCTACTTTTTAATAAATATTATACAGTTTACGTGTTTCGTCGTTTTTCAATATTTCAATACCTACTGTAAATTGTGCTGCGCTTCTCTATACAGGGTGCTCTAAAATTCCCCTTACACACTTCTAGGACTTGTAGAGGGGACTGAGTTGGTAATATTCAGAATTGGAAACCATGTCCGAAAACTTACCGTTTCCGTGCTACAGCCGTTTGAAAACAAGCATTGCCTGAACGTACGTCATGTGTCTCAACAAGTAATAGCTTCGCGATTCGTCTAAATCCAAAAATTTCCCTATCGATTATTCCAAGACTTTTTTTTTCAAAAAATGTCCAACTTTTTTCGAAATTTTGAAAACTGTAAAAATTGATTGTGTAGGGTGTATCCGGAATTATTAATGCAAGTCATGGTTCAGTTTCCATTTTGTTTCTTTGGTTATTAAAAATTTAAATTATGGAATATTCACCTGAAAGGTCCGTCTCATCAACTTAATTGGTTATTTAACTGTAGCGCTTTCGGGACTTGTCCCATCATCGGCAGGATTCAAGTCCCGAAAGCGCTACAGTTAAATAACTAATTAAGTTGAAGAGACGGACCTTTCAGGTGAATATTCCATAATTTTATATTTTAATTTTGAATAATACCTCAACTGAACATATCGTGAATCTTATAAAAGTTGGTTATTAATGAGTTGAATTGTAAAACAAGTGATGTACTGTGTCACGCCTCATAATAAATTATTTGTAAAAGCGATAGCGTTAAAAACATGTTTTCAAACGGTTGTAGCACGGAAACGGTAGGTTCCCGGACACGGTTTCCAATTCTAAATTATTATCAACGCAGTCCCCTCTACAAGTCCTAGAAGTTTGTAAAGGGAATTTTAGAGCATCCTGTATACTTTGTTCTCTAGGCATAGGATCATATATATATCATAGTACATTCACGAATTTAGGCCATTTGTTGACCTGTTTCGGCCTCAAGAGAAACACCATCCAAAATTCTTTTGAGTGGACGTCCTGGTCTTCTTCTTCCTGCAGGTTGCTATCTTAACATTTGTTTGGGTATTCTGTGATCTTCCATTCGATGAACATGTTTGTATCCATCTTGACTTATAATCAGAAATTTTGTTTTCTAAAGGTTCCATGTGTAATTCTTCTAAGATGTCTTCATTTTTTTTGTGATCTAATAGTGTGTATCCTGCAGTCCTCCGAAGATATCTCATTTCAGCAGATCTAAGTCTCTGTATATCCTTCTGTTTCAACGTCCATACTTCGCTACCATACAAAAGAGTCGGAAGAGCCATGGTCTTTATAGGAAGCCAGATATAATAAGAACAATTAAGTCTCATAGACTGCGATGGGCAGGACATGTTGCACCTATGGGGAATGAAAAGACGTGCATGGAAACTTCTTGTAGGAAAGCCAGAAGGAAAACGCCCAGTTGGTAGACCAAGAATGAGGTGGGAGAACAACATTAACTATGATTTGAGGGAAGTAGAATATACAGGGAATGATTGGAAAGTATTGGCTCAGGATAGGGATGTATGGAGAGCTTATGTCCGCGCGGCCATGAACCTACGGGTTCGATAGTGCCAGTGAGTAAGTAAGTAAGAGCCAGTGCTTCATACACTTTCAGTCTTGAATGCTTTTGGACTAACTGTGGCTTGAAGATAAAATTCTTAAAAATTTAGATATTTTTGCATTTACATCCTTTTCTTCTTCATACGAGGGGTTGTAAGGGATAGTGACGTGTGTATAACCTCTCCTACCCAATTCTCATCCTCACTTTCTCGTGGTACAACCCGTTTTCACAAACGAGGCTCTGAGGACCGAGTCACGGCGGTATAACCGATCCATCTGGTACTGAGTAAATGCGGTATCCTAATGTCTGTCCAGAGACTAAAAGGTAGCAGCCCTACCACTGGACTACTTAGCGTCGGGCCAGTAACCTGCCCTAAGGAACTTCAAAACTACTTTCAAGTCTCAACACGAAAAAATCCAGAAGGAATTCAAGGCATAGGAATTTTCCTAAAATTAACGTACTGGTCATCATTGCCTTGTAAAACTTCAGGTAAGCGATTTTCCTTCATTTGTGAAACAGATTGTATCTTTTTGTTTGGATAACACATATTTTAGATTTTTATCTCACATGAAATGCCTGACAGTGTATGTGAAAAATGTATTATAAAGGTAGAAAATAGCAGATAACACTGAGAGAAAAAAGCATGACTAAACATGCTGAAGTCATAGCTGAACGAGTGAGAAAGTGTGAAGAGAGTTTAAAATATTTTTATTGTTAAATGAGGCCTTCAATTCATTCTTTTCATTATTGTTTAATCAGGATTAGCTAATGTTATATTGTTTCTAATTGAACAACTTTCGATTTCGTTTGTAACCCGAGTGACATTGACGCTTCTTTATTCGATACACGTGACTTGCCCAGAACTTACCTGCTTAGGCAGTTTGCCATCTTCATGCAGATACATTCATTTATGAAAACGTGTCTGAATTTGATTTACATCTTCTGAAGTCGTAATTCAGAAACTGACTTAATTTTGAGAAAAGTTATGTTTTATTGCTGAACATTGCTCATTTCAATACTTTAAAATTCCATTCTGAACAACCTTCGAGATTGATATGAAAAATGTTGTATCATTAAAACGTGTACCTGAAATATTTGGGGCACGCCGTAGCGTAGTGGTTAAGGCACTGCACTACAAGTCGGAAAGTCGAGGGTTCAAGTCCCGGTGGGGTCAGGATTTTTAAACTGACCAAACCCTTCTGGCGGCACCATGGCCCTGGGGTCGACTCAGCCTCTAACGGAAATGAGTACCAGAAGCTTGTTCTGGGGGTAAAGGCGGCCGTCACGCAGGGCTGACATCAAGTGCCGATTGTCTAGAAAAAGTGGGAGCCTTAACCTCCCACTACCCCAAGGGCCTCCCGAGGCCTGTAGTGGGATTACTTTTTACCTGAAATATTTAGAAATACATTATATAATGGAAATGGACAGCTAATGACAAATGAGGAAAATTTTGAGGAAGTGACTGAATTCAAATACCTAGGAACAATAATCACAAACAGGGATGAGATTGACAAGGAAATTAAACATAGGCTCAATTCAGGAAATGCGTGCTATTATGCATTGCACAGACTTTTGACTTCCCAATTCCTTTCAAAAAAACGTTAAACTGAAAATATATAAAACTATTATTCTACCAGTTATATTATATGGGTGCGAAACATGGACTCTTACTTTAAGGGAGGAAAGGAGATTACAAGTATTTGAGAATAAAGTACTTAGGAAAATTTTTGGAGCAAAGAGAGATGAACAGACAGGTGAATGGAGAAGACTACATAACAATGAACTACATGGTCTTTATAGGAAGCCAGATATAATAAGATCAATTAAGTCTCGTAGACTGCGATGGGCAGGGCATGTGACGCGTATGGGGAATGGAAGACGTGCATAGAAACTTCTTGTAGGAAAACCAGAAGGAAAATGTCCAGTTGGTAGACCAAGAATGAGGTGGGAGATTACATTAACTATGAGTTGAGGGAAGTAGATTATACAGGGGATGATTGGAAAACATTAGCTCAGGATAGTGATGTATGGAGAGCTTATGTCCTCACGGCCATGAACCTACGGGTTCGATAGTGCCAGTGAATTAGTTAATTACTACCAAAAATATCAGTCGTCCTCACTCACTGGCACTATCGAACCCGTAGGTTCATGGCCGCGCAAATATAAGCTCTCCATACATCCCTATCCTGAGCTAATGCTTTCCAATCATTCCCTGTATAATCTACTTCCCTCAAATCATATTAATGTTATTCTCCCACCTCATTCTTGGTCAACCAACTGGGCGTTTTCCCTCTTGTTTTGCTACAAAAAGCTTCTATGCAGATCTTTCATTCCCCATATGTGCCACATGTCCTGCCCATCGCAGTCTACGAGACTTAACTGTTCTTATTATATCTGGATTCCTATAAAGTCCATGTAGTACACTGTTGTGCAGTCGTCTCCATTCACCTGTCTGTTCATCTCTCTTTGGTCCAAAAATGTTCCTAAGAACTTTATTCTCAAATACTCGTAATCTTCTTTCCTCCCTTAAAGTAAGAGTCCATGTTTCGCACCCATTTAATATAACTGGTAGAATAATAGTTTTATATATTTTCAGTTTAACGTTTTTTGAAAGGAGTTGGGACATCAAAAGTCTCTGCAATGCATAATAACACGCATTTGCAGAATTGAGCCTATGTTTAATTTCTTTGTGCATCTCATTCCTATTTGTGATTATTGTTCCTAGGTATTTGAATTCAGCCACTTCCTCAAAATTTTCCTCATTTGTCATTAGCTGTCCATTTCCATTATATAGTGTATTTCTAGATAGGGAATAAAGCGCAGAACAAGAGAGAATGGTCGATTATTACAAAGGAGCCAAAGCCGTGATGTCACAGAAAAAAAAAAGA
Source organism: Diploptera punctata (assembly GCA_030220185.1). Lineage (NCBI taxonomy): Eukaryota > Metazoa > Arthropoda > Insecta > Blattodea > Blaberidae > Diploptera > Diploptera punctata. The sequence goes on from JASPKZ010000803.1 coordinate 1,718,452, forward strand.
AAGAATAAGTAGCAATGGAATTTCTGGTGTTGTCGCCTGGCAAGGCGGAATTTCTTCAGTTGGGGCGCCTGGAAGGTGGAGTGATTAGTGATCAATGATAATGAAACATCAGGAGACTCCTTAAACCTAAACTTGGTCTAAATTCAAACCACGAGAGACCACAGGAATCTTATCTATCTTCGGGGTTTTACAGCTGCTGCCTTCTTCCCGTGCCAAATCTCCAAAGCCTACGATCTTGGGCATTTTCAATGCTTAACCCTCTTGCTTGCATTACTGTCTTCATGCTTTCTTTCCATGTTAACTTTGGTCTCCCTCTTTTCTTCTTTCTGTTCGGTTGCCATCTATATAGTAGTTTCTACCATCGCTCAACTTCCATTCTTAAAATATGTCCTAACCATTTTAATTCCTTCTCATTTCTTTCAATTATGCTTTCCTCTGCTTCCATTATGTTTCTAATTTTTTTTCTTCTTCTTCTTAAATACAATTTGTAGGATTTTCATCCTGTTTATTTCCAAAATCACTCCTCGGAGGAAGACGTATTGGATGTGCATTCACTGTATATCCATCTCTTGACTGGTCTTCCTCTTGTTCTTCTCCCGTCCATTGGTCTATATTCTTTAGCTCTTTTTGCAAGTCGGTTTTCTTCCATTCTTTCTATATGACCCTTCCAATATTTTCGTCTATCTATAATACATTTGTCCCGCGCCGTAGCCGAGTGGTTAAGGCAGGAAACCTTGGCGCAGAGCTAAGGTACTTGCGCTGGTTCGAGTCTCCGTAGGAGAAGAAATTTTCTCATGGTATTTCGGCCAGTATGGGACAGGTGCATACCCAGCATCGTGAGGCATTTGGGTAGCTACAATAAGTAGCGGCTCCAGGTTGAGAAAACCAGCTAAAACGGCTGGGGGACTCGACATACTGACCGCATGTCACCCCTACACTGGCTGATGATCACCTACTTCTGTGATTGACACATGTGGATGTGAGGCTAAGGGCCTTCTAGGCCTGTCGCGCCAGGAGTTTTTTTTATAATACATTTCCTTATTTGTGAATAATTCCCTTTAAGAAGAAAATCCCTGTGGTCTGACCGGGAATCGAACCCAGTAACTCATGAACTGTAGTCAGAAGCTCCTGAACACTAGCCTATGACGCTGGTTCATTCTGTCGTTTATCAGAGTTAGAAAAAAAATTGTTGGCAGTGCTATTTGTAGTTAGAAATCAAGGCGATTTACCTTTCACTAGGAATTTTAATAGATTTAAGTTGGAACACTGCACCGTCCTTGGAAACTGACAATATTTAACGAATCCCATTAAGATATTATTGTTTATATATTGTGCAAAGTGCGTGGGCAAGCTTAACAGATACAAGTAGTCCGTTTTGCAATGATTCTATCTTTTCTTCCGCGTAGGTTGTTATTATTGATAGTAAAGATATGCGAGATCTCCAAGTCGTGGGTTCATACCTAGCCAGAGGCTTGGGTGGATTCCATATCTATGTGTATAACTTATAAGCATGAAATTGGTTTTCAAGTAGTCTTTAGCCAATAAAAGGAACTTCAGTCTCTATAAAGTCCAGATTCATAGTTTCTTACCATTACCTGACTTATTTATTGTATTAACCTCTTTAATAACTTAGTTCGTTCATTCATTTTGAAAATTTTCATCATCATTGAGGGTTTTCTCCAACCAATTAAAAAATCAGAACATAGTAAACCATATAAAATCTCTCAGAATTGGTTGGCTTGGACATTTGATAAGAATGGATGATCAGAGACTGGTCAAAAAACTCTACAAATGGAAACCTATAGGAGGCAGAGCTGTAGGAAGACCGAAGATCAGATGGGAGGATGACACAATGAACGATCTAAGGAAAATGAAAGTGACTAATTTGAATGTGGCAAGAGACAGATTGGCATGGAGGAGGCTTGTTGTAGCTCTCTGACACTATGGATCCCGAGGTTTATGACCCTATCCTAAGCTAAGATAAAAATTAAAGTACATACCTGTTGGCAGGTACCGTCGTCCTCAACTCTGTTAAAATATTGTATTTCAAATGTTATCTGGAGGCCTTTCGGAAGCTAACTTCCATCATCAGCATGATGAGTGTCTGCTACTAGTTATTGTTTAGGACGGTGTAGACTTGATGTGTCGTTAATAGCAAATGACTAAGCATTCTTAAATTAAGCATTTAAATTCTTAAATTAAGATTAATATTGTTACCCTACCTCATTCTTGGCCTACCTACTGGGCGCTTCCTCTCTGGTTTGCTTACAAGATGTTTTCATATCTCTCTTCCATTCCTCATTGAGTGCCACATGTCCTGCTCATCTCAGTGTACGAAAATTAACTGTTCTTATTACATCTGGTTTAAAGTATAGAATTATGGAATATTTACCTAAAAGATTATTAGTTATTTAACTGCAGTGGGACTAGTCCCGAAAGCGCTATGGTTAATAACTAATAGAGTTGAGGAGACGGACCTTTTAGGTAAATATTTCATAATTTTATACTTCAATTTTGAATAATAGCTCAACGGAACACATCATGAATCTTATAAAAGTTGACTTATATCTGGTTTTCCCATACAGATTATTAGGCCACTGTTATGTAGTTTTCTCCATTCATCTGTCCGTTCGTCTCTCTTTTGTCAAAAAAAATCCTAAGATCTTTATTCTCAAATATTCGAATTTTTCCCCCTTCCCTTGAAGTAGAGTCCAATGTTTCCAATCCATACAACTGGGAGAATAACAGTTTTATATTAATCATTTAATAACATTTTTTAGCATGGTTCATATTTTTCATAAGACGGGAAGCCGGTCTATTCTTACAACCCCCTACCTGGAGGACCAGGTAATGTTTTGTTAAAGATTTTCTTCCTCTACACTCTAATTCAACCCAGGAAGTTACTATCGACCTTATGGGCTTCGCCAGTGTCCCCCTACGTACAGAGGGTACATGTTGCCAAACTCATAATAACGGTATTTGTTTGTTATGGAGGGGCGGAGGGGCAAGGTTAGCAGTACTTTTTCCAAATCTATGTACTATACATTAAAAAAACATAGTTTTTCTTTTACGGCATGCAAACTATGTAGTTTTATAGTAAATATGAGAGTCGACACTTTCTCACAGCATAGAACAGATCCGCAAGAGCTCAGTGACAAGTGGTAATTGTTTTTTTTTTCTTTAAGAGGGGGTGGCTTGGACAGCCACAACTTACAACTATGTAGCTGCTGTGTTGCAATCTTCAGTTTTATATAAGGATTTCTCTAAAAGAAAATACTGTTAAAATGGCAACCCAGTTCCCTATTCCAAACACACAGTAACTTCCTGGGTTGAATCTGAGTGTAGCCTTTGACGAACCAACGCCTCCCTACAGGGCAACAGTTGCCTATCCTTACAAGAAGCCTTCACAGGGTACTATCATCCGGACCAGATGAACCCTGGTGCTTTTAGGGAAGGGTTTACTCCTCCATCACTTCCCATTTCTTCTGGCTTGTGACAGGCAGAGCCTAAAAAATTAATCTAGGTTGGCAACAGAAGAAAGGGGAGACCAAAAGAACAATGAGTTCAAGGATTGTATAGGAGTATGATGTCGAGAGGATTAACAGAGAGTGGTGCAGAGATTACGGATGTATTCTGCTTCTTCTTCTTCTTCACTTCACGGGCTAGGCAAAATGCCTGTTCCGCCTCACAGTTTTCTGTCCATATTTTCACTGGCCTTCCTACATTCCTTGAACCTCTTGGCTTGTAGTTAAATGCTGCTTTTGGTAATCTTGTTACGTTCATTCTTTCTACATGTCTAAATCATTTTTATCCATATCCTTTGATTTTATTATTTAATGGATATATATTTAACTCTGTTCTTATATTTTCATTCCTTATCCGATCCAATCTTGTGCAGCCTTTTGTTCTTCTAAGGAAGTTCATTTCTACACTTTGTATTCTACTTTGTAATTTTTTGGTCATTACCCAAGTTTCATATCCTTTTTCTGCTTAAGTCGGCGTCCATTAAATCCGTCTGGCTGAACACTGTGAGAGAGATGAGTTTTGAATTTTTTTACGTGGTCCGGTTACCAGCCCAGACGCACAACCACATTCCCTAGTGGATCGGGGATTTATTTCGGAGTTTCCTTCTCCTAGACGGGTTGCTAACCAAAGCCAGAGTCCCATCTACCCCTTGTCTTGCAGGTTTCCTCTTCCGCTTTCTTTATCGTTCAGAACAATATTCTTCTTTCACTTCTGAAGCCATTGAGGTTCCCGCGTTGAAGCTAGTTCGCTTCCCTTCTCCTCTTACTAGATAGCAAGCTATGAAAGACGAGCATGAAAGCTTCTTGTAGGAAAACCAGAACGAAAACGACCAGTTGGTGGTCCAAGAATGAGGTGGGAGAATAGCATTAACTATGATTTGAGAGAAGTAGATTATACAGGGAATGATTGGAAAACGTTAGCTCAGGATAGGGATGCATGGAGAGCTTATGTACGTGCGGCCATGAACCTACGGATTCGATAGTACAGTGAGTTAGTTAGTTATATGTATATATATAATTTAACCTTGGTGAAGTGGAAGAGGAGACCCTACGGTCTTAATTCCATAAAATAAAATAAATAAATAAATAAATAAACAAACAAAAATATTTTCTTGTTGGTATTTATTTAAATATATTTTTAGGCCACCGTTGTTGGTGTATCGACATTACGTGTCCAAATTCATTTTATCTTCCTCTATTCAATTCAAATGGTCGTGATAAAATACTACCAATGAACTATGCTGCATTTTTATAGTTGTTTTGAATTGCTGATTTTTAACATACGCTTTCGATATGGCAATGGCCTCAATTATGTAATAACATAAAGATAAGAATGTTGATATTATTCTGTGAAGAAATGTTCATTGACCCAGGCTTATCAAACATTTATATAGTCTCTTTCGATTTTCCCTTAAAAATGTGTGTAGGTGGAGGTGAACAGACTTTCTCTAACCATCGTTACGTACATCTCTTATCCACTATTTTAAGAAAAGTACACTTAACTCTATTCTATTACTAAAAAGTAGGGCTAGAATGTTATGTAATAAAATATAAGATTGCAATGCAGATAGTATACTATTCAACTGTTTGTGTGTGAAACAAAAACACAAGCCAGTCAGAAGTCTAACTTCTCATTATACTATTCAACTGTTCGTATGTGAAACCAAAACAAAAGACAGTCAGAAGTCTAACTTCTCATTATACTATTCTACTGTTTGTGTGTGAAACAAAAACAAAAGACAGTCAGAAGTCAAACTTACTCTATCCTATTACTAAAAATTGGGGCTAGGATTTTTATGTAATAAAATATAAGATTGTAATGCAGATAGTATATGTATTCAACTGTTTGTGTGTGAAACAAAAACAAAAGACAGTCAGAAGTCTAACTTCTCATTATACTATTCAACTGTTTGTGTGTGAAACAAAAACACAAGCCAGTCAGAAGTCTAACTTCTCATTATACTATTCAACCGTTCGTGTGTGAAACCAAAACAAAAGACAGTCAGAAGTCTAACTTCTCATTATACTATTCTACTGTTTGTGTGTGAAACAAAAACAAAAGACAGTCAGAAGTCAAACTTACTCTATCCTATTACTAAAAAGTAGGGCTAGGATTTTTATGTAATAAAATATAAGATTGTAATGCAGATAGTATATGTATTCAACTGTTTGTGTGTGAAACAAAAACAAAAGACAGTCAGAAGTCTAACTTCTCATTATACTATTCAACTGTTTGTGTGTGAAACAAAAACACAAGCCAGTCAGAAGTCTAACTTCTCATTATACTACTCAACTGTTTGTCTGTGAAACCAAAACAAAAGACAGTCAGAAGTCTAACTTCTCATTATACTATTCAACTGTTCGTGTGTGAAACCAAAACAAAAGACAGTAAAAAATCATTGTAACGTGATTGGTCATTGACTCCCATTTGGGGCATGAGTTAAATAGTCTCTAAAATTGTGTTATTTAAACACATTTTGCTTGGTAATGTGTCTAAATGGCTCAAAGAGTAGGGTGCGTGTAGGCAAACAGTTTTCAGACACTTTTGAAATCCAGAATGGGTTGAAGCAAGGAGATGCACTATCTCCTCTACTATTTAATTTTGTACTAGAGCATGCAATTAAATCTTTAGAGAATGAGGAAGGCTTGCAACTCAATGGTATTAATAAGCTGTTAGTTTATGCTGATGATGTAGTACTACTGGCCGATAGCGAGGAGATACTAAAGGCCAACACGCACACGCTATTGAGTAACACTAAGAAATTAGGACTGGAGGTAAATATCAGTAAAACTAAATATATGGTCACACGTAGAAATTCAGTATATAATGGAAATGGACAGCTAATAACAAATGAGGGAAATTTTGAGGAAGTGGCTGAATTCAAATACCTAGGAACAATAATCACAAATAGGAATGAGATGCACAAAGAAATTAAACATAGGCTCAATTCTGGAAATGCATGCTATTATGCATTGCAGAGACTTTTGATGTCCCAACTCCTTTCAAAAAACGTTAAGCTGAAAATATATAAAACTATTATTCTACCAGTTATATTATATGGGTGCGAAACATGGACTCTTACTTTAAGGGAGGAAAGGAGATTACGAGTATTTGAGAATAAAGTTCTTAGGAAAATTTTTGGACCAAAGAGAGATGAACAGACAGGTGAATGGAGAAGACTACATAACAATGAACTACATGGTCTTTATAGGAAGCCAGATATAATAAGAACAATTAAGTCTTGTAGACTGCGATGGGCAGGACATGTTGCGCGTATGGGGAATGAAAGACGTGCATGGAAGCTTCTTGTAGGAAAGCCAGAGGGAAAACGCCCAGTTGGTAGGCCAAGAATGAGGTGGGAAAACAACATTAACTATGATTTGAGGGAAGCAGATTATACAGGGAATGATTGGAAAGCATTGGCTCGGGATAGGGATGTATGGAGAGCTTATGTCCGGGCGGCCATGAACCTTCGGGTTCGATAGTGCCAGTGAGTAAGTAAGTAAGTATTGGGGATTTTCCACAAAAGGCCATTATTTTAGTTTTATTGGTAGATATTTCCATTGAATATTTCTGGGCTATCAAATTTAAATTATGTACTGACCATTGTAAATCATCCATGTACCTACGGGTTCGATAGTGTTATTTTTGAGATAAGTTGGTGTGACAGTAGTCCCTATAATGCATAATAATGAAATTGTAGTTATATAAAACAAAATAATAATAGAGCAGACAGTGGAGTAAGTAGGAGCGACATCTGGTGAACATTTTGATAACGTATAGCACTGCACAGAACTAACGTATGACTTAGAGACGCTATAAATAAACCAGTTCGGCGTCATCTGTGACAGTAATTAATGCAGCATCCTCACCATGCAGCACCAGTGTCAAGTTATTAACAGCTTCAATTGTTCCAATAAATTCTCTCCAACTGCTTTGATAATCCTAACAGATATCGTCTTACATCCTAAAGATTACAGTAAATTCAGTCCAGCCTCATGGGGTAGTGGTCAGCGTTCCTGACTACTGTTCATGAGGTCCCGTGTTCGATTCCCGGTCAAACCATATGAATTTTTCCTTAAAGGGAATTATTCCTGTGGTTGCCCATGGTCTGGAATTTAGGTTAAGAACTCTCATGGCACTTAATCATCATGTATCACCCATCATACCATTGGGGTATCGAAATTCCGCCTTCCAGGTGCCCCAACCTAAGAAATGGATTACAATTCTGCCAATGCCAGGGAAGAAAGCAGAAATGCCACAAAAGACAGCCTGGTGGCATTAGACAAAAAAAAGTTAATGAAATAACTAAAATAAAGCAAGATGTTCAAAATTAGACAAAATAAGAAATACTGTCATAAGAGAAAAAATTAATACTGGTTATTCAGTAGTAGATTATATACGATATAAGCAATTAAATTGGTATGGGCACGTACGACGAATGCAAGAAGAAAGATTACCCGGGAAAATATTGGAATGCTGTCCACCTGGAAGAAGGAGGAGAGGAAGACCTCGAAACTCGTGGATGCAGAAAATAAGAAGTGGAATGAGAACAAGAGGACTGGAGGACATGGATTGGATGGAGAGAGACGAGTGAAGAAGAAAAATAAAACATTAGGCACAAAAAGATGTGTAAACATTAAAATTCTGTATATAAATAAAAATAAATAAAACTAAAATATAAATCATGATGCATCTTGAATCATTTTGAATGTTGTATATAACTTCCACAACATTTTTGGTTATATATGATTGAGGTTATGTAAGTACCAACACGATTCAAGATAGAAAGACCGATACCCACGTAAGTCTTATATAATGGCATTTGTGTTGTGCACTGGCTGTGCTATTTCTGTGTGTAATCACTACGCAACTGCGTGAGATTACATTTTGTTCTGTCGAAACTCAGCTGCCAAATCACAATGTAATCCACGGCTAATTTAAGTCCGTGTGTATATGAAAAACAGCAAAAAATCACCACCAACTAACAATCTATTTAGAGAGAGAGAGAGAGAAAAAAAGATAATCACCCACAGGAAATGCATAAACTAAGAGAATTCCACAGCAAGTCGAAGTTATGATCCAATTATCTTAGTTTACAGCACCCGCTTTTATGTAAACGGACAACCATCATAGTGTGGTGATAATAAATGGAGTCTTATGGAACAGACAACCAGAAAATAAAAAAGTTACAAAAATATAATTCAATAGTGAGAAGTACCGTCACATAAGGAGCTGAGGTTTGGAAATTCAATAAAAACTTAAAACAAAAACTTATGTCATTGGAAATGGATTTCTTGAGGAGAGCAAGATGTTCAAAATTATAAAAAATAAGAAATACTGCCATACTCACTCACTGGCACTATCGAACCTGTAGGTTCATGGGCGCGCGGACATGAGCTCTCCATACATCCCTATCCCGAGCTAATGCTTTCCAATCATTCCCTGTATAATCTACTTCCCTCAAATCATAGTTAATGTAATTCTCCCACCTCATTCTTGGTCTACCAACTGGGCGTTTTCCCTCTGGCTTTCCTACAAGAAGCTTCCATGCAAGACTTTCATTCCCCATACGTGCAACATGTCCTGCCCATCGCAGTCTACGAGACTTAACTGTTATTATATCTGGCTTCCTATAAAGACCATTCAGTTCATTGTTATGTAGTCTTCTCCATTCACCTGTCTTATCATCTCTCTTTGGTCCAAAAAAATTCCTAAGTACTTAATTCTCAAATACTCGTAATCTCCTCTCCTCCCTTAAAGTAAGAGTCCATGTTTCGCATCCATATAATATAACTGGTAGAATAATAGTTTTATATATTTTCAGTTTAACATTTTTTTTAAAAGAGTTGGGGTATCAAAAGTCTCTGCAATGCATAATAGCACGGATTTCCAGAATTGAGCCTATGTTTAATTTCTTTGTGCATATCATTCCTATTTGTGATTATTGTTCCTAGGTATTTCAATTCAGCCACTTCCTCAAAATTTCCCTCATTTGTCATTAGCTGTCCAGAGAAATAAATTAATTTCCACTTCATTGAATACCCGTTAGGCCAAAAAAAAAATGATTGTCGGCGGGTGAAGTAGAGATTCTACCTACCTGTACATCAAATTTTATTTTGGCCTCACTGCACACCCGTTATGCGAAATACAGATACAAGTCTTACAGATAACCATTGCACTGTAAAATCTTAAATATTAGTCACAAGTTCTGAGACAAATATTTCACAGGTAGCGTTCTGAATTTACGGAATAAAGATGGCTAAAACGTATGTATCATTGTCATTAAACAAAAAAGTGATTGAAGATAAATCCCCAAATTTCCGAACCGATGCTCCAAAGTCAAGGTCTAGCTGGTGCTAAATCCCTAGGGAATAACGATTTCAAGGTATTTTCAGGCTGGCCGGACAGTTTTAAAATACGAGTGTGGAATTAAATTTGCGGGGAATCAAAGGATGTGGACAAAAGTGTAGTTAGTGAGCGGGGACCGAAACTGCATATTTTAATTTCAGGATAAGAGCCTAACAGACATTTTTAACGCTGACGAAAAGGGACTGTTTTTTTCGCGCGTTACCTTCGAAGTCGCTCATACATACTTCGCTTTTCAAAGGCAGCGGAACTACAATTAAACCAAGGTAGCTACGTAAAAAGGCATATACGGTACTCTATAATCTAAGATTATTAATAAGTTTAAGTTTTTTTATAATGCGGAATTTTGTCTAATGTGGCGATGGCGTTCATGATAAATGTTCAACTTCCTACATTTCGGGATTGACAACCTAAATAAATATACTGTAATATTACATATTCAAACGGGTGTGGGAAGTAAAACCACTGCCCTCTATGTAATACTACAATGTATATACAAAAAAAAAAATATCCAAAAGGTAGTGAAACAAATCACTGCATTTTAAATGAACTGAACTTTATTTGAAACAATATAAAACAATAAATACGTACTTGCCGCCATTTTATAACTAATTGGTCTCACGGCCTCCTGTCGTTTCAACTAATAAACAATGCCCCACGCCCGCTGTTAACGTTAGTCAATTGATAATAATGAACGCTATCGCTCTGTTTTAAACATTTTCCTCGATTATGTAAAAACCACTTCCAACCTCGCAACGTAATGTACTATTTTTATATGCTTTATATTAGCTTGACCTGTATCTATCTATGTAACGGAATCTTTCAACACGATTTTCACCCACTTAAAAACATTGGATCGACTTAAAACTTTTGTATACTTCTAAAGGACCAATGGCAATACAATCATTTCATATTTTTTTCTAAGATCCTGGCCAGAATCATCAGGGCATCAAAAAAAAAAAATAAAGACCGGTATAATAGGTTGCGGATGTACCGACTTCTTAGTGTATGGTTGTGGTAGCTCAGTTGGTAGAGTGGAGGACTATAGTGGTATATAATTTCAGTAATCCATAGGTCGCTGGTTCAAATTCGGCCCGGAGGATTTTTTTTAGAAGAGGGTTACTTTTAGCTCATATTACAATAGTATCGAATTTAAAGATATTTACATTTTTAGAAAACCAAACTAAAAAAATAAATAATAGTTTAAAAAAACTAAAACAACACGCTTTATTAGAAAACTGAATTAAAAAATGAAAAATAATTTCAATTTTGAACACGCTTGGGATAAAATTAAAGTGGCCAACAAAAAAATAATCTCCAACACATCTAGAATAAAACTAGAGTTATCTATAAAAAAAATAATTTTACCATCAAAGGCGTGGGGTGCTCTATATCAATTAATATGTTTGATAATGAACAGATATTGGTAAAAGTAAAGTCTCTAAAAAGAAAACGTAAAAACCATAAAAAAGCACCCCACGCTTTTGATGGTAAAATTATTTTTCTTTTAGATAACTCTAGTTTTATTCTAGATATGTTGGAGATGATTTTTTTGTTCACCACTTTAATTTTATCTCAAGCGTGTTGGAAATTAAAATTATTTTTCACTTTTTACTTCGGTTTTCTAATAAAGCGTGTTGTTTTAGTTTTTTTTAACTATTATTTATTTATGTAATCAACTTTTCCAAACACATAGAAAATGTTCTAATTTTGTTACCGTACCGTTTTTTTTGTAGATAACTCTAGTTTTATTCTAGATATGTTGGAGATTATTTTTTTGTTGACCACTTTAATTTTATCTCAAGCGTGTTGGAAATTAAAATTATTTTTCACTTTTTACTTCGGTTTTCTAATAAAGCGCGTTGTTTTAGTTTTTTTTACTATTATTTATTTATGTAATCAACTTTTCCAAACACATAGAAAATGTTCTAATTTTGTTACCGTACATTTCTCTGATAAATTAGTATCTAATCTTCTTTTACAGCCTCCATATCTTATCTCGTGTTACTTTAATATCTGAGTTTGTAGGAAGTTGATACCGACTATATGACATTTAATTCTCTCTGCCTTATTGAATAGTGGATACCGTCCTCAATTCAGATACCGACGTTCACGGAATGAAACCAGCCTTAAGGGAGTTGTAATTGATCGATTTACGAGTATGTATCCCAAACCGCTCATTTAATGGTATACACACTGGATGAGTAGTGCTGGGAAGTTGAGGACCTACAAAATACCTATAAAAGATCTTTAAAAATACCTAAATATATCCTAAAAAAAGACCTATTAACTGAAAAAAAAGGACGTAAAAGGCAATTTAAATTAGATAGTAAAAATTCTAGTGAAATGCGACATCTATCTTTCTTTCGGGTTTTTACAGCTGCTGCCGTCTTCCCGTGCCAAACCTCCAAAGCATACGATCTTGGGCATCTCCAATGCTTAGCCCTCTTGCTTGCTTCCCACATACATATTTTATACAATATTTATTAAAGAACCTTAGCCATGTCGTACATCTGAAATCATTATAAAGTCACATTTTTAAAATGTTTATTAGAAATGGCTGTACACCAACATCACTCTTCCTAACCTAACAAATCTTAAAATTTTATCACTTCTAATAGGTTTATCTTTGAAAATAGATTCACATTAAAAACGTAAACAAGCTTGAATTTACTTACAAATTAGAGTAAAATAAAATCGAAGTAATGATTTTAACTTTCGATAATATAATAATATATAATTTTTACAGTACCGTCTACATAGAACGAAAGGAGAGCTGTTAAAAATTTAAATTTACAAAATGGCTAATTTCCCATAATCCCGAGTGAACACGCTGTGCACGACGCCGTGTTCTTTGCATTTGTTTTATTTAGTTACATATTCTGTTACTACGAAACAGCGCTACCATTGTAGCTTGTTCATTGTAGTTCATCGTAAACGACCGAAATTTTTTAGATGTCACTGTACTCAGCTTTCCCTCTATTCGAAGCTTCTCTATGACATCAACAATTTCCTTATTGACAGTAGAGGGTGAGTTTCTCCCTTTACCCCTCGTATAACCTAAACGTCAGAGCCGGAGATACAGTGGCTGTAGTGGTAGCTAATACACGAGTCCCGCGCTGTAGCCGAATGGTTAAGGCAAGAAGCCTTGGCGCAGAGCTAAGGGACTTGCGCAGGTTCGAGTCACATGGAATTTCGGCCAGTAAGGGACCGGTGTCCACCCAGCATCGTGAGGCATTTGGGTAGCTATAATAAGTAGCGACTCCAGGTTGAGAAGATCAGCCGTAACGGCTGGGGGACCCGACATTCTGACCACATTTCACCTCTACACTGGCTCGATGATCGTCTACCTCTGTGATTAACACATGTGAAGAGTACAAGGGAAAAACAATCAGAGTCCACTTTTTAACATTTTGCAGTAATTGAATTTTAAGTTTAGAAACGCAGCAGATCGAGCGCTTTAGACATACAGAAAACTTTTTTTTCCCAGAACTGTTCTCAAGGTGTTTTTCTAACAGACTCTTCTTTCGAAATAAGTGTCATGTATTTTACAGTCCTGTTTTTCAGCAATGAAAAGTCAAGGTGCACATGTTTGTAAACAAAAACAATCATAGTCCACTTAATTTACAGAATGTTATACATAACTGTTACATTATACATAACTGTTTGCCTTATAAAATGTAAATAATAAAAATAATAATGAAATTAATTAATTTTTACACCAAGTTACTCATTGTTGAATATGAGTAATCTTGAAAAATAGATTTGAGCATTTTCAGAACAGAATTTCTTCAAGGATTGGAGGTCGTCGTATTTTCCCTTGGAGAGTGGAATTAAACTTGAATACGAATGTTATGGCTGATTTTCAGTCTGTGCATGGCACACTGTATGTAATAAATTAAGAGTTTCTAGCCGCTTCATTTCTTTATTTACGTCTTCGGCACTGCTGCTATCGTTAAGTTTCTTTGCAAGTAGAGACTACTTTTTTGCTTTGAATTCATCACATGCAGAGCAAGTATCTGACCTAGGATATCGAAGAGCAATATTAAATTTTGTCTGAAATAAGTTCCAATAAAATTCATAAGACACTGGAAACTCTGGAAATGTCTCTGTCTACATTTGATGCAATAGTTAATGTTTAATTCTTCAGGTAGGTACATTTTAGATGTTTTGTGAAGACTGTAGTGAGAAGGGCGGTCTTGAAGGGAACTGATATGTTTCATAACATTTTCAACGGCCTCAATTGTCTTTTTCATGGGTCTATTAGAATGAGAACCTCTCCGGTCAATAGGAGCATGCCCAGGGATTTCTTGACTGTTAACATATTCTGGTTTGTTATACCATGCACACTCATGAAGGCTTTGTAACAAACTGGAATTTCAACAGCTTTTCCATCCCTCTGTACACGCACCTTGTAAGAGTAAGAGTGGTCTCTGAAGCTGCTATCTTCTTCTGGTTTCCGTGGTCTTCTTCATTTCACCGGCAAAACTGAAATTAGTGAACGCGTGCACTCTGTTTTTTCTTATCTCCCAGTAAATTGAATTCACGAATTAATACATTATGTTCATGTTTTGAAATGTTCGTGTAACACTGTTTCTTGCATTTGCAATCTTCACCAGGAACATGACTCATCGCTCTTATGCGTTTACTCGCATCATGGATTCTACCATGTTTAGGTCTTTTCTTTCCTCTACTCTGATGAGCTGTACGAGTAACATTAACACTTGATTTCATGTTGAAAAATAAACTGATTGTCTACACACCAGTAAAATAGGCTTCATTGAACAACAATGCAGTTTGGTACCAGTAAAAGTAAATGCCACAACAATGCATAGGTATGTAACTAATTAAAAACACCCCAAGCTGACCAACATATAAAAAGTTCATACTCTCTGGAAGGAGTCCAAAAATACTCTCATTTAAATTGTATATGGACTCTGATTATTTTTCCATTTCACAGTGGACTACGATTGTTTTTCCCCTGGACACTTTATTTCAATGCTGATTTTTAATGGATTATGAGTGAGTTTTTCCACGTATGAACCTCTTGGAATATAGTACTAGGTACATACAATCCACTGGTACCAGAATCTCAAATTTCACCAAAAGTGGACTTTGATTGTTTTTCCCCTGTACTCTTCATGTGGATGTGAAGGCCTGTTGCGCTTGGAGGATTTAATACCCGGCGTGCGTTGCTACGCCTAAATAAATGAAATATTAAAGATAGAAATCAAATTGTATGGTACGCTGAGACAAACCAAACATGGCGGTTGGTAGTCAATATTTAATTTCGGATTTCAGGTAAACCTCAACTTCTAATTGTCGGATTTCGCTCATTTTTTGTTAATACTTACCTCGGTTGATTTTAATACAAAATACTGAGTTTCGAGGTAAAACATCGAACATTGTGACAGATTGAGCGATTTTTAAATTTTCACTTCAGGTTAACCCCTACACCTAATGGTTTTACAGGATCCAATTGTGAATCTAAACCATCGAGGGACCCAATCAAACACACACAAAAAATTTAATCAAAATCTGTCCAGTTGTTTAGGCATTTTTTAATTTCGGATTTCCGGCAAACTTCCACTTCTGTGGAATTTCGCTCATTTTTGGATAGTACCTACCTCGGTTTATTTTAATAGGATATACTGAGTTTCGTTTTGAAACATCGAGAATTGTGACCGCTAGAGCGATTTTTAAATTTTCACTTCAGGTGAACTCCACACCTAATGGTTTTAGATGGTCGAATTGTGAATCTAAACTATCGAGGCACCCAATCAGACACAAAAATATCATCAAAATCGATCAAGTCGTTTAGGATGAGTTCAGTGACAAACACACGTTGAGAAGGATTATATATATATATATATATATATATATATATATATGAAAAGAAAAAATTAATGCATGAGTCGAGATTTGAACCCGAGTCTCTAAACTCTGTACGTTTAGCGCTCTAACGACCTGAGCTACACAAGTATTCCAACACAAACATATATTTTTCTTATATATGTATAAAGTTATAACACACACATATGTATATAAATTAATTATAACTTCGATATATATATATATATATATATATATATATATATATATATATATGTGTGTGTGTGTAATTTCGTTGTTATAATTAAATTTTGACATTAAGCAGTACAGGCCTAATAGGGACATGAAAAGGAAAATAAACGCCTGAACGGGGTTTCTCTTTAATTTGCTTACTTGTTATAGTAGCCACTAGAGGGCAGTGAGACCGAGTTCCCGCTACGTATCACGACAGAGAATATATATATATATATATATATATATAGAAGAAAGATTACCCAGGAAAACATTGGAATGGTGTTCACCTGGAAGAAGGAGGAGAGGAAGACCTCGAAACTCGTGGATGCAGGAAATAAGAAAAGTTCAATTTATAATTATATTCACAGGAGTGAATTTAACTTTTTTTCCTCAACATTTTTTAGGCCTAGCGGGGATACCTCGGCAATATTAGATTATCCAGATGCCTACACAGCATGAAATGTTGTATCATCTATTGGATCAATAATTTCGTTTGTAGGGGTAGTAATATTTATTTTTATCATGACAGCAAGAGGACTGGAGGACATGGATTGGATGGAGAGAGAATGGAGGAGAAAAATAAAACTTTAGGCACAGAAAGATGTGTAAACATTAAAATTCTGTGTGCGTGTGTGTATATATATATATATATATATATATATATATATATATATATATATATATATATAAATGTTTGTGCTAGGTGCCTGGAAAGCGTAAATGGTAGTGCACTGAAGTATCAATCCCGAGATCCTGAGTTCAAATCCCGGTTCAGGCGTTTATTTTTCTTTTCATGTATACCCAAGGTTAAGGATGTGGACATGTTGGCCCTTGGAACTTAAGTGCAGGTATCAAAGTTCATAAAATTAGAGAAAAAAAATCTTGATGACTTTTGTATAAACCATGTATTAAAACATATTTTCATTTCTTATACATTTATAAATCTATTATATTATAATAGTATTGAAATTAAACACATGTATATGTCCACATAAAAGTACTTGGGGGAAATAATAGGATATTCATCAATATTTACATATCTCCTGGTAAATAACTTAATAGGTGTATCAATAGACATTTAAGTGATCAACATTTGATATAATAGGCTTCTACAGAGTGCTACAAATTATGAATGTCATTATCTTAATATCTGTTCATATTGGGCAATATATAAATCCAGAGCCTACTGATAAAACAAAAGAGCATTTTGCACTTGTGCCATCACAATATTCTATGTATGAAAACCCACACAAATTTATTTTCAAATATAGAACTGAAACCGTTTTACAAATATATAGGCCTATATCTTTGGTACCATACTATTTAAAAAATGATTCCATAAAGTATATGACCCATAACTTGTATAGTCGACTCAGCCATTTAGTTTATATGCGCTTTGCTTTGTGGTTAGGTAGGTCTATTTTGCACGCATAAGTATTTAGTATATCAAGCGGCGTTGTCATATTTTATAATAATAATAATAATAGTTTTATTTATTATGGCAGAGTTAAGGCCATAAGGCCTTCTCTTCCACTCAACCAGCACAAATACAAATAAATATTTGACAATATAAGATATACACTATACTAATTTATACACTATAATAAATGTTTACCAACTAAAGATACTGCAAAAGACAAAAGTTGCAACGCTGTTAAGATAATTATATCCACGTGGAGTACACATGGTAACGCCATTTAAAAATGCGAAGACATTATTGGCAGAGAACTGTTTTCAGTTTTCGGTGGTTGTAGCGGCGTAACAATGGGTGGATTTCTCAACCGGGGTCTTTTTTCCACTTCTGAATTTTTATCGTTTTCATAACTATAAAATGACTGAAAATTCACAGAAAATGTTATGAAACCATAGACATGATTCAGAAATTTGTTTTTGTAATTAACAACCGTACATTTTCAGTTGTTATGGAAACAATAAAAAATTGGAAAACCGCGGTCATGGTTTAGGCTTCGGTTGAGAAATCCACCCAATGTATATATATTTTTTTAATCAGAGGGAAACAGTTGCCTTTGATGCCGCCTCTAAACTAAATGTCTGAACCGACTCTAAGATGCTGTTTTCAGGTTATCTTACTGGCACTAATTTTTAATGAACAGATTTGGAACAGAATGCCTATATAATAATGAAATAACAATATAGACCCTAATTGATTATAACAATTGTTTATATGGATATCAAATTAACCAATTCCACCTTTCAGCCACAATTAAAAGATTTAACATAGTTTAATCAGATGGAATTTAAAACTGTAAAAAAAGAAAGGCAATTATTACTCTTTTATATAGGTCTGAAACTGAACATAATATCAAGCTAACTCCAAAGACTAGAGAAGTTACTGAAATGAGATTGCTGAGATCATTAGCGGGTTATGCCGTGTAGGACCACAAACAGAATAGAACTAAACGTGCCATCAATCACTGAGAATATCCCGATTTAACGGAACAACTGGTACAACCATATAATAAAAGTGACCAATAAGAAACTTTTAACTGCAGACCTCATGGGAAGACAGACAGGCCACAAGGCCTAATCCACGAATATTATCAATCTTTCCTTATGCAATAGAGTAAAAAATTAAATCTAAAGAATTCTTTTGAATGTATGTTTTTGAGAATAAATTTCTCCTCTTTGGGTTAAAATATTTTCTTTTAAAATCACTATCAATATATTGACTTAGGCTTTCATGGCCGGAGTTGCTCTGATGATCTTGAAGAAGATTTCCAGGCTGTAGGCCGTGGTCTCGAGGCTTGAAGTTCTCCGACGTTTCGCCAGAGACTGCGTCTGGCGAAATAAAACGTCGGGGAACTTCCAAGCCTCGATACCACGGCCTACAGCCCGGAAATCTTCAAAATCATCAGAATCACTACCAATATTTGTTTTCTTTTCTCCTTTGAAAACAACATTTCACAATCAAATTCCTTATTATGCGTAAAGCTGCAAAGAATGACATGAAAATGCTATGATTGCAGTGAAGGACCTGTCCTAGGGCAGAACACTATATAATAGAATAGAATGGCTTTAAGAAACATTACTGAAAAAAAGGCATGATTTTAATCTTAAAGATTCAGGAATGTTATTGATGTCTATTTAACTCAATGCCCCAAGTGGGAGTCAATGACCAATCACGTTTCAATAAATTTTGTTTTTATAACCAATGATACTCGTGTTTCACCTCGCTGTTTATTGAAATTCTGTTTATCAAACTTTAAGAAAGCTCCTCCTCCCTTTTAATATTCTGAACAGGTCTGAGCATTATTTTGCAGTGACTGACTCTCCAACAAATATGTTGTTTGTGTTTTTAAATAATGATTTTGTCCCGCGCCGTAGCCGAGCGGTTAAGGCAGGAAGCCTTGGCGCAGAGCTACGGGACTTGCGCTGGTTCGAGTCTCCATGGGGGAAGAAATTTTCTCATGGTATTTCGGCCAGTATGGGACCGGTGGCCACCCAGCATCGTGAGGCAATTGGGTAGCTACAATAAGTAGCGGCTCCAGGTTGAGGAACCAGCTATAACGGCTGGGGGACTCGACATGCTAACCACATGTCACCCCTACACTGGCTGTTGATCTACCTCTGTGATTGACACATGTGGATGTGAAGGGCCAGCAGCCGGCTGGTAAAAGGGCAACCGCTGAAAAGTGGAAAGACCCTCAATCGGGAAATAATGATTTTGCCGAGTTGTTTCCTAAAAAAATAATTGATAACCTATAATGTTGGTTATAATATACAGTTTGATGTGTTTAATTGTTTTTCCACTAGGGTGCATTCATAGAATATTGCGATCTTAGTGGGTTATCGCTGATTGCAATCCTATTTGGCAATAAATAATATTGACGATTTTTATTATTAATTTAACACTTCTCATAGAAGGATAAATTATATTTGAAGAGAAAAATTTTCGCCCAGACCGGGACTCGAACCCGGGACCCTTGGCTTTCCGGGCCAAGTGCTCTACCAACTGAGCTACCGAGGCGAGTTACGATCTAGACGCAAATTTTTCTCTTATGTACGTTGTAATTCCCTCTCGCCAAAATGCTTGAAACCATAGCTTCTATCTTTGCAAATGGCGGCTTCTTAGCATTTTGGCGAGAGGGAATTACAACGTACATAAGAGAAAAATTTGCGTCTAGATCGTAACTCGCCTCGGTAGCTCAGTTGGTAGAGCACTTGGCCCGGAAAGCCAAGGGTCCCGGGTTCGAGTCCCGGTCTGGGCGAAAATTTTTCTCTTCAAATATAATAAATAATATGATAAAGTGGCAGTGAATAAACATAACCATACATTTCTGATTTGTTTTCAAACATCGCCGTTTACATTGAATATATAAATATTTTAAAATACCGGTAACTATATTTAAATAGTGGGGGCACGCCGTAGCGTAGTGGTTAAGGCACTGGGCTACAAGCCGGAGGGTCGAGGGTTCAAGTCCCGTTGGGGTCAGGATTTTTAAACTGACCCAAACCCTCTGGCGGCACTATGGCCCTGGGGTCGACTCAGCCTCTAACGGAAATGAGTACCAGACGCTTGTTCTGGGGTAAAGGCGGCCGTCACGCAGGGCTGACATCAAGTGCCGATTGTCTAGAAAAAGTGGGAGCCTTAACCTCCTACTACCCCAAAGGCCTCCTGAGGCCTGTTGTGGGATCACTTTAACTTTATATTTAAATAGTGATTTTTGAGTAAACATTCGTTAAATAGTCCTAACAAATGTCACTCTTGATTTCCAAATCCTCTAGATAAATTGGAAATAACTCGTGTCATTACTTATGATAAATATTTTCTGATGCAATAAAGTAAGCAAATGAATGTAATAAGCATTAAATAAATCCCCATAGAGTTACTTCGTAAAAATATCAAATGAATGTACTTAATTCCCAATGGAAACTGTGTTTGGGTCCTGTGTGGGTTACACTGATAGATACCATGTTATTGAGAGCACAGAGAGAAAAACAAATCTTAAGGCTTTTGCTTCACATAATCATGCACAATGTGCTCATTTCCACTATTATTATTATTATTAATATAGTGCATTTATTTATTGGTAGAGATTATATTGAATATCTGTTTTTCGATAGTTTTCTTCTTTTGGATTAAAATATCTCCATGTAGAAACAGATTGGGCCTATTATTTTTTTTTCACTATTCTATCTCCGTACTTTGAAGAAACAAATATTCTTTAAGAAGTGACAGTTTCTTTTTAAAAAATCCCTTAAAAAATATGACATTTTTTAGTATTAAAATCCATGATATGTATTGATGATAATGACATTTTCTTATGCAATAAAGTAAACAATTGAAAGTGCATTCATTTAAAGTTTTTTTTTTTTAAATATTTGTTGGATTAAAAATGAATCCATGTATGGTTTAAGAAATACATATGAATTAAAAAGTTTAACCTTAATTGAATCAGTCATTTCGAAAAGGGATCATCTACGATTTTTTGTGAAATTCACTTTTTTCGTTATTCCATGTTTACATATGGCCTTACATCGATTCCGCGTGAAAAATTATCAAATACACAATTTTTTTTACCACTTTCTGACTTTACCTTTCATTTCGAAAAAGGATCAACTCGCCGAGTTGTTCCCTTTTCGAACGGACTGACGCACGAATGTGATCTTGACTTCAGCTGCATATCTATCATCTTGCAGTCTTTCTGTGTTATCAGAGTAAACGATATTAAAACTATGCTACAGCCGTTTATTTATGTATTATTTATTTAATGCAAGGCACTCCGTATACAGAGTATGGGTAAAGGTGTTCCAAAAGAACAAAAACATTATTTTGCAATAAATACATTTTACGAATTTGAGTGTAATAGTGACAAGCCTAGAACCGTAATCGGCCGGAAATTCATTGACACCATTTTCGGGGAACAAGAGTTCAACTTGCTCAAACCATAGCCCCCAGAAATACTGCAAATACCAGATGTGAAAACACACGCTGTCTACATCAGCAAAATACCAATCAATCACAAAAAAATGGATGATGTAAAGAAACTTCATCAGTACATTCCTGATATCCATCGAAATTTTTATGATGGTTTATTCAAATGGCCTAGAACTACAGCTGAAGTAGTAGAGAACGCCGAAGATGTTCAATGATGAAATTTTTCGGTTGTACTTTTTTTTTATAGTCACTTCCAAATGATGAAATGTAATAAAAGTATAGAGTATTATTCCATGTAGTTATTTCGGAATAGTAATTTTTTTCAAATAAATGTGTTTAATTTTGTAAACGTTTCTTCGTTCATTTCGAAAAGGGATCATCTCCGCAAAATTGTAATTAGTTTTTTGGGAAAACCATAATCAAGAAAGTCATGTAAATCGGTAAGTGAACGTGAATGGACATGAAAATTATTCAGTAGAAATTTCAGGTTCATAGCTTTATCCTGGACAAACTGAATCCGTTTTTTTCCCTCTCCTGTAAAATTTGATCAGCTGTAGATGATCCCTTTTCGAAATGACTGATTCAATGAATACAAGAATGAATAATATCATGTATTTAGAATCAGTATATATATATATTTATTTATTTATTTAGAGCTGCTTTTATACCCTTCTTCGCAACAACTTCCCTTAAGTTATGAAGCCAATTTAATAATGTTTAATGACATTCATATTTCTTGCACTCTGTATAAACAAGACCAGTTTCTTTAATAATAAACGGAAGATACATCATTATGGAATCACTAAGTTAAAATAGAAAAATGGAAGAAAAGTACAATCAATAACACTGATTTTATATCAAATGAAGAGCTCGTCAATTCTGCATAATTATCAATTTTAAAATTCTCAACATAAAAACATCTCTAAACATATTACTTTTTCATAATAGTTAATTTATGCTAAATAAAGCAGTACTTACTATTTATTCAATGTATTCACACCAATCGTGGCAGAAAATATTTTATTTTGTATGGTTTCTACATAGTTCTAACAGTCATTACAAATTTTGACTCTATTACAGTTAATACTGACATGTAGCTTGAATGGGTGACGATAATACTTTAAAAATCTTTATTGGGGAAGAGACCTTAAGACTCCAGTTTAGAAGTTTTTAATTTTGAAAAAAATAAGTGTCAATTATAATTTAAACATTTCAAAGAATAAAACCAAAATTTTAGCATTTAAAGGACATGATACCTTAAGAGCAAAAATAGTAATTGATAATAACATTTTAGAGCAGGAGAATAGTTTTAAACATCTAGGTTTCAATTTATCATATGTTAAAATTGAAGATATTACTGACAAAATAAATACATTTAATCTAATGTGTGTCACTATTAAAAAGAACCCTTAAAACACACAAGAAAAGAAACAAAAATTAATTTTTATAAAGTAATGGCTGTTCCTGTATTGATGTATGTATCAGAATCTTGGATGATCACTAAAAGACAAGAACAAAGATTGGAAGCAGCTGAGATGAGATTTTTAAGAAATATATCAGGATATACTCTGTTGGATAAGAAAAGAAATGACATAAGAAAGGAACTAAATATTTTCAAACTTACAGATTGAATAATTAAATACAGGAACGACTGGAAAGAATATGTTGATAGAAAGCCAGAAGAAAGATTTCCAAAATTATTGCTAAATTATAAACCACACCGAAGGAGAAATGTTGGACGCCCATACAGAAGATGGTCTGAACAATTTTAATAATTCTAGCTTTCATGAAACCAGAACAAGCCAACAGGCTTAATCCCTGGATGATGAAGAATCTTAAGATCTAGGAACAGGTGGGAGAATAATTCAGATCGATATTGGGGAACTGGACATTGGAGATATTAACTAGATTCTGTTTTAAGCTATTCTAAGTGAGATGCCAGTCTATGAATCTTGCAACAGACCACTAGTTAATAACTATATTGAAAATTATCAGAAAAATGTGGCATGGTTGCCACTATGTATCTTTATTCATGTTTCATCTATAGCCAATTGCCAACATCTTTATTCTGGTTAGGTTAAGGTTAGATTATGTAGGTTAGGTTAGATTAGACTAAAATGCAAGAATGCAAACTCAAAATATTCAAAAGGAAAATTCTGATCAGAATTTTTATACCAGTGTATGAAAATGGTACTACAGGCCTCAGGAGACCCTTGGGGTAGTAGGAGATTAAGGCTCCCACTTTTTTCTAGACAATCGGCACTTGATGTCAGCCCTGCGTGACGGCCGCTTTTACCCCCAGAACAAGCGTCTGGTACTCATTTCAGTTAGAGGCTGAGTCGACCCCAGGACCATAGTGCCGCCAGAGAGTTTGGGTCAGTTTAAGAATCCTGACCCCCACGGGGCTCGAACCCTCGACCTTCCGGCTTGTAGCGCAGTGCTTTAACCACTATGCTACGGCGCGTCCCGGCATTTAGTACATAGGTGAACTATAATAGAGTGCATAATGACAGTAATTAAAGCCTCCTCTAGAATAAGACAGCCTCACTTCAGTGAAAAGGAATCAGATCCAAGCTATAAAGTAACTAAAAATTGATGGTAAAATGGACAGTTGCGAGAACTCTCATCAGATGGATGGATAAAGCATAAGAAGCACTCAGGATAAAAGGAGTAAATAGAGGAAGAAAGCAGAAGACAGAAGATAATGAAGTATTGTTGGGATGGTCAGGACTTGTTAACAAGCTGTTATATAGAATCTATGATGATGATAGATTGGATTAGGTAGACAATCATCAATCATTTTTTTGTTAGCATATTTCTCATAAGTTGGCTATTATCATTTTGGCGATGGCTAATAGACACATTTCTTGTTAACATCAGATATTTTAGATTATTTTTTTCAACTTCTCATTTTATTTTCAGGAATTAAAAAAAAACTTACTTGCACATAAGTAGTTCAAATCCAGCTCAAATAAAAATATAGACTACAGGGGGCACGCCGTAGCGGTTAAGGCACTGAGCTACAAGCCGGCGGGGTGAAGATTTTTAAACAGACCCAAATCGTCTGGCAGCTCTATAGCCCATGGGTCGAGTCTTTTATTTTGGTTTCACACACAAACAGCTGAATAATATAAACTATCTGCATTGCAATCTTACTTTTTATTACATACAATCCTAGCCTTAGTTATTAGAATAGATTTTCATTGTGTTTTAATACCCATCATTGTTGACATGGCAACCCCATGGGGGCCATGTACTTCTTTAGAAATCTATATCAGACAAAGTTACAGTTCCACAATCCTTAATTCCCAGTAACCCATCCTGATGTCATCTAACACACAATGCTATCTCAGTCTTGATATATCACTTTTTCTTCTTCCTTCTGTTATTTTGTGTCCTTGTCTTTCAACAAAGGCAACTATGCTGTTATACTGAAGCCCCAGCCTCTAACATCTTATTCTACTTCAATGCAAACAAACCAGAAAGTGAAAATCACCCTGCTCAACATGGCAAGTACAGCCTTTTCCAAAATTAAGTATTATTCCTGGAGAAATTTGAATTTTTTTCAAAGTATTGCATGCTGTGAACTGCAACAGGAAAACTATAAGTTGCGACAGTACAGATCTGCCAAAATTCATTTCCTCAATTCACTAGCACTATTTTCAATTTATATTTTCGATGTGCAAACTTTTATTGGTTTTACATTAGGGGACATTATAAGAATGTGATTGGAATGGGCAGGGAAGAATTGCCAGAGAACAGAAATTAAGATAGTTGGACGGAGTTGAAGATGATTTAGCACAACTGACGATTAAAAGACTGTAAATAGAGGAGAATGGCCAGTTGTCATATAGGAGACCAAGGTTTTTAGAAGAATATGTGCCAAAGGAGGAAGAAGAAAAAGAAGAGGGGATTATAGTTCATGGATAAAGAAATTAAAAGAAAACATCAAGAAACAGAAACATTACTTTTGCAGAATGTGATTATCGGCCTGAGTTGTATATGTATATTTGAAATTCATAAGAATTTAACATTCTTGTTACAAGCAATAAATGGAAATTTTTATCGATGGCAAAAGTCTTAGGAGGCCCTCAGAGTAGTAGAAGGTTAAGGCTCCCACTTTTCTAGATAATCGGCACTTGATATGTATGTCACAAACAAAACAAGCAATAAATGCTTTAAACTCTGTTTGGTGGAGCAAAAATATTAGAAAATTACAAATATATCAAACCATAATTCAGAGCATCTTAACATATGGTGCTGAAGTCTGGCAAATTCCTACCAGGGAAATGAAAATAATTTTAAGTACAGAAATGGATGTTTTAAGAAGATCAGCTGGAAAATCTAGAATGGATAGAATACGAAATAAAGTAATAAGGAAATTATGGGTGTACAAGAGGAGCCAGACATCATAGACATTATAGGAAAGAAAAGATTACAGTGGTATGGCCATGTCAAAAGAATGCCAGAGCAAAGATTGCCTAAAATTGTTATGGAATGGATCCCAGTGGAAAGGAGGAAGACTGAAGAAAAACTTGGATAGAAGGGGTACAAGCGGCCATGAATATCAGAAGAATGGAGGAAGATCAATGCATGGACAGAGAGGAATGGTGTTTGATTTCCGGAAGATTGCGGCTGCTGCCATGATACTGGATGATGATGATATGTATGTGGTTTTTGGTCCAGAAAAAGAATGATGAATAGTACAATAATGAAGTAGACATGGAAATAGCAATAACCTAACAGATCAACACTTTTAAAATGCATATTAAAGCACCGTTGAGGTTATGTAATAAGATATTAAATACAAAATTGGTACCTGGTAGGTCGTCGTCCTCAACTAAATTACTAAACTTCAGGTAGTTCCAATATGGAGGCCTTTCAAAAACAATATTTCATCTTCTGCATTTTACCAGTTAAAATGCAGAAGATGAAACACTGTTTTTGAAACATTTTGAACTCCATATTGAAACTACTTTATGAAGTTTAATAAATTAGTCGAGGACGACTGACCTACCAGGTACCAATTTTGAAATTATTTGGAATTGGTATGATATTAGATCCCACAATTCGTTTTGAGACTCATAGTGGCCAACCTGAGGAAGTTGACTCTGAAAAGAAAGCCATATATGAGCCAACAATTGACTATTACAAAGATAAATACCAACTAGATAGTATAACTGTCACAGGATTGATGATCGGGGCAAGAGGTACTATACCAGGATTCCTAGCCAAATTTTCAAATTCCTTAGATTTGGACAGGGTGTATCTTTCTAAAATTGCCATCGTTGCCATTAGAGGATAATTTCAATTTTAAGAAACAATTTTTACAAAATTTCTACTTTGTAGTATATATACTTCAATTAGGCCTACTATTTAAATTTTTTAAATGTATTTACAAAATGTATTTGGAAACAAAATCATAGAACAGGTGAACCATCTCAATTATCTAGGATGTGACATTTTATTTAATTATGATGATATAACTAATAAAATAGCAAAATTCCAGGGAATATGTGGTACGATAAAATTATCACTAAATAACAAAACAACAAGAGAAACCCAATTGAAATTTTATAAAACACTGGCAGTACCGGTACTGCTCTATGGATCAGAAGCCTGGATACATAAAAAACAAGATCTAAGTAGGATAACGGCGGCATGAAATAAAGACAGGAACTTGAAATATTTGCAATAACTGACAAAATAGATTACATATAGACAAAAATGGAAGCAACACATAGATAGAATGAATGAAGATAGATATCCAAAACAAATAACAAAATACAAACCTAAAGGCACCCGAGATGTGGGCAGACCTAGAAAGAGATGGGGCTGAAGTCAGAACGGGTCAACAGACCTAATCCATGAATGCTGATGATGATGACAAAATGTATTTCACAAATTCAAAGAATTAATTGTCTGTATCACTTTGTCCTTGAGGCAATCCTCTAATGAGGAAAGTTGTATATAGTTAAAAAATATCTTATTACATAAAAGATGTGGTATTAACAATACTGACTTGGTACTGAACATTGCCTTAATGAATTATGGGTATAGGTATAACAGAATTCCAAACTTAAAGGAATATTTTGGTCACCAGCTATGTTGGTTCAGTACTCTGGAGGGAATAGGACCTAATAAAATGTAGCTCTATCATCCAAATAATTTCAAAATGGTAATTACTAGAATTAATTATGCTCACAGCAATCAAATTAAAAAAAAAAACTCTCAAAAACAAGACTAATGAATGGAGAAAGCACCATAACAGTGATCAACATGATCTTAATTGGAAACCAGATACTGGTATGAGTCCTAATAAAAACAATAATATAGATTGAATAATCATTCATTTTGGGAGGAAGCCTAAAAAAAGGGGTAAAGGGGGTAGGCCGCCATTAGATAAAGAAGCCGTAAGGAGGGAATGACAATAAAAATTAGAATAATAGCAGGTGCATTACCGTAAGTCTTGTACACTGAAATGGACAGGGCATGTGGCACAAATGGGGAAATATTAAAACGGCATGAAATCTTCTGATAAGAAACCCATAGGAAAGCATCCAAAAGGTATGCCAAGAATGAGGTGGAAGAATAACATTATCTATAATTTGGGGGAGATAAATTATACAGAGAATGATTAAAAAAAACATTAGCTTGGTACAGAGAGCTTATGTTCACATGGCCATGAATCTCTACGTTGATGGTGATAGTCAATTAGTTAGGTAACTCTAACCTTGAAATCTTCCGCTTATGGAATTATTCAACTTGCATTAGATTGGCAGCACAAAAATTTAGAATATAATATAATATATATTTTTTTGAGCATATGGATTAAGTTTTGAATATAGGCTGGAGAATGGGCCTTTTCAGTTCAAGTGCTCTAGTATCTTATCTTATAGAAATACCCTTAAAAACAATAAGTAGAAATACCAGCTTGTAGATTCCCTTTAATAATTTCTAATGTGTAACTAATAATAAAATGAATGGGGTAATACAAAGACATTTTGGTAAACAGATGAGGGCAGAGACAAAACTAAGATTACATAACATCACATCAGAAGCTGCTCTAAAATATGGAAGTGAAATTTGGATTTTAAATAAAAGAAACTCTCATAAACTTCAAGTAAGCCAAATGCGCTTCTTACGATCATTGTTAGGAGTTAATAGACTGGATCACCAAAGGAACACTATTATCAGAGGAAAACTTGGAGTAACAAGTTTAAATGGAGATATACAAAGATACCAAAAAGAATGGAAAAATCATCTGAGGAGAATGGCAAGAAATAGACTTCCAAAATTGGCATTCCAATATACCCCAACTGGACATAGGGGCCAAGGAAGACCAAAACATCGGTGGAAAGATCAAGACCATCTTTACTAGGTTTACCGTACAGGCCACATGGGCTAAAACGAATTTGTTCATGATGATGATGATGATGTGTAACTATTTAATTACATGTATTTTATTTCTAATTAATGTACTTATGATTTTAAAAACAATAACTTTGTGTGGCGTGTAGCATTGTATGGCGCAGAGACTTGGACATTACGATGGAATGAGGAAAAGCGACTGGAAGCTTTTGAGATGTGGATATGGAGAAGGATGGAGCGTATAAAATGGACAGGCAAAAATAAAAAATGAAGATGTGCTAGACAGAGTGGTGAAGGAAGAACAATGCTGGAACTCATAAAGAAGAGGAAAAGAAATTTGGATTGGCCACTGGCTAAGAAGAAACTGCCTGCTGATGGATGCCCTAGAAGGAATGGTCAACGGAAAGAAAGTTAGAGGCAGAAAAAGACATCAGATGATAGACAATATTAAAATAAATGGTTTGTATGCAGATACAATAAGGAAAGAGTGGAGAATGCCAAGTTTGCAGTAAAAACATGCTCTTGGCAGAACACTATGGATGAAAATGAATGATTATTATCAAGAAGAAGTTGGTACCGTAAATAGTTCTTCCAAGATTTTTTAAAATTCTTTTATCAGTATTTAATTCCAGTTCTAAATCTTTTAAAAAAATTGTGTTACTTTTTAAATTCAGAGTAAATGATTTAAAACATGCATAATTTAATTAAAAACTTATGCTAGACAAAAAGAACAAAAATAAGGATAGGGAAATATATTTTTGTTAAGTTTTTAAATTTCAAGGTTAACTATCTTTCACTACACTCAGATTCAACCCAGGAAGTTACTGCGTGTTTGGAATAGGGGTTGCCATTTTAACAGTATTTTCTTGAGAAAATCCTTATATAAAACTGAAGATTGCAACACAGCAAGGTACATAGTTGTAAGTTGTAGCCGTCCAAGCCACCCCCTCTTAGGGTCGGTTTCACCAACAGAGGTAACTGTATTACGCCAGTTTAAGTTATGCATTATACATGGGGAAAACTGGCATAATACAGTTACCTCTTTTGGTGAAATTGACCCTTAAAGATAAAAACAGTTACCATTTGTCACTGAGCTCGTGCGGATCTGTACTATCCTGTGTGAAAGTGTCAACTCTCATATTTACTATAAAACTAGTTCGCATGTCGTAAAAGAAAACCTATGTTTTTTTTAATTTATAGTAGATAAATTTGGAAAAAAGTACTGCTAACCTTGCCCCTCCACCCCACCCTAAAGAAACAAATAACCCTCTGTACGTAGGGGGACACTCGCGTAGCCCATAAGGTCTGTAGTAACTTACTGGGTTGAATTAGAGTATGTAGAATAGTAAATGAGGTAGCCATTTGAAATACGAATAACAAAATAATAGTCCGGTGAAAACAGATTAGTTCAGAAAAACAAAAGAAGACTGTGTAAATATTTCAGTGATTTATTCTTCATAATAACCAGGATGGCTTATAAAAATCATAATAATTTTTCTAAACATAAGAATAAATAGCTCAAATTTGGAAGTACGAGTATCACTATGTAGAAACCACAGATAATAAAGTCATGTTTACTGTATCAATACTTTTAAAAATCAGTTCGAACCACTGTTTAGGCTACAGTACTTACAGATTAAAATTATTAAATTGTATCTGACAACTCAGTCGCCCTCTACCAATTCGGTTAAAAAATGTTGTAGATCAGCTCGTGACAAGATACTATTTTTGGCGATTATTTCTGTATACAGGATTCTGGTCACAGGGTATGTTCTTTTAGTGTGTTTTTGTTCTTGGCTTCTTCCAAAATTTCAGATCCCTCTAAGATCTTTACTGTGTGTCTTGTGCTGTAGCCAAGAATTCTAAGACATCATGCCTTGGAATACAGTTATGTGGGGGAAGATATTTTCATTGATTTTGGACAGTGTGGGACCAGTGCCCACCCAGTGTTATTAGGAATTTGGGCTCAACTGCACTTCTACTTATGCTTGATTTTTCAGTTTATTGTTGTAAACTATGGCTCTTCTTCTGTATTTACTAACACTTTTTTAATATTTTAAACTTTTTCAAACAATTTTTATAACATTATTAGACAATTTTCAAGTATTTATTTAAATATGCAAATCACAATATTTGACACTGTAAGAAAATATTGTGATGCTACTATTTTCTCCACAGAGTATATTACTTAATCTTTGATTTTTCTATCGCTGTTTTGGGTTATCGCTTGTTGGATCGGCGTTAGTGTACACCCATTTTTAATAAATGTTTGGTAATTTTAATATTATTAATGTATTTTTTTAACATAGATTTGGGGATTTATTGCAAAGATTGGTCATTTAAATTTCATAGCAACATGCTGCCATCTAGCAAAAGATTTTTGAACTTTAGTATGATATTGATAGTAATCGAGGATGATAATCGATATGTGGTGGGTTATCGCTGGCTCTATAAACTCTAGCGCATGCACACTGTTGTTCTATAGGACTATGAAAATATTTCACGTAAGTTTAAGTGCAGTTTTTCCGGAATTTGGATAGCCAAGTAAGTAGTGGCTCCAGCTTGAGAAAATCAGTTGTAATGGCTGAGGGACCTGACATACTGACACCACTATACTGCCTAGATCATCATCACAATTCTGTGATTAACATATGAATGTTTTGCCAGCAGGTGGCTAGGAGGAGTTTATTCTGTAGTTATTATCTTTGTGAATAAACATTTTTTGAGGAAATTGAAATTTTGAAAGAAGCCAAAAACAAAACAATTCAATACAATAAACAACACAGGCCTATTATCAATAATTATATTCACACTTGTTTTCAGTAATATAAAGTACGGTTAAAAACTATAATATAGTTACCTTGTAGGTCCGTCTCCTCAACTTAAGTTCTTTTAAAACTCTGTAGGCCTTTCGGGACTAGTCCCATCATCAGCAGAATGCATTAGGTCCGTTCTTGTTGACCCTTGTTGAAGCACTGACTTGGTTGTGATAATTTTGTACAGAGGATTGTGTGGATTAGGTGTGTATTCATTGAGAATCAGGTTGTTGTTGATTTCTCTTAGGATTGCGATTTCCTCCAGTATATTTATTCTCATTGGAATGTTTTCTCTATGTACTATTGTGAGGGTGTTATCGATGTTATGCATATGGTGTCCAGCTTGAATTACATGTTTTGCGTAACTTGATTTTCCTCCATTGTAAACGAAATCTCTGAAATGTTCCTTGAATCTAATGTTGAAGCTTCTGTTAGTTTTCCCAATGTAGAATTTATTGCAGTCTGTACATGTTAATTTGTAGATGCCTTTATTGTCAAATTCATCTATTTCTTCGATGTTGTTGTTTATTAAATTGTTTAGTTTGTTGTCAGTCCTAAGAGAAATCAACAACAACCTGATTCTCAATGAATACACACCTAATCCACACAATCCTCTGTACAAAATTCTCACAATCAAGTCAGTGCTTCAACAAGGGTCAACAAGAACGGACCTAATGCATTCTGCTGATGATGGGACTAGTCCCGAAAGGCCTACAGAGTTTTAAAAGAACTTAAGTTGAGGAGACGGACCTACAAGGTAACTATATCATAGTTTTTAACCGTACATTATATTACTGTGAACTAATACCTCAACGGAAAATCACCATGAATTTTACTAGTATCGACACTTGTTTTGCTCTTTTTTTTAATTTTGGGGAAGAAAATTTATTTTTGTAAAATTTTATTTTAGAGTCCCGTAAAGAATACATTATAGCCAGTAAATTATGTAAGTTGCTAGGAATCTGAATAAATAAATAAATAAATAAATATAACACCTAGAATTGTATAATTTTTTTTATTTGTACCAATTGTCAACTGGCAAATTTATTATTCACATATATTTTTACATTTTACCTTACAAAAGACCTATTTTTCCTGAAACTCCCTTTGGTTAAAATTTTCTCTTCATACATAGAAACTGTATAGATAAATAAAAAAGTAACTTTCAAAATGTGTTATTTTGAAAGTTACTTTTTTTTTTATTTATACAGTTTTGCATTTTTTTTTACAAAATTAGTCAATTTGAGTTAAAATTGAATTTTTTGCTATAATTTGTGAAAATAATATCAATGTTTCACTAACCAAAATCACAAAATCAAAAATACCTTTCAAATCACTTTAAAAGTTTTTGTCATTTTTATCATTTATGCAAAAAAAAAAAAAAAGAATGCCTTTGTCGATAATACAAAAAAATTTTTTTTTTAGAGGAAATTGAACTTTTAAAAGAAGCCAAGAACAAAAACATACTACATAAGAGTACATCCAATGACCAGAATCCTCTATATAAAATAATCACTGAAAATAAGTAGTAGGCGCACTTCATCAGCAGCTGAAAACAGAACATGTCCTGAAAGGCCTACACATAGTTGTTTTTGGAGACTCAATGCCAGGAATTCACCTACATAATTTCAAATAAAAAACCGAAAATACACAAAATATTGTTGCATTTTACGTAAGGAAATTTTAGTATACAGTATGTTGTAAATCAATGGTAAAAGAGAAAAATTTTTGCCTGAACTGTGAATCGAAGCCCGAACCTTTAGCTTTCCGTGCTAATGCTCTGTCCACTGAGCTTATTCAGGCTTCATTCCTATCCAAGTAGAAATCCTTCCTTTACCTTAGATGGGAATGAAGCCTGAATTACCCCAGTGGACAGAGCATTAGCACGGAAAGCTAAAGGTTTGGGGTTTGATTCCCGGTTCAGGCAAAGATTTTTGTCTTTACCATTGATTTACAATAATTTGTGTTCATTAATTTACTTGTTTCTATCATAGTAATAGCTTTAGCTTCTCAATATTAATTTAATATACAGTATGCTGATTGTTTTCCCAATACATTGCAAGAAATGCCTTCAAAATAAATGAGAGTTCGAGGTAATTTAACCCAAAATCGCTATACTGATATTTACAATGGAAAACTCGCATTAGTCACTGTTCAACTTATCCTTATGGGATGCAGATTATTCAATAAGCTGTAAACCAATCTGGTGTACACTAACTTGCCCATTTTCTCATCTAACGGAATAAAATGAGTATAAAATATGTGGTACAAGGGCTTAGTAATGAGTGAATACATATATAATAAACCGAAATCTGATAACAGAATTTACTATCATCAATGACATTAGCAGTCACTTGTTCCCTGTTGGAACATTCACAGGTATACTCCTGGCATATAATAGCCATTTTTTAAAACAAAATAATCAATCGATTTGGCATTTATGTGATGAAAATCCATATTCATTTAATCAATTGAGTTGGTGTTTACTTGATGAAAATCCATATTTATTAATTAAATAAAAATAAAACATAGTTTTTACAAATTATGTTGGAACACAATTCATAATTTGTTAACATGTATGAAGAAGGTATAGTGTACCAAAACAGCTGTCACTGAATTATATAATAAATATGAAAATCAAATAAAACTACGTTTTATTTTTATTTAATTAATACATATTCATTTAATTAAATAAAATTAAAACTTAAAAGTTTTGTATGATTTCTATATTTATTTTTGTATGAAAATCATATAAAACTTTAAGTTTTATTTTCATTTAATTAAATAGAACAAAATCGTTGAGGATGACTCAAATGTCAGGTACAATTTCATAATCTCAACCTTTTTATTTAGTTGGTGACACTGAATAAATTACTTAACACTTAAATAAAACTTAATCAGTCCAATTGAGAGGCAAAAATTTATATTTCAGTAATCTCTCAATTTGATAATAGTACATTCCCCATACGGTACTGTTATTTTGAAAATTTTACAACAAACTACTGTACTTTAAAATGTAATATCATAAAAATTTAGATACCGTATTTGATATGATTGATTTTTTTATCCCAGAATGCCAAAAAAAAAATGTGACGGAATTAACAATATTTCTCACTCATGCAAAGCAATATATATAAATCTAAAAAATCTATTATACACAATATATTATTGGCGTACAGAAATTACATGTGAATACAATTTTCTGTTATATAAGTTGGATGAGGGGGGGGGAGACTTCAAAACAATGGATGACCATTTATATATAATATATACATATAAAACATATCAGTACAACACTCTTTTTTTTTTTGTTACATGCATCAAATGTGTTTTTGAGGCTGTCTGGGAAACCCCACCTTAATTCAGCAAATCTCAATTTCCTGCTTTTACTGTACTGGAAAGACGAGAAAATGCTGAAAATTTAAATCAAAATTATTTCTTTTTTAAAAACTTTATATTAAAATATGCAACGGGAAGCTACCACACCTATAATTCCCTAGTAAAATGCTATGATAGCAGTGAAAGACTGCCCTTGGACAGATATACTATGGATGGATATTAAAATACCCCTCAGGGGTCCTCATCTAGGGGATATGTGGATGGCGACCACAAGGTGCCCAAGCTGTGCAAAACATTTCTTCCACTTACTTGTGTTTTGCACTCTTAACTTTACTATCTAACCTCTCTTGGTTAACTCTTGTTATTTCAACCCCGACGCTATTAGGGCATCCGAGGGCTTGGGTGTCTTTCCTTTCTTCCATTTCATGTTTCCTTTATTTTCTTTTCTTCTCCAGAAAAGCCTGACCAGAGGCTATAAGATGGCATCCCCATCACTGGTCTTGCCTTCCTTTGGCCAGCAACCAATCGAAGGGACTATTATTATGCTTTCAAGTCTTATACGAGAATTTCCCAGGAATTTTCTATAGGATCGTAACAGGCCTTGGCCTAATACTTGGAAGGAAGAAGAAGAAGAAGGATATTAAAATAGGTATTTTTAGTAAATTGCATTAAAAGGTTGGATTATAATTTGGATGCTAATAAAAGTTTGCATTAAGCTGTATTTCACATGAGTTAATGAAGAAATCTAACATACGGCGTCAAAATCTGAAATTGAATGTTTTGTCCTCTGCTGACTTAAAGTGGGGTTTTACACACAGCCTCACATTTAAAGAAATCTGTAATATCATAGAATCAATGTTCGGTGAACCATTTCTACACCATCTTAATTTCTCTTATGGATGATTGTTTTAATGATCATAAACAATTCTTCTGAAAGTTACAGCATATCAAGTTAACCATCAATTAGTTGCGTGAAATATACTGGATCAGTTAGTCACGTGGAGGTCAGCTTCACCCCCAAACAAAAACAACCATTTTATTTAACTTTTATAGGAATTAATCACTATGAGGTTTAATTTATGGTAAAATTAAATGTTTCTTACCTCTCCTCATATAAATCTTCTAAGTAGATTGCGATTTCGAGACCATAAAGCTCTCATCTTAAGTACTTCTTTGACGACTGATGTTATGTCGATCGGAAGAAACTGTTCTTCTTCCCTCTGTTGGTGGACCGATGAACCTCAGGATCAGGTCAAAATTTGTGGGAATTTCAAAGTTCATAAGTTTTCCTTTGTTTTTCTGACACGGTTTGGGAAAAGATCCACATTCAGAAAAACAAAGGAAAACTTATGAACTTCGAAATTCGTGCAAATTTTGACCTGATCCAGAGGTTCATCGGTCCACCAACAGAGAGAAGAAGAAGAAGAGTTTCTTCCTATCGACATAGCATCAGTCGCCAAAGAAGTACTGAAGATGAAACCGTTATGGTCTCGAAATTGCGATCTACTTAGAAGATTTATATGAGGAGAGGTTAGAAACATTTAATTTCACCATAAATCATTTTATTATTGTTAATCATTTATTTATCTAATTACTAGAATTAATACATTTTAAAATCTTTGCTATTCATATGTTGTTCATAAAAATCACTTAAAATGATTAAAAATACATTAAAAAGTCAGGTATTAAAAGAGCTGCAAGAAACTATTTCACTGAGTTAGTTTCAATTAAAATTTAGAAAAACTAAATTAACAATTAAAAAATTATTTGATAAATCACATTTATCAATTTCGGAAAATTTCAATTCAATACATATTAAGGTAGATAAGTTCCAAGTCAAAATTTTTCAATTCCTCTACGCATTCTAGACACATAGAAAAAATTACACTATTATGGTATTAAAAGATTCTGGGCTATGTGACCGTGGTCTATAACTGGCGTTTCTTTCAGACATTTCTCCCTCAACTGCGGAGGGCATCTTCAGTGGCGAGTGCTTCCAGCTGTTGTTTCCCTGTCTTAGACTCGACTGCGAATGAACGGCAGAAAGCTGGACGCTCTTATTTATACTAGTGCTGACGTCACGTGAGTCGCAGCTGATTGGCTCGACGTCATCATACTGGCTTCTGATTGGTTCGGAACTCTCTCCTTGTTATTGGTAGGTTTTGACTGTCTATTGTCAAATGTGCGATACCAGGCTTTGGCTAGTTTTATTCCTTCATCTTTTCTATTGATATTGTCCTTGTGTTTATAAATTTCTATGGCCTCCAGGCCATAAACACAAGGACAATTTCAATAGAAAAGATGAAGGAATAAAACTAGCCAAAGCCTGGTATCGCACATTTGACAATAGACAGTCAAAACCTACCAATAACAAGGAGAGAGTTCCGAACAACAGCTGGAAGCGCTAGCCACTGAAGATGCCCTCTGCAGTTGAGGGAGAAACGTCTGGAAGAAACGCCAGTTATAGATCACGGCCACATAGCCCGGAATCTTTTAATACCATGATTACTGGCCGTGAAAGCCTGCATTCCACAATTACACTATTCGTCGCATGGCGGCCAGCTTTACCCAGGCACAAAACAAACCGTTCTAACTTGCCAGAAGTGACTGTTAAACTTACCCTTTTGATAACAAAAGAAAGCTATGCTTATTTTAGGAAGGTATTGAAATCCATAACAATTTTGCCAACATTGTAACAAATATATAAGTTTAAATATATATCCATGGGTTGTTTTAACCCCCATGCAACTAGGTAAGGGTTAAGCTGCATTTAAAAAATCTGCTACATTGGAATTAATTAATATTTTGATTTCTAACAGCTACACTTGGGATATTAATAGATTTCACGGATAAGGTATATAAACCATCGCACATGAATTCTTCTAAGTTCTATAGAATCACAGTGCACTTGCACAAGTTGCTGTAATGGTTAATGTAACCTCCGGTAGATGGCTCTGAAGTCGGCGTTACCAACTTTGGGAATAAATTCCCAAATGCTAAAAAAAATGGACGTAAACTAACTTCCCATTTTCTAACCTAACAAAACAGTTTACATGCATATTATTTATTAATTCCAAATGCAAAAAAAAAAAAAAAAAAAAATGGACGTAAACTAACTTTGCATTTCCTAACCTAACAAAACAATTTTCATGCTTATTATTTAACAAGCTATAAACTAATTTTATGTTCACTAACACTAAATATGGTTTGCGAATTATTTTAAAATGTTGGTAACTGCGATGTGAGAGTCTCCTAGCGGATGTTACATGAAGCATTTCCGCGCCTGTAGAACTTAATGTACAATATACGCATAATTTAGAAATATTTAAAAATCATAAGAAATGTTTCCGCGCCTGTAGAACTTAATGTACAATATACGCATAATTTAGAAATATTTAAAAATCATAAGAAATGTTTATAAAATGGTTTCCAAATCTTTAAAATAATACCAA
The DNA here is from genome assembly GCA_030220185.1 of Diploptera punctata. NCBI lineage: Eukaryota > Metazoa > Arthropoda > Insecta > Blattodea > Blaberidae > Diploptera > Diploptera punctata. The sequence goes on from JASPKZ010000803.1 coordinate 1,757,289, forward strand.
ACATTATTAATGGTTGAAAAGTGTTTAGTGCATCAGTGGCATAAGAATATTACATGGAAAATTGTGTGCAATGGTTTATACACTACGGCCGATTTCACAGTTTTGTCACAAAACCAGATTATGAATTTATCGAGAAGTATTCCCTGGTTCGGAGGGAGTTCAAATATCTGCCGTTCACTCATAAGGGGCGGTACAGCACAGTGAATGTAAATAGTGGAAAATATCATTATGATTAATAACCACACTGCAACTAAGTTTTAATATATTTCACAATTAACAACTGCTGCGTAGATACAGCAGTGGCAGTCAACCTGATCCCTACTGCCAAAGAAAAAAACTGCCTAAATATTTCTGAAAGGAGACCTTCGTTTGTTCCTTACAAAAACTGAGCTCAAGATATCCAGTATTTAATAAATAAGGTGAATATGGAGTTATTTCCAGATTCTGGAAAAGCTGATGATGGTATACAGACATATCGAAACATGTTCAAATAGAACACAACAAGTTATGAGGTGATATGACACTGCATTCACGTTATTTATTAAGAAGAACCTCATACTGTACCTTCCTATTGCATTAAGTTTTGCAGCATCAGGGATCTCTTTAATAATTTAATATTTTAATTGAATTAATTAAATGTAATTTAATCAGACTTCATGTTTCTATGTATGCAAAGTTTAAATCAAAAGATAGATATGGCTAATGTTTCCATTAAGCGCAGTGAGAAATTTTCAAGTCTGAGGTAGACACCACGCGCATGCACCAACAGGGTTTTATTTTCAAATTATTTCCCACCATTTACAACAAATTTTACATTTTTTAACGATTATTTGAACATATTTATCTATGATATTTAACTATATACGTAACATGAAGATGTGGCAACCATATTGATTTTAAAGGATATTCTATACAACAGTGCAGCCAACATAGGTTATGTATTTTTGGGCGTTGCATTCTTTCACAGGTTAGAGTGCTTAAATTGCATTAGGTTGGTCTTTCACAGGTTTGTCTATGATATTTAACTATATACGCAACATGAAGACATGGCAGCCATATTATTAATAATAATAATAATAGATTTATTTTACCTGGCATATTGATTTTACAACAACAGTGCAGCCAACATAGATTATGTACTTCAGAATTTGAAAACTTACTATTTATTTTTGGGCATTGCATTCTTTCACAGGTTAGAGTGCTTAAATTGCATTAGATTAGCTTATAGGTTTTTATAAATAGAATGTATAATGTTAGCTGCATTGCGATATTCCTTAGAGTAAACCGCTTTGTGTTTGTTGACGTATGCCCGTGGTATCTGTCTGGGACTTAGAAAAAATTCTCACTGCGCTTATTGGAAACATCCTAGCTTAATTTATGCTATACCATAGAACATTCTTATGACAATGTTGCACTACATACTTTTTTTCTGTTTTTACTAACATTCGTTCCCGACTGGCATATGAACTCTCAGCAGAGACCTTCTTCATAGAACAGATGCAAATGCTCTTACCATCCACCGCACCCTACCAAGAACTTCTAGCAGAACTCCAAGCTAAGAAGAAAGAAATCTGGATAGAATTTTATGCAACAGAAGCAATGGTAAACAGAACATGGATGGAAATTAACCAAGATCTATGCCATTTTGTAAATTCTCTAGCAACACATGGATACCACCACAAAGTGTGTAAAATGAAGACCTACCAAAACCCAAACGAAACATGCTTATGTGAATTTTGTGAACTGTCTTGTGATCGTTACCACGTCACAGTATGTAAAAAAACGACCTAAATCATTAATTGATACCTGCACAGATTCATAACAACTGTGAAAGCTAAGTTAACACTAGTTAGTTTTTTGCACAACTTGTGTGCATTTTTGCATAATCTTTTCATTAAGCGCAGTGAGAATTTTTTCTAAGTCCCAGGCAGACACCACGTGCATGTGCCAACAAACCCGAAGCAGTTTACTCTATGGAATATCATGATGCAGCCTACATTATACATGCTATTTAACAAGCCTAAAAGCTAACCTAATACATTTAAGCACTCTAACCTATGAAAGAATGCAACTCCCAAAAATTAATTATAAGTTCTCAAATTCCGAAGTCCATAACCTATGTTGCCTGCACTGTTGTTATATAGAATATTCTTTAAAATCAATATGGTTGCCACGTCTTCATATTACCCATCCAAGTATTTTATGCAGGCGGAAAATATGTTAACTAACAAACTATCTTTCTCTTCCTTACTATGTTGCCAGGGGGCATGCCGTAGCGTAGTGGTTAAGGCACTGTGCTACAAGTCGGAAGGTCAAGGGTTCAAGTCCCGTTGGGGTAAGGATTTTTAAACTGACCAAAACCTTCTGTCGGCACTACGGCCCTGGGGTCAACTCAGCCTCTAACAGAAATGAGTACCAGACACTTGTTCTGGGGGTAAAGGCGGCCGTCACGCAGGGCTGACAACAAGTGCCGATTGTCTAGAAAAAGTGGGTGTCTTAACCTCCTACTACACCAAGGGCCTCCCGAGGCCTGTAGTGGGATTGCTTTTGCTATACTATGTTGCCACTTCCTGTCCTTTGTGCTGTGTTGTTTGATTGGCAGTTAGAGAGCTGACAAATACTATGTATTTTAATGATCCGTCGTTCTGCGCGGTCAGTGGCAGAATGACTAACTTGACAACCCTGTTACTTTTGGGGTTACGTCTAGGAATGAGCTGTCCCTTCCTTGCCCTTCTCATTACATGTTGCCACTTGTGATTTATTGTGAGGCTGGTAACAGAGAGACGACAAATACTGTGATTTTAAATGATCTGACCGCTTGAGCATTCCATGCTTAAATGACTAATTTGACAACCATGTTAAGATCTTTAACACATGTTTAGAGATTCTCCCCCCACATTTGAAGTTGAAAAATTTCAATACGTGATCGGATGTACAGTTTTCTCCTACATCCCTTGCATAGATTCGGTAGATCGGCGACCCTCCGCCCATTCAATGTTGACTTGGATGTGTAATATGTAGTTAAATATCATAGAAAAATATGTTCAAATAATAATTAGGAAAAAATGTAAAATTTGTTGTAAATGGTGGAAAATAATTTGAAAATAAAACCCTGTTGGTGCATGTGCGTGGTATCTGCCTCAGACTTATAAAAATTTCTCACTGCGCTTAATGGAAACATCAGCCCACTTTTGTTTAATAATATCGTTTTAAATGTTTTGTAATGATTCCTAAAATATTTTTATAATTATTAAATAATTATACATGTATGCAAAATGTGGAAATTATCCCTCAATGATTTTTTCAAAGTTCTACGGAATCATAGTTTGCATGTGCAAACTGTTTAAAATGCTGGCAGATGACAGCACATAACCCATCAAATCAGTACCAACATTTTAACGGATTTTAATATAATAATTATAATGTGGCTGAACAAGGAAATACAAAAAATAAAAACTTCCCTTGGCTGAGGTCTAGTATTTGTCAATCACAATTTTCTATATAACATTCTTGTCACTACTATCGCACTACACACTTTTACCATTTATAATATAATTTTGGGATAAGGTGTATAAACTGTCGCACATGAATTCTTCTAAGTTCTATAGAATCACAGTGCGCATGCACGAGTTTCTGTAATGGTTAATGTAGCTTCCGGTAGATGGTTCTGAAGTCGGCATCACCAACTTTGGGAATAAATTCCCAAATGCTCAAAAAATGGACGTAAACTAACTTCCCATTTCCTAACCTAACAAAACAATTTACATGCATATTATTTAACAAACTATAAACTAATTTTACATACATTAACACTAAATATGGATTTGAATTATTTTCAAATGTTGGTAACTGCGATGTGAGAGTCGCCTAGCAGATGTTACATGAAGCATTTCCGCACATGTAGAACTCGAGGCACAATATTCATGTAATTTAGAAATATTTAAATATCGTAAGAAATGTTTATAAAATGGTTCCAAAATGTTTAAAATACTACCAAATGTTATTATAAATGGTTGAAAAGTGTTTGGTGCATCAGTGGCATAAGAATATTAGATGGAAAATTCTGTGCGATGGTTTATACATCACAGCCTCATTTTGTACTATTTTAAACATTTTGGAACGATTCTATAAACATTTGTTATGATTCTTAAATATTTATATTATGAATCGAGTTCTATAGACGCACAAATGTTTAATGTAACTTCTGCTAGATGGCTGTCAGATGTCACCAACATTTGCAATTAATTTCAAACCATATTTCAAGAAATTAACTACATTTTGTTAGGTTCTAATGGGTACATAAGATTAGTTTATAGTTTATTATTCTATGAAAAATTCAAAATATCGGACGGTTACCACGTAAAACCACTAGTTCATTTCGTGTTAATTATACATTTATAGACAAGTTCTGGGAATTTTGTGTCAATGTTGGTCATACTGATTTCTCATACATATACTGCCAACTGCTGGAGGTTGCATTTATCTATCTGGGATAATTGGAGCACTAGCGCATGCGCACTGCGATTCTATAGAACTTAGAAAAATTTTCTTGTGACCCGAAGTGTAGCATATTCCAAATTTATTCCAAAAGTTGGTACTCTGATGAGAGCTATCTAACGGAAGCTACATTGAGCATTAAAGCAACTTGGGCATGTGCACTGCAATTCTATAGAACCTAGAAGAATTCATGGAGTAAGTGATCAACAAATAGTGGACTTTTTCCACTTCTCTTCACTCTATAGGGAAACAAGAAGCAAGGAAGTTCGTTTACATCCATTTTTATAAACATTTGCAAGCCCTTGAGGATGCCGGACACAGTCTCTGGCAAAATGTCGGGGAACTACGAACCTCAAGACCACGGCCAACAGCCCGGAAATCTTCTACAAGATCATAGTAACTCCGGCCGTGAAAGCCTAAGTAAATATATTTGCAAATTTATTCCAAAAGTTAGTAGTCCGATTTGAGAGCCATCTAACAGGAAGTTACATTAAGCAATAAAGCAACTCGGGCATGTGCACTGCAATTCTGTAGAACTTAGAAGAATTCATGGAGTGATTGACAAATAGTGGACTTTTTCCACTTCTCTTCACTCTATAGGGAAACATGAAGCAAAATGGATTAGGATCCCAAGTGCAGCTATTAGAAAACAGTAATAGAACTGTGGAAACTATTGACGAGGGAAGGTCCAGCCTTCCAAGCTTCTCTCAATATCCACCACTGTTTACTTCATACGTCATTTTAGTAAACAAATGATGATCCACTAAAAAAAAAGTTAAAAAAGACTTTCTTTTTAAATTTAAGTTTAGCTAGATTCTATCTTCTCACACTATAATAAAAAAACAAGTGAATATCAATAATTTAGTAAAATAAAGTAAATTAATAGTTTGCCAATATATTCTTTACATTTATCAAAAATAGTTTTCTTCTCATATGAAGTTAGCATAAAGTGTTACAAATCCAAATTACTGTCAGACTCATATTTATCCTTAATTAAATCTGTGTTTGAGGCAGCCATCTTATAAATAAATATCTAGTTTCAACTATTTAACAGTACTTACAAACTAAAATGAGCAGTTCACCAACCATTAGTTCTATGAAATTACAGAAATTAAATTACAATTAAGAGCTCCGTCAAATGTGGACCCAATTTTGATAATATGTAGCCAGATAATGTGACTGGGGTAAAAAAAAAAAAATTGTTAAATTGAATGAATTTAAATTACAGTACCTGGTAATAATGATAATCCAAAGTAAATCCAATATCACAAGTTTGAAGATAAACACACACTCACACACAAAAAATACACATGAAATCACCTTCCTTTTTTTCCACTAAGTACACAATATTAACACACGATTCTTGCACCATATAATAGACACTGACTATATCCTTTCTCCTTTACACATGTAAAAAATTACAACCACTCAGTCCAAATATTACGTCACTATAATATATTTATATATCCACATATTATTTATATAGAAAGATATTTTTTTTTAATTTTAATTTACTTCATGAAAAAGTTTCCAATATGCAGAAATGTCACACTTACATTCCTAAAAAATGTTCTGTACATAAAACATATTATTTATATTATGGCAAATAATTATCATAAAAGACACAGCACCAACTATAAAAATCTGGGACGTTGAATATGTTAATGTGCGTGTACGTGTTACAATGTATATTTGAAAATCACCTGTGTAAACTGAACGGCATTTTTAAACAATCTTTGACTTTAGGCCTGAATGAAATCGATGTACTGAACCTTGTGCTATTTCTTGGAGTGATTTTTAAAGTTTTGAATTCATACAATTTTATTTCAAATTGATTTAGATTAGGAAAAAAAAAAAAAGAAGTGGTGTTCATTGTTTTATTAAGGCATATTTTTGCAAGCTTGCAGTTATAAAAGGACAGATTTATTTTTGTCTATATATAATTAAAGAAAAAAACATTCTGATTACATTTCAGAATGACCACAGGCTTAAAAAAATATGCCTCATGGTCTTTATCAGCTATGTAAAATTATTATTATTCAAAAGATCAGTGAAAACATGTATAGGCCCTTTGTCAGATCATTATAATTTTGATTATGTGCACAATTTTGCGCATCTTATCATGCCAAGAAACAAAGTACAAATGTTATGCTCTGTCACATCAGAGGCACTGAAAAATCTCATGGTAGAAAATTCTTCTTGGTACTATACGTCCTACTTATTACTTGGAGCTTAAAATATAACTGCACTGGCTCAAAAATATGTAAATAGACATATAAAGCACATATTATGAAAGCATCAAAGCTAACATAAAGGAAACAGATATCCACAATTCAAAAATTAAAATAACATTAAATATGGCCAGATTAATAATAATTATGTAATATTTTGCTTTAGCTTTTTTATCTTTAGGATAGGCCTTAGACCTTAAGATTAGGTCATTCTGCATCAGCTTTTCAGACAATAAAATCGCAACATAATGGCTGGCCAGCAAAATTGAAGAATCATTATAGCCTATAGTACCGTGCAGCAACAATAACTTTTTTTCTCTTTTTCTGGGCTGAAATTCATTTCCCTGACAATTTCAGCGAACATTTCGTTTACGTTTGTCCTGTTTTTGGCACTTGCTTCCACAAATGGACAACCCCACACTTGTGCCAACCCATTCCCCTCGCTCGTTGACACTTCTCGTTGATGATCCAAATCCACTTTATTGGCTACCAACAAAATTGGTACTCTTTCTGTCCCTTTAACTCGGGTAATGAGTTCTTTCATGGCCTTTATGTCTTGGAACGTTTGATGATTGGTGAGGCTGTAAACTACTACGAACCCCTGTCCATTCTTGATGTACAGATCGCGCATGCTGGCAAATTGCTCAGTCCCAGCTGTGTCTAGAATTTCCAACACACATGGAGAATTGTCCACTTCGATTTCCTTCCTATAAAAATCCTCAATAGTTGGATCATATTTCTCCATGAAGCAACCGGATACGAATTGGACAGTAAGTGCACTTTTGCCAACCCCACCCGATCCGAGGACAACTACTTTGAACTCACGCATTTTTACGTCTCTCTATTTTTCACGGATTCTTCTATATCGTGAAACAAATGTCACTGTTTTTATTACGATAGTTCACACGATATAAACACACAGCAAAGGGCGAACTTAATGCAAAACTTATCCCGTGAAACGAAATTCTTCTCAGCCATGTTAACCTATCAAACCTCTCTCTTCTTCGCCATCTTACTGACTGAATTGCAGCCCGATCATGGAGGTCTCTAGCGGTAAAATTCTTAAATATGACGAAACAAAACAACATCATCATAGAGCATAGAGAACAAAATAGAGATGTCTCTCAATGTTAAATTTTGGATGCATTTTATACTGCTGCGCCATCTGAATTTGAATGACAAAAGTATTTCAATTACTTTAACCGGTGACGGTGGATCAAACGCATGAAAAGTACCCTATCCTTTCCTATTCATTTAAAAATTAATGTAGATGATAGGGACAGAGGCAATTTGGTTAATCCATTCATGCGCGTTTTTGTGAACAGTATTCGCACGTTTTATTCATACTCTCTTCAGAAGAAAATTACAAGGACTTTGCCAATGTTTTAGATGTCTTTAACTATAAATATTTTCAAATTCCCCCCCCCCTCAAATTCATCAATTAGTAAATTGACTAAAATAATTTACACAATTGCCTAAATGTTTATTAAAAATAAATTCCACTTTTAGATGAGCAGTAAATACTGGAAATCACTATTTATTAGGAAAAAATTGTATATTTTATAGTTACTGGTACTGCATTAAGCACCTTACTGAAGAGGAACAGAAATTTTTCATAAGTAATGCCACGAGTGATTTCCAAATTATCGATAAATTCACGACTCACGAAGTGAGGAGTGAATTTATCTAGAGAATTTGGAAATCAAGAGTGGCATTTGTTAGGACTATTTAACGAATAAAATTAAGATGTTTACTCACAAATCATTATTTAACTATAGTTATTTTAAAATATTTATATATTTAATGTAAACGGCGATGTTTGAAAACAAATGAGAAACGATAGGTACGTTTCTACTGCTTCTTTTGTTTATCACTGCAACCAGATCATACTATTTATTGCCAAAGGAACGCAATATTGTAAGGAGGAGCTTTCTTTAATATGGTAATTATAACACTGATAAATATTTAGTGAAACACGACTCTGATTGGTTGTAAAACAGAAATAATTGAAACGTGATTGGTCATTGACTCCCATTTGGGGCATGAGTTAAATAGTCAATGAAATTACTACACATATTAGTTTCATACATAGTTGAAAATTCAACACTTCTACAGTAAACATAATTTTATAAGAAGATATTTACACATTTACTTACTAGCTTCCCCTGTTACTCCAAGGGCCTTCCAAGGCCTATAATGGGATCACCAACCTTTACATTTTATTTAGGAAATCTAATATTTCATTATGGAGGAACAATAACATCTTGTAGTGAGATCACATATTTAGGAATTAAAATAAATAGAAATGGGAGTTATGAAGAGGAAATAAGAAATAGAAATTATAAAGGAAAATTTGCAATTGCTTGCCTCAATGGAATAATGTGGGATAAAAATATAAGTAATAAAAATAAAATGAATATATATCATACAATTGTTAAAAGCATCATTACTTATGGAGCAGAACTTTGGCCATTAACAACAAAAACAAATAAGTACCTTTTGGCAACGGAAATGGATTTTATACGAAGGACAGCAAGAATTTTATGAAGAGAAAAAATTGGAAACTCGGTTATAAGGGAGAAAATGAAGATTGAAGACACTATTTTACATTATATTAAAACTCAGCAATTAAGATGGTACGGACATGTCCAGCGAATGGAAGAGGATTGACCACCAACATCTGTTTTGGAATGGAAACCTGAGGGAAGACGAAGCAGAAGAAGACCTAAAACCTCCTGGAGTCAGGGAATATGTTTATACATGAAGGAGAAACATCTACAACCAGGAGATTGGATGAACCGACAAAATTGGCTATTAGGAATTGGACGATGTCAAAGATATTAACCAACCGATTATATATCTATCTAATATTTCATTAAAGAAGAAACCATATGTATATTCTCGAAGGTGTAATAGGATGAGAATGCCCTTGGCCTACCAGCTAGCTGCTAGCCCAATATCCACGACTTAGAAGAATAGAAATGGTTTGACATTTTAGACTTAAACGTTTTTTTAACGTCTAAAACCAATTCTCTGTCCCTCCATGCCACAACAGTCCTCGAAGGCCCTTGGCCAACTAGCTATCTGCTGACTTCAATTAGCATGTGTTAATCACAGAGGTGTCCACCGCTGTGGTCTCGAGGTAGCGTGCTGCCTTGTCACGCAGCTGGCCCGGGTTCGATCCCCGGTCGGGGCAGTTTTTCTGGGTGAGGTTTTTATCGGGGTTTTTCCTCACCTGTAAGAAAAATGCCAGGAAAACTTTAAGGCCCAAACGGTCCCCGAAATCATATGGGCATCATCAGCATCATCCTAATCATTATTAATATCATCATCATCCTTCACCGGTGTGGAAAGCAACGGGAAGCAACCACACCTACAATTCCCTAGTAAAGCTGCAAGCATAGCATGAAAATGCTATGATTGCAGTGAAGGATCTGCCCTCGGGCAGAATTACTGTGGAATGACAGAGGTAGACGATCATGTAGCTAGTGGAGGGGTGATATGTGATCAGCATGTCGGGTCCCCGATCCGCTACAGCTGGTTGCCTCTAGTTATCTTGCCGTCTTGGCACGTCTTACCTTGACTTGGGCCCTTGGTCTACTAGCTATCTGCTGGCCCCACATCCACATGTGTTAATCACAGAGGTAGCCTTGGTAGGAATGATAAATGTGGACAGCATGTCAGGTTCCCCAGGCATTAAGCTGGTTGCCTCTGCCTTGGCACACCTTCTCTTGTCGTGTAATGTATAGGTGACATGTGGTCAGCATGTCTGGTTCCCCAACATTTAAGCTGGTTGCCTCTAGCTTGAAACATCTTGTCTGTTGTGTAGGCCTATAGGTGACAAGTGGAGCCCCCGCCGGGACAGGCAGGAAGAAGAGAAAGAAGAAGGAAGAAGAGAGAAGAGAAGAAGAAGAAGAAGAAGAAGAAGAAGAAGAAGAAGAAGAAGAAGAAGAAGAAGAAGAGAAGAAGAAGAAGAAGAAGAAGAAGAAGAAGAAGAAGAAGAAGGAGAAGAAGAAGAAGAAGAAGAAGAAGAAGAAAAGGAAGAAGAAGAAGAAGAAGAAGAAGAAGAAGAAGAAGAAGAAGAAGAAGAAGAAGAAGAAGAAGAAGAAGAAGAAGAAGAAGAAGAAGAAGAAGAAGAAGAAGAAGAAGAAAAGAAGAAGAAGAAGAAGAAGAAGAAGAAGAAGAAGAAGAAGAAGAAGAAGAAGAAGAAGAAGAAGGAGAAGATAAGAAGAAGAAGAAGAAGAAGAATAATAAAGAAAGAAGAAGAAGAAGAAGAAGAATAAAAGAAGAATAAGAATAAGAAGAAGAATAAGAAGAATAAGAATAAGAATAAAGAATAAGAAGAGAAGAATAATGATAATAATAATAATAATAATAATAATAATAATAATAATAATAATAATAATAATAATAATAATAATAATAATAATAATAATAATAATAATAATAATAATAATAATAATAATAATAATAATAATAATAATAATAATAATAATAATAATAATAATAATATAATAATAATAATAATAATAATAATAATAATAATAATAATAATAATAATAATAATAATAATAATAATAATAATAATATAATAATAATAATAATATAATAATAATAATAATAATAATAATAATAATAATAATAAATAATAATAATAATAATAATAATAATAATAGAAATTGGAGGGGTCTCCTCTGACTGCGCATTCACCATAGTTTATAAATTGTAGATTGATGGATGATCACAGCACAGTGGGCCAGAAATGAAATCTAGCTGGAAAAAACTATTTTCACTCATCCTCATCAATTTATTTTATTTTTTCACTCTAACATAATTTATATATGACTGTTTTTAACTTATCTGCAAAGGAGGGTACAATTCTAATGTTTATGAAGACAATATATAAACATCGGAAGTTGCCGATAGTTAAAAACTCATTTGCTCGACATCTCAGTTGTGTTGTTAGCGTTGTGTGTTCAAGTGAGCTTTTCTTCTTATTCTATATGGAGACTTCACCTCAAGCTTTGTAATTTTTATCGATATATTTAACGTTTTTTTATATAACCAGATATTATGTTAAATTCACGTGGAATCATACTTTCCAAACACTAAAAAAAATTACACAATAATCTTATTTTAAATTGAGCTACAAAGAAAAGAGTTCTGAACAGTAGTACAAATTTTAGTTATAATAGAGTGTGATTTATGGACTATAATTTCCGCACAATAACATATGTGTAAATTATTACGTTTTTTTAAATTAGCTTTCTCATTACATGAGGGGCAGCAACTGAGGCCTAACGTCACGCGCAGATAATTGTTTGATTTAATATGGAAGAAACATGTTCGATAGAGGCAATAAATGATCATTTAGTAAATAAATTAGGGTTAGGGGGATGTTAGGAGAATGTTTTAAATGATATTAAAAAACAATATATTTTTTTAAAGCGATTTTCTCAAACGTAGAAAGTTGTGCGCGAGAAAAAAAAAAGATTTCTATTGAAATATTCTGATTGGCTGGACGTAAATGTTAACTTTCCCGTTATTAAGAATTAAATTAGAAGAATGACAGTCGTTGGAAAATCCTGTTCCATCTGCTAATGGAATTGGAAGACCCAAAATATTTTTCGAAGAGGCTGGAATAAAACACGCCGTAGCGTAGTGGTTAAGGCACTGCGCTACAAGCCGGAAGGTCGAGGGTTCAAGCCCCGTGGAGGTCAGGATTTTTAAACTGACCCAAACCCTCTGGCGGCACTATGGTCCTGGGGTCGACTCAGCCTCTAACTGAAATGAGTACCAGACGCTTGTTCTGGGGGTAAAGGCGGCCGTCACGCAGGGCTGACAACCCGGCTGACATCAAGTGCCGATTGTCTACAAAAGTGTGAGCCTTAACCTCCTACTACCCCAAGGGCCTCCTGAGGCCTGTCGTGGAATTACTTTACTTAGAGGCTGGAATAAAAATAAAAGTTCACTTAAGCAGGAATTCTCTCGCGATGATCTTCCCTCTTGCAAGAGAAATGTCACTTCGGTCATATGGTAAACGGGATACGCTGATGTTTTAAAGAAATTACTCAAAAAACTCCAAAAATAGCTTCAAAATAATAAGAAACATTACAAATGGACCAGACGCTTGTTCTGGGGGTAAAGGCGGCCGTCACGCAGGGCTGACAACCCAGCTGACATCAAGTGCCGATTGTCTAGAAAAGTGGGAGCCTTAACCTCCTACTACCCCAAGGGCCTCCTGAGGCCTGTCGTGGGATCACTTTACTTACAAAAATAAAACAAAAATAAAAGTTCACTTAAGCAGGAATTCTCTCGCGATGATCTTCCCTCTTGCAAGAGCAATGTCACTTCGGTCATATGGTAAACGGGATACGCTGATGTTTTAAAGAAATTACTCAAAAACTCCAAAAATAGCTTCAAAATAATAAGAAACGTTACAAATCATCCCGCTCAACTCCCCCATCTTATATGTCGGACGAAGCATTGTCTTCTAGATAGATCATCGGTTGATTAACGTCTTTGACATCATCCGATTCCTAATAGCCAATTTTGTCGGTCCATTGTAAAAGGGAAGATGCTAAGAGGAAGGAGAGCCTCTAATTGCTTTAAATTCTAAGACTTAGAGGAACCGACCTGCACATCTTCCCACCTTCACGTGGTACAGCTGTTAGTAACCATGTAACTTATACGTATAACTTATGTGGTGAACGGACGGGATGGGCTACTGGTCAGCATCGTGAGATATTGACAGATATGGTATTACTTCCACTTCCATACCATATCTATGTTTTATCTTTCTTATCCAGTCTCTCTGGGCTGAACACTTGTTGTTTTCCGACCCCAATGGTATTAGAGTATTCGAGGCCGATGCGATTTCATGTTATCTTTTCTGTCAAATTCTTCCTAAAGGGCAGATCAGGCTCTTAGCTGTAGTGAAAGCAACTGATCTAAGGATGGACACCTGAAAAAATCCCTGGTCCTCCAGGTTTGGGGTTGATGCGGTAGGCCAGCTCCCTCCCATCAGAAAAATAAATGCAATGCTAAAAAACCTAATAGAGATAAGCCGGTCAGATTAAAGGGAAGACGAATCAAGCTACGGAAACGAACTCTGCCAATTGGAACATGGAACGTACAAGCATTGCCTTCTTTGACAATAAAATATCAAAACGCCAATATATTAACATGAGACTAGGTGCCAAAAAGAGAGGTTGTGATATTGCTACTAGGGAGGCAAACTTGTTATGCTACCGTTACTAAAACCATATTTTATTTTATAGTAATTCTGCCCGAAGGCAGGTCCTTCACTGAAATCATAGCATTTTCATGCTATGCTTGCAGCTTTACTAGGGAATTGTAGGTGTGGTAGCTTCCCGTTGCTTTCCACACCGGTGAAAATACGATGATGATGAAGATGATAAGGAGGAGGATGATGATGATGATGACCATATGATTTCGGGGACCGTTTGGGCCTTAAAGTTTTCCTGACATTTGTCTTACAGGTGAGGAAAAACCCCGATAAAAACCTCACCCAGAAAACTGCCCCGACCGGGGATCGAACCCGGGCCCGCTGCATGACAAGGCAGCACGCTACCTCGAGACCACAGCGGTGGACCAAAACCATATTAGTGACAGATATTTCAGCAGAAATAAGACGATCTTTTTTTTTAACTTTAATTCCAGCCTCTTCGAAAGATATTTTGGGTCTTACAATTCCATAAGCAGATGGCACAGGATTTTCCAACGACTGCCATCGTTCTAAATTCTTAATAACGGGAAAGTTAACATTCATTTTTAGCCAATCAGAATATTTCAATAGAAATCTTTTTTTTTTCTCGCGCACAATTTCCTATGTTTTAGAAAATAGCTTTTCAGTTTTTTAAATATATTTTAAAACATTCTCCGAATATCCCAAAGCTCTAATTTATTAATAAATGATCACTTATTGCCTATATCAAACACTTTTCATATATTAAATCAAACAATTCTCTGCGCGCGACGGTAGGTCTCAGCAGCCGGCCGTCTCCTGTAATAGGAAAGCTAATTACAAAAAAAAAACCAATAATTTGCACACTTGTTATTGTGCGGGAATTAAAGTCCATAAATTATTTTATATTCTAACAAAATTTGTACTATTGTTCAGAACTGTTTTTTTCGTAGCTCAATTTAAAGTAAGATGATTGTGTATTTTTTTTTAGTGTTTCGAAGGTATGATGCCATGTGTATTTAACACAATATCTGATTGTATAGAAACATTTTAAATATATCAATGAAAAGTACAAACCTTGAGGTAAAGTATCCATATAGAATAAGAAGAATAACTCACTGAACTTTAATACAAAACGCATTTATTTCCACAGCTCGGTACACAACTGGGATGCGGACCAGATGAGTTCTCAACTATCGGCAACTTCCGATGTTTATATTGTCTTAATAAATTTTAGAATTCTACCCTCCTTTGCAGATAACTGAAGAACAGTCATCTGGCAATCATATTAGAGTGAAGAAAGATGAATTGGTGAGAGTGAGTAAAATACTTTTTTTCGAGCTAGATTTCGTATTTGGCCCACTGTGCAAAGGGATGATTCCCTGGGAATTCGTACAAAATGTTGTAATGTTCCATAGTTGAAATAAATACCATTGATAAATAATGATTTATTATTAAAACACATGGTATTAACATTCACTGCATTGATGTTAATTTGCACCTTTTAATATTTAATTTCTAATTGAGTTCCGAAGTACACCAACATGGTGGACACGTCCACTCTTAATAATAATTAATACTACTACTACTACTACTACTACTACTACTACTACTACTACTACTACTACTACTACTACTACTAATAATAATAATAATAATAATAATATAATAATAATAATAATAATAATACACACTACTAGATCACAAAAAAATGAAGGCATCTTAGAAGAATTGCACATGGAACCTTTAGAAAACAAAATTTCTGATTATAAGTCAAGATGGATGCAACATGTTCATCGAATGGAAGATCACAGAATACCCAAACAAATGTTAAGATATCAACCTGCAGGAAGAAGAAGATCAGGACGTCCACTCAAAAGAATTTTGGATGGTGTTTCTCTTGAGGCCGAAACAGGTCAAACAAATGACCTAAATTCGTGAATGTACTATGATGATGATGATGATGATGATGATGATAATAATAATTCTTTTTTTGTTTAAGAGTAGGGCCTAGAAAGATAGAATAACATAGAAAGCATTTTAACAATTAAACATTTAACCTCATCGGGAATCAAGCCACTAAGCACTGAGCTAAGCGTTCGCAGGTTTGCTGGGCTTGAAAGAATGCTCTTCAAAGGAAGAAGGGAAACGTACTGTAGCTCTACTGTGCAATTAGTTTACTCGTGTGAATCGCGCGTTAGACCCAAAATATTCGAGATCAAGAGTCGGCCCATTTTTTTTTTTTGCTAAGTGTACTTACTGTAATATTGATAAACAGTTAATAATATTATAGCGCTAACAATCTGTTGTTGGTAAAGTTTTTGTAAATAATCATTACTTTTAATCCAATTCTAAAAGACAAAAATGTTTTTTGTGAGTTATCCGTAAAATATAGATATATGCTGTCGTGTTTTTTTTTGAAGAATTTTTTTTTAGATACCGGTATTCATTTATGGTGTATTTGTTATTGTTTAGACAAAATAAGCAATTCAGGAGTCCAAAATGCGACTTTTCAGTGCAGCGATCAACATTTTTTTCGCATTTTATTTATTTTTTGCTCCGGCCCTATAGTACACACGTTAATTTTCCCAAATAATCTCTAAATGATGGCAAAAAGCCAATTTAATTCCTTCAAGTAGTTTGTGAGTTCATAAAGGACAGATTCGCAGACATTCGTTTTTATATAATTTATCAAATAATAATATAAATTACCAACCTTGTGTTCAATTGAAGACAAAAACAGTTCTTGCGTCCATTCCACACGCATTAAAACACTCTACGCACGCTTTAATAACAATCACAATTCTTACATGTTGAATGTATCAAGATTTATAAACGACAGACGCCTGGTTTAGCCAGGGTACGCCTACAGTGTTGCAAATTAACAAAACACAATCGCTATGTGGCGTTGTTTGTGTCACTTTGACGCAATTCTGACAATATGAACTGATCGTCTATTAACATGGAAACGAAATATTTTAAAAACTTTCAAGATTAAAATAAAATCTACACTCTATGCAGTTCTCAAGAGATGTTATAATATTATTTTTGAATAACTTAATTTTTCATAATCGTACGAAAAATGTTTATTTTTATGCAGCTTTGCTAGTTTTCGTGTAAATATTAAAAATAATGTAATATGTACATTTGATAGAAATATTTATACAGGCCATTGGGCTATTTATTGATTTTTTTTTCCGGAGACAGAGAATGACAAGTAGATTGTTGCCACATCTACATATTTCTCAGACTGTTGTGTAGACAGATTTCGCATGTTAATTAGCAACATTTTCAAACTCTATAAATAAAAACCAAACGTAACATAAAATTAACTGAAAAATTTGAAAAATCTATAATAATAATAATAATAATAATAATAATAATAATAATAATAATAATAATAATAATAATAATATTTTTTATTTATATACAGATTTTAATGTTTACACATCTTTCTGTGCCTAAAGTTTTATTTCTCTTCTCCATTCGTCTCTCTCCATCCAATTTATGTCCTCCAGTCCTCTTGCTCTCATTCCGGTTCTTATTTCCTGCATCCACGAGTTTCGAGGTCTTCCTCTCCTCCTTCTTCCAGGTGGATACAATTCCAATGTTTTCCTGGGTAATCTTTCTTCTTGCATTCGTCGTACGTGCCCATACCAATTTAATTGCTTATAATAATAATAATAATAATAATAATAATAATAATAATAATAATAATAATAATAATAATAATAATAATAATAATAATAAATATATCACTATAATACTATTTATAATTATTAATAAATCAATTATAATTATTTTATAATTATTAATAATGGTGTATATTTTTGTATATTTTGGATGAGGATACCTGTGTAAATAACAGAAACAATCCTGAAATAAAAAAAATAATAATAAACAATAATTTGATGAAAATATTGTACTATGTCAGAATAAAGTTCTTAGACAAAAGAGAGATGAACAGACAGGCGAATGCAGAAGACTACACAACAGAGAACTACATGATCTGTATACAGTAATAGGAAACCGGATGTAATAAGTAAAGTTGAGTCTTGTAGACTGCGATGCACTGGACACTTGTACGAAAGCGGAATGAAAGGGAGGCATTAAAGCTTCTTATAGGAAACCAGAGAGATAACGGTCATTCGGTAGACCAAGAATGAAGCGGGAGAATAATACTAACCATGATTTGAGGAAAGTAGATTATACAGGGGATGATTGGATGACATTAGTCCAGGATAGGGATGTATGGAGAGCTTAAGTCCGTGTGGCCATAAACCTACGAGTTCCAAAGTACCAGTGAGTTAGTTTAAATGACATGGTTTTATACAGTCAAGTCTCAATGAAAGAGGGGTATGGAAGCTTCTTGTAGGAAAACCAGAGGAAAAACGGCCAGTTGGTAGACCAAGAATGAAGTGGGAGAATAACATTAACCATGATTTGAGGAAAGTAGATTAAAAGGGGATGACTGGAAAACATTAGGTCAGGATAGGGATGTATGGAGAGCTTATGTCCTCGCGGTCATTAAACTAAGGGTGCGATTTGTGCCAGTGAGTTAATTAGTTTAAACGACATAATTTTATACAGCCAAGTCTCGTAGACTTCGGTGAGCAGGTCATGTGACACAAATGAGGAATGGAAGAGAGGCATGGAAACTATTTGTAAGAAACTAGAGGGTAGGCGAAGAATGAGGTGGATAGTTAATATTAACATTGATACCAGGGAAGTAGAATATAGAATGAATGATTGGAAAACATCTCAGGATAGGGGTGTATGGAGAAGCTATGATACTCCGGGTTCTATAGTGACAGTAAGTTAGGTGAATAAGTGGGCAAGTTAATGTACACAAGATTTTTGGATGATCTGACGCTCCATGTGTTCTCTATTCCGTTAAAAACGTTAAGAAAAAAGCAAGTTTAATGTTGTATGTATGCCGTTTTTGCGCTAAAGTCACCTCAATTCACATTCAATTTTAAGGCATTTATCGCAATTTTTTTGGGAATTAATCAACATACATGTTTTCCTCGTGTAATTATTCGCATATTCCTATAATAATTTGTGCGTTTTTCAATTTTTAAATTCAATTGATATAGGCGAGCTTTTGGCATGGAATCCGCTACCATGAGATTGAAAATAAACTTACAAATATGTTAGTATGGAGAAATCACGTATTGTTATTTTTAATTGTTATGACTGATCACAGCTCTTCAGCACAGCTATTAAGTTTAAAACAATAAACATTAAAAATTAACTAAAATCCGATCTAATCAACATATCATAGACACAAATTAAGTAAAATATTAAGTTTGGATGAGTTATTTTTGTTACTTTTTAAGTTTAAGACACATTACAAATAATTATAACGATTTAACTGTTTTCACAACTGTTATAAATGATTATTTAACTGCTACTATTACGTCATACACATCGTCATATTTCCAAAATTATAAGATGTATACTCGACAGGCGCCAGGTTTATCCAATGTACGCCTACAGTGTTGCAAATTAACAAAACACAATCGCTTAGTGTCACCTTCTGTCACCTTGACGCAATTTTTACAGCACAAACGGATCGTCAATTTAACATTGATACGAAATATTTTAAAAACTTTGAAGTTTAAAATATAATATATACTCTATGTAGCTGCTCAGAGATGTTTTAATATTATTTTTGGATATCCTAATTTTTCAAAATTGTCAGAAAATATTTAATTTTTATGTAGCTTTGATAGCTTTCGTGTAAATATTAAAAATAATTGAATGTGTAAAAATGATAGAAATATTACACAGGCCATTGAGCTACTTATTGATTTTTCCGGAGATGGATAATCACAAGTAGACTGTTGCCACATCTACATTATTTCTCAGACCATGTTTTGTAAACAGATTTCGCATGTTAATTAGCCATTTTTCGAACTTTATAAATACAAACTATAACGTAACGTAAAATTTATTAAAAAATTTGAAAATCCAAAATAATAATAATAATAATAATAATAATAATAATAATATAATTATAATATAATTTATAACTATTAATAAATAAATAATAATTACATAATAATTATTAATATTTATATATAAATTTCCAATGATTACACATATATCTTTGCCTAAAGTTTTATTTTCCTTCTCCACTCGTCTCTATCCATCCACTCCATGTCCTCCAGACCTCCTGCTCTCATTCCAGTTCTTATTTCTTGCATCCATGAGTTTCGAGGTCTTCCTTCTTTTCTTCTTCCAGGTGGACACAATTCCAATGTCTTTCTGGGTATCATTTCTTCTTGCATTCGCCGTACATATAATTAATAATAATAATAATAATACTAATAATAATAATAATAATAATAATATAACAACAATAATAATAATAATAAATATAATAATAATAATGTTATGAAAATACTGTACTATTTCAAAATGAAGTTCTTAGGCAAAATTTAGAACAAAAGAGAGATGAACAGACGGGCGAATGGAGAAGCCTACTAAACAGTGAACTACATGATCTATATAGGAAACCAGATATAATATGAGGAGTTAAATCTAGAAAAGAAACCAGATATAATAAAAACAGTTGAACTGCGATACGCAGGACAAGTGCCACTAATGGGGAATGAAAAAGGGGCATCAAAGCTTCTTATAGAAAAACGAGAGTGAAAACGGCCATTCGGTAGACTAAGAATGAAGCGTGAAAATAGTATTAACTATGATTTGAGGAAGTAGATTATTCAGGGGATGATTGGAAAACATTAGCTCAGGATAGAGATGTATGGAGAGCTTATGTCCGCGCGGCCTTGAATCTACGGGTTCGATAGTGCTAGTGAGTTAGTTAGTTGGTTTAAACAACATAGTTTTGTACAGCCAAGTATCATAGACTTCGGTGAGTAGGTCATGCGACACAAATGAGGAATGAAAGAGAGGCATGGGAACTCTGTAAAAAGGGTAGGTCAAGGATGAAGTGGGGTTTAATATTAACATTGATATTATCAGGGAAGTAGAATATACAGGGAATGATTAGAAAACATTTTATCAGAATAGGATGTATGGAGAGCCTATGTCAGCAAGGCTATGATAGCCCGGTTCGATAGTGACAGTAAGTTAGGGGAGCCACATTTGTCAAATTATAACATTTATACTCGACAGGCGCCTGGTTTATCCAACGTATGCCTACAGTGTTGCAAATTAACAAAACACATTCGCTTAGTGTACCTTGACGCAGTTCTGACAGCACAAACGGATCGTCAATTAACATGGATACGAAATATTTTAAAAACTTTGAAGTTTAAAATGAAATATATACTCTATGTAACTGCCCAGAGATGTTTTAATATTATTTTTGAATACCCTAATTTTTCAAAATTGTCAGAAAATATTTAATTTTTATGTAGCTTTGATAGTTTTCGTGTGAATATTAAAAATAATAGAATATGTAAAAATGATAGAAATATTAATCAGGCCATTGAGCTATTTATTGATTTTTCAGGAGATGGATAATCACAAGTCGATTGTTGCCACATCTACATCATTTCTCAGACCATGTTTTGTAAACAAATTTCGCATGTTAATTAACCATTTTTCGAACTTTATAAATACAAACCATAACGTAACGTAAAATGTATTACAAAATTTGAAAATCCATATTAATAACGATAATAATAATAATAATAATAATAATAATAATTATTATTATTATTATTAAATTGTATAATTGTAATAAAATTTATACCTATTAATAAATAAATTATAAATTATAATCATATAATAATTATTAATTTATATACATATATCATCATCATTCATGATATATATATATATATATATATATATATATATATATATATATATATATATATATATACAGATTTTCAATGTTTACATATATTTTTGTGCCTGAAGTTTTATTTTCCTTCTCCATTCGTCTTTATCCATCCACTCCATGTCCTCCAGTCCTCTTGCTCTCATACCTGTTCTTATTTCTTGCATCCGCGAGTTTCGAGGTCTTCCTTTCCAACATCTTTCAGGTGGACAATATTCCAATGTTTTTCTGGGTATCATTTCACTTGCATTCGTCGTACATATAATTATTAATATAATAACAACAATTTGATGAAATACTGTACTATTTGAAAATAAAGTTCTTAGGCAAAATTTAGAGCAAAAGAGAAATGAACAGGCGGGCGAATGGAGAAGCCTGCACAACAGCGAGCTACATGATCTATATAGGAAACCAAATATAATAAGAACAGTTGAACTGCGATGCGCAGGACAAGTGGAACGAATGGGGAATGAAAAAGGGGCATGAAAGCTTTTTGTATGAAAACAAGAGTGAAAACGGTCATTCGGTAGACTAAGAATTAAGCGTGAGAATAGCATTAACTACGATTTGAGGGAAGTAGATTATTCAGGGGATGATTGGATAATATTAGCTCAGGTTAGGGATGTATAGTGAGCTTATATCATCGTGGCCTTGAAATTACAGTTCAATAGTGCCAGTGAGTTAGTTAGTTGGTTTAAATTAAACGACATATTTTTTATACAGTCAAGTATCGTAGACTTTGATTAGCATATCATGTGACACAAATGAGGAATGAAAGAGAGACATGGAGACTCTTTGTAGGAAGGGTAGGCCAAGGATGAGATGGAGTTTAATATTAACATCGATATTATCAGGGAAGTAGAATATACAGGGAATGATTAGAAAACATTGAATCAGGATAGGATGTATGGAGAGCCTATCTCCGCGAGACTATGAAACCCCAGTTCCATAACGACAGAAGTTAGGCGAGAAATTTGGTAAGTTATGTACGCAACACATTTATCAAATTATAAGATTTACACTCGACACGCGCCTGGTTTATCCAACGTACGCCTACAGTGTTGCAAATTAACAAAACACGATCGCTAAGTGGAGATGCATGTGTCACCTTGACGCATTTCTGACAATACAAATGGATCATCAATTAACATTGATACGAAATATTTTAAAAACTTTGAAGTTTAAAATAAAATATATACTCTATGTAACTGCTCAGAGATGTTTTAATATTATTTTTGATTAGCCTAATTTTTCAAAATTGTTTGAAAATATTTAATTTTTATGTAGCTTTGATTGTTTTCGTGTAAATATTAAAAATAATTGAATGTGTAAAAATGATAGAAATATTACACAGGCCATTGAGCTACTTATTGATTTTTCCGGAGATGGATAATCACAAGTTGATCTATATTATATCTCAGACCATGTTTTGTAAACAAATTTCGCATGTTAATTAGCCATTTTTCGAACTTTATAAATACAAACCATAAAGTAACGTAAAACTTATTAAACATTTTGAAAATCAATAATAATAATAATAATAATAATAATAATAATAATAATAATAATAATAATAATAATAATAATAATTATATAATTATAATATAATTTATATATATTAATAAATAAACTCTAATTACATAATAATTATTAATATTTATATATAGATTTCCAATGTTTACACATATATCTGTGCCTAAAGTTTTATTTTCCTTCTCCACTCGTCTCTATCCATCCACTCCATGTCCTCCAGTCATCTTGCTCTCATTCCAGTTCTTATTTTTTGCATCCATGAGTTTCGTGGTTGTCCTTTCCTTCTTCTTCCAGGTGGACACCATTTCTATGTTTTTCTGGGTATTCTTTCTTCTTGCATTCGTCGTACATATAATTATTAATAATAATTATAAATATAATAACAATAATATAATGAAAATACTGTAATATTTCAAAATAAAGTTCTTAGGCAAAATATAGAACAAAAGAGACGGGCGAATGGAGAAACCTCCATAACAGTGAACTACATGATCTATATAGGAAACCAGATATAATAAGAACAGTTAAGTCTAGAACAGAAACCAGATATAATAAGAACAGTTGAACTGGGATGCGCAGAACAAATGGAATGAATGGGGAATGAAAAAGCGCCATGAAAGCTTCTTGTAGGAAAACAAGAGTGAAAACGGCCATTCGGTAGACTACGAATGAAGCATTAACTATGATTTGAGGGAAGTAGATTATTCAGGGGATGATTGGAAAACATTAGTTTAGGATAAGGATATATGGAGAGCTTATGTCCGTGCGGCATTGAAACTATAGGTTCGAAAGTGCCAGTGAGTTAGTTGGTTTAAACGTCATAGTTTTATACAGTCAAGTATCATAGACTTCTGTGAGCAGGTCATGTGACACAAATGAGGAATGAAAGAGAGGCATGGAAACTCTGTAAAAAGGGTAGGTCAAGGATGAAGTGGGGTTTAATATTAATATTGATATTATCAGGGAAATAGAATATACAGGGAATGATTAGAAAACATTGTATCAGGATAGGATGTATGGAGAGCCTATGTCAGCGAGGCTATGATATCCCGGTTCGATAGTGACAGTAAGTTAGGCGAGCAACATTTGTCAAATTATATGATTTATACTAGACAGGCGCCTGGTTTATCCAACGTATGCCTACAGTGTTGCAAATTAACAAAACACAATCGCTTAATGTCACCGTGACGCAGTTCTGACTGCACAAACGGATCATCAATTAACATTGATACGAAATATTTTAAAAACTTTGAAGTTTAAAATAGAATATATACTCTATGTAACTGTCTAGAGACGTTTTAATATTATTTTTGAATAGCTTAATTTTTCAAAATTGTCTGAAAATATTTAATTTTAATGTAGCTTCGATAGTTTTCGTGTAAATATTAAAAATAAAAGAATGTGTAAAAATTATAGAAATTTTTCACAGGCCATTGAGCTATTTATTGATTTTTCCGGAGATGGGTAATCACAAGCAGATTGTTGCCACATCTACATTATTCCTAAGACCGTGTTTTGTAAACAAATTTCGCATGTTAATTAGCCGTTTTCGAACTTTATAAATACAAACCATAACGTAACGTAAAATTTATTACAAAATTTGAAAATCCATAATAATAATAATAATAATTATATAATTATAATATAATTTATAACTATTAATAAATAAATTATAATTACATAATAATTATTAATATTTATATATTGATTTCCAATGTTTACACATCTTTCAGTGCCGAAAGTTTTATTTTCCTTCTTCTTCCAGGTGGACACCATTCCAATGTTTTCTGGGTATCATTTCATCTTGCATTCGTCGTACATAATAATAATAATAATAATAATAATAATAATAATAATAATAATAATAATAATAATAATAATAATAATAATAATAATAAATATAATAACAATAATATAATAAAAATACTCTACTATTCCAAAATAAAGTTCTTAGGCAAAATTTAGAACAGACGGGCGAATGGAGAAGCCTGTAAACAGTGAGCTACATGATCAATATAGGAAACCTGATATAATAAGAACAGTTAAGTGTAGAACAGAAACCAGATATAATAAGAATAGTCGAACTGCGATGCGCAGGGCAAGTGGCACGATTGGGGAATGAAAAAGGGGCATGAAAGCTTCTTGTAGGAAAACAAGAGTGGGAACGACCATTCGGTAGATTACGAATGAAGAATTAATTATGATTTGAGGGAAGTAGATTATTCAGGGGACGATTGGAAAACTTTAGATCAGGATAGGGATATATGGAGAGCTTATGTCCAAGCGGCCTTGAAACTATGGGTTCGATAGTGCCAGTGAGTTAGTTACTTGGTTTAAACGACATACTTTTATACAGTCAAGTATCATAGACTTCGGTGAGCAGGCATGTGACACAAACGAGGAATGAAAGAGAGACATGGAGACTTTGTAGGAAGGGTAGGCCAAGGATGAGGTGGGGTTTAATATTAACATCGATATTATCAGGGAAGTAGAATATACAGGGAATGATTAGAAAACATTGTATCAGGATAGGATGTATGGAGAGCCTATCTCCGCGAGGCTTTCAAACTCCAGTTCGATAGTGACAGAAGTTAGGCGAGAAATTTGGTAAGTTATGTACGCAACACATTTATCAAATTATAAGATTTATACTCGACAGGCGCCTGGTTTATCCAGCGTACGCCTACAGTGTTGCAAATTAACAAAACACGATCGCTAAGTGGAGTTGTTTGTATCACCTTACGCATTTCTGACAATACAAATGAATCGTCAATTAACATGGATACGAAATATTTTAAAAACTTTGAAGTTTAAAATAAAGAATATACTTTATGTAATTGCTCAGAGATGTTTTAACAATATTTCTGAATAGCCTACTTTTTCAAAATTGTCTGAAAATATTTACATTTTATATAGCTTTGGTAGTTTTCGAGTAAATAATAAAAATAATACAATGTGTAAAAACGATAGAAATATTACACAGGCCATTGAGCTACTTATTGATTTTTCCGGAGATGGATAATCACAAGTAGACTGCTGCCACATCTACATTATTTGTCAGACCATGTATTGTAAACAGATTTCGCATGTTAATTAGCCATTTTTTCGAACTCTATAAATACAAACCATAAATGAACGTAAAATTTATTACAAAATTTGAAAATCCATAATAATGTCTATAATATAATTTATAACTATTAATAAATAGATAATAGAATTATACAACAATTATTAATTAATTTATACATATATTTTTTTCAATGTTTACACATCTTTCTGTGCCTAAAGTTTTATTTTCCTTCACCATTCGGCTCTATCCATCCACTCCATTTCCTCCAGTTCTCTTGCTCTCATACCAGTTATTATTTCTTGCTTCCACGAATTTCGAGGTCTTCCTTTCCTTCTTCTTCCAGGTGGATACCATTCAAATATTTTCTGGGTATCCTTTCTTCTTACATTCGTCGTACATATAATTATTAATAATAATTATAAATATAATAATAATATAATGAAAATACTGTACTATTTCAAAATAAAGTTCTTAAGCAAAATTTACAACAAAAGAGAGATGAACAGACAGGCGAATGGAGAAGCCTCCATAACAGTGAACTACATGATCTATATAGGAAACCAGATATAATAATAACAGTTAAGTCTAGAACAGAAACCAGATATAATAAGAACAGTTGAACTGGGATGTGCAGAACAAATGGCATGAATGGGGAATGAAAAAGGGGCATGAGATCTTCTTGTAGGAAAACAAGATAGAAAACGGCCATTCGGTAGACTACGAATGAAGCATTAACTATGATTTGAGGGAAGTAGATTATTCAGGGGATGATTGGAAAACATTAGTTTAGGATAGGGATATATGGAGAGCTTATGTCCGCGCGGCATTGAAACTATAGGTTCGAAAGTGCCAGTGAGTTAGTTGGTTTAAACGACATAGTTTTATACAGTCAAGTATCATAGACTTCTGTGAGCAGATCATGTGACACAAATGAGGAATGAAAGAGAGGCATGGAAACTCTGTAGGAAGGGTAGGTCAAGGATGAAGTGGGGTTTAATATTAACATTGATATTATCAGGGAAGTAGAATATACAGGGAATGATTAGAAAACATTGTATCAGGATAGGATGTATGGAGAGCCTATGTCAGCGAGGCTATGATATCCCGGTTCGATAGTGACAGTAAGTTAGGCGAGCCACATTTGTCAAATTATAACATTTATACTCGACAGGCGCCTGGTTTATCCAACGTATGCCTACAGTGTTGCAAATTAACAAAACACAATCGCTTAGTGTCACCTTGACGCAGTTCTGACAGCACAAACGGATCATCAATTAACATTGATACGAAATATTTTAAAAACTTTGAAGTTTAAAATAAAATATATACTCTATGTAACTGCTCAGGGATGTTTTAATATTATTTTTGAATAGCTTAATTTTTCAAAATTGTCAGAAAATATTTAATTTCTCTGTAGCTTTGATAGTTTTCGTGTAAATATTAAAAATAATGCAATGTGTAAAAATGATAAAAGTATTACACAGGCCATTGAGCTATTTATTGATTTTTTCCGGAGATTGTCGATTGTCGATTGTTGCCACATCTACGTTATTTATTTCTCAAACCATGTTTTGTAAACATATTTCGCATGTCAATTAGCTATTTTTCGAACTTTATAAATACTAACCATAACGGAACCTAAAATGTATTACAAAATTTGAAAATCCATAATAATAATAATAATAATAATAATAATAATAATAATAATAATAATAATAATAATATAATAATAATAATAATAATAATGATAATAATAATATAATTATAATATAATTTATAAGTATTAATAAATTATAATTATATAATAATTATTAATATTTATATATAGATTTCCAATGTTTAGACATCTTTCTGTGCCTAAAGTTTAATTTTCCTTCTCGACTCGTCTATATCTATCCACTCCGTGTCCTCCAGTCCTCTTTCTCTCATTCCAGTTCTTATTTTTTGCATCCATGAGTTTCGAGGTCTTCCTTTCTTTCTTCTTCCAGGTGGACACAATTCCAATGTTTTTCTGGGTATCATTTCTTCTTGCATTCGCCGTACATATAATTAATAATAATAATAATAATAATAATAATAATAATAATAATAATAATAATAATAATAATAATAATATAATAATAATAAATATAATAATAATATAATTAATATACTGTACTATTTCAAAATAAAGTTCTTAGGCAAAATTTAGAACAAAAGAGAGATGAACAGACGGGCGAATGGAGAAGCCTTCATAACAGTGAGCTACATGATCTATATAGGAAACCACATATAATAAGAACAGTTAAGTCTAGAACAGAAACCAGATATAATAAGAACAGTCAAACTGCGATGCGCAGGACAAGTGGCACGAATGAGGAATGAAAAAGGGGCATGCAAGCTTCTTGTAGGAAAACAATAGTGAAAACGGCCATTCGATAGCATTAACTATGATTTGAGGGAAGTAGATTATTCAGGGGATGATTGGAAAACATTAGCTCAGGATAGGGATATATGGAGAGCTTATGTCCGCGCGGCCTTGAAACTACAGGTTAGATAATGCCAGTGAGTTAGTTAGTTAGTTAGTTAGTTTAAACGACATAATTTTATACTGTCAAGTATCGACTTCGGTGAGCAGGTCATGTGACACAAATGAGGAATGAAAGAGAGGCATGGAAACTCTATAGGAAGGGTAGGTCAAGGATGAGGAGGGGTTTAATATTAACATTGATATTATCGGGGAAGTAGAATATACAGGGAATGGTTAGAAAATATTGTATCATGATAGGATGTATGGAGAGCCTATGTCCGCGAGGTTATGATACCCCGGTTCGATAGTGACAGTAAGTTAGGCGAGCCACATTTGTCAAATTATAAGATTTATACTCGACAGGCGCCTGGTTTATCCAACGTACGCCTACAGTGTTGCAAATTAACAAAACACGATCGCTAAGTGACGTTGTTTGTATCACGTTGACGAAGTTCTGACAATACAAATGGATCATGAATTAACATTGATACGAAATATTTTAAAAACTTTGAAGTTTAAAAGAATATATATGCTCTATGTAATTGCTCAGAGATGTTTTAATATTATTTTTGAATACCCTAATTTTTCAAAATTGACTGAAAATGTTTATTTTTTATGTAGCTTTGACAGTTTTCGTGTAAATATTAAAAATGATACAAAATGTAAATTTGATTGAAATTTTTCACAGGCCATTATCGATTTTTCCGGAGATGGAGAATTACAAGTAGACTGTTGCCACATCTACATTATTTCTCAGATCATGTTTTGTAAACAGATTTCGCAAGTTAATTAGCCATTTTTTAAAACTTTATGAATAAAAACCATAACGTACTACATATTTGGAGATCAATGTTACATAAAAATTCGGACTCTATTTATAATAAATTCAAATTTCGGTTAGTTTCAAATAAAATGAATCTAACTTGAACGATTCTTTCCTCAGAATTTATGACCCAATTTTGACGGTTTATATATATATATATATATATATATATATATCTTTCCTCTGTTAATTAAATAATTTGTGTACCTATTTAATTAAATAAAAATAAAACAAAGTTTTATGTGATTTTCATATTTATTAAAATATAAATTAGGCCTACTTACAGCAGTTTCGGTACTTTGTACCTTCTTCAGACATGATAAATTATTGAATTTTGTTATTATAGTACATAAAAAAATAAGAACTACTGTGGCGAGTAGAACCACGCTCTGATAACTATTTTGTAGCGACTTGGTTTTACCAACCACGCTCTGCTTAATCATATTGTACGTAGAGAGAGAGAAAGAGTACAAATACGAATACGTTACTGCTACCTTCCGGGATCGTTGGGTTATGATATTGCTGTACTTAGTAAAAGGTTCCAAACATTCAACGAAGTTATTTACAACAAAACAGCCTGCCTCGGGCCCATAGAAGGCGGCTAACCATTCATCTTTCTGTTTCCACTTGAACATGCATATGAGTATAACACTGATTATAATTTGCATGGACTGACCTAATTTCGTTATGGGATAGAGAACAATGGCTATTCTTTAAATAATAACAAGGGGCGTAACATAAAATATTGGTTTTTAATACAAAAATAAGTGTGGATTATTATTATAAAAAAATAAAGTAATATAAATAACAGAACTATATCTTGGAACAATCAATCAAAGCCCAATAATAAACAAAACATAATAAGATAACGACGTACCATTCAAACAATCACACTCAAACGTCTCTAAGCAGAATCGGAAATCCTTCTTCCATGCTGACTTAGATTAAATTAAATCCAACCATTCTTCGGTTTACAATCCACATGCTTATCTTCTGCATTACCATGCTAACTTCGTCCTTTGCATGGTACACCAGAGTAGGATTCCAACACTGAATCCACTCGTAAAGAACCCAAACGCCACTTGTTAGGCCGATCGACTGACTGTTCAAGTCCACTGAGATTGCCGAGCATATATCAGGTTCGCCAGGAGAAGGGATGTGCGCTACCAAGATGCGCAATGGAAAGGGTAAAGAAGGAAGGGGTAACCACACGGAACACAGGAAACATTGGCAGGCTTCACAAATGTTCGTAAGCGGGAAGGAGCACGAAGATGATAACTGAACCGCAAAAGGCACTTTCGGTTCAATAGCTCCCGCTACACCCTCCGGGTAAAAGAAAAAGTCCATAGACTTCCAATAAAGTCCAGAGAAGCAATCCCACGTTGGGAGGGGAACATAAGCACTATTGGATTCCAGCGGTAACTTCAAAGCAAATTTTCCATCGTCCCCAATATCACGATCACCACACCTGCTTTCATGTAGACTATTCCAGCGCTGAAAAATAGACTCCAATTTGCTTCAGCCGCCATAGCACAACATTGCGGCGTTCCAGGTGAAGACTCGGGTGACGATAATCCTCGGATTGCCGGATCGCAATCCCGTTCCACCGCTTTCCAGGAATCCATAGTTCCAAAGCCACTATGTCGGTCAGCTGGGCACTCGGGGGTCGGCCGGATCCTCCAAGCGCTCGACTGCCGAACACTCCAGGCATATAGACTGTAGAACTGCCAATGTTTAAGGAAAGGTAACTGAAACAAAGAACAGGCGCAAACAGGAAAGCAGAACCATAGATATGCTAATTTAACATGTGTCATAATACATAGTAATTTAGCTTTAACATTCAGCTCTTTTTCATTTATAACAAACATGCTTGAATTTACTGGATATCACTACATCTTTTTAGCTGACTCACATGTTGTTTCATAACATGGCCACTGACGTTTTCTAACTCCAGAGTTACTGGTGTTAGCAAGCGTTTTACAACATAGGGTTCAGACCATTTGAACATAAGTTTTCCCATACGTTGCTCCCCACGATTACTAAGTGGATAAAGGCGGTAACGTACTCGATCGCCAACTTTATAAGAGACATCCTTCCTATCCTTATTATACCTGTTAGCTACGTTCTCTTTAGCGAGCTTAAGGTTCTTGAATGCTTCCTCCCATTTCTGAACTTTATCGGCTTGTTTCAAATCACTTAAATCGGCTTCCGTGATGTGCCAATTTAACTCTAAGGGATGCATAATACGTCTACCCAAAAACAATTCGGCAGGGGTAGTTTTTGTCGACTCATGGACCGCATCATTACAACCCAAAGCAAACAACGGCAAATGTTGATCCCAAACATTTTGCTTGACATTATGAAAAATGGTAAGCCCTGCTTTCAACGAGCGGAAAAACCTCTCACAAAGGTTAGGTTTTGGATAATGGGGAGAAGTAGTAATGCGACGAACACCCCAATCGAAACACATATTCTTAAACATACGAGAAGTAAAGGCCTTAGCATTATCCGAAACAATGGATTCAGGCACACCAAAGCTCGGAAAAAAGTTTCTAGTGAAGAATTCTACAACTGCATTAGATTTCAAGGATCTCACAGGATGAAGCACCACGTATTTAGAGAACCCGTCGACAACTGCTAGAACCCCAACATTACCTCGCTTAGAGCGAACTAAGGGACCAAAGAAATCAATAAAGAGTCTTTGCATGGGAGCTGTGGAGGGCTCCGCCGAATGAAGACCAACTTTAGTATTAGGGGCAGGCTTAGCTCGCTGACAATCAACGCAATTCAAAATGTATTTACGCACATCCTCACCCATATGAGGCCAATAATATTGTCTATTGAGCTTTTCCATAGTCTTGGCAATGCCCAAATGCATGCCCAAAGGAGAATCGTGATAATACTTGAGCAAAACAGGCCGCAGTACTACGGGAACCAACACACGATTCTTCGGACCTTTTCGAGGATTGTACACTAATAGACCTCTATGTAAAGAGAAATCTGGACCATTAGTGCCAGCTCTAACTTGAGCAAACAGTCTCCTACAGTCCTCATCTTCTTGTTGATGCAATTTAAGATCTTTAAATGATGCAGGAAAGTTCGATAGAAGATTGACTTGAGGGTGCTCCGGAACTTCATCTTCATGGAACAGTCGCGATAAACCATCAGCTACTGCGTTATCAGATCCTCTCACATGAACTACTTCAAAATTGAAAGCAGAAAGACGCACAACCCACCTACCGATTCTACCCAGGGTACCACTGTTCTTACATAACCAAGAAACTGCTTGATTATCTGAGTGAACCACAAAACGGTTATGTTCCAAAAAGGTACGGAACTTCTCACAACCGAAAACAATAGCTAAAATCTCTCTTTCGTAAATGCTGTATTTTATTTCGGCTTCATTTAAAGTGCGACTAGCATATCCCACAGGCGCTAAATTGCCTTCAATTTCCTGATTAAGAACCGCACCTAACGCCCTATCACTGGCGTCACACTGAAGAATAAATTTCTTATTGAAATCGGGAACCTGTAAAGTGGGAGCCTCGCAAAGAGCTAATTTAAGACTTTGAAAAGAAGCTTCGCATTCTTGACTCCATAAGAATTTAGTTTTCTTTTTCTTCAAGTTATTCAAAGGAAGGGCAACTTGAGAGAAGTTAGGAATAAATCTGGCATAAAAGCCCACCATTCCCATGAAACTTCTAACGCCTTTCAAATTCTTAGGTGTAGGAAGATTTTTGATGGCTTCAACTCTCTCCGGGTTCACTTGGATACCTTCGGCTGACAGCAAATGACCCAAAAACTTTATCTTAGAACATCCCAGAGTAATCTTTTCCGGATTGACAGTTAATCCTTTATTGTTTAACCTTTCAAAGACTTCTCTCAAATGAGCAAGATGTTGCTGCATATCAGAAGAATACACAATGAGATCATCACAGTATTGAAAAACATACTTGTATTTCAAATCTCCAAACAATTTGTCTAATTCACGACTCAATACTTGACTACCCACACTCAAACCCATAGGCAACATATTAAACTCGTAAAGACCATTGGGAGTGACAAAAGCCGTGTACTTTCTACTGGATGGAGTTAATGGTATTTGGAAAAAGGCGGAATGCAAATCAATTACGGAGAACACTTTGGCTCCATGAAATATTTGGAAAGCTGCTTCCAAAGTGGGCAATGGGAAACAATCAAACACCACTTTATTATTAAGCTTCCTATAATCGATAACCAACCTATGGCCTCCACTAGGTTTTGGAACAAGAAAGGCTGGGCTCGCATAACTAGAACGACTTGGCCTAATAACACCTTGTTGCATAAGCTTATGAATTTCGCTTTGTAATAACTGCAACTTAGGTGGAGAAAATTGAAAGGGTGGAGACCGCACAGGAACATTATCCAACAATTCCAGTTCACAAAAACTGTTTTTTGCTCTCCCTAATCGATCACTAAATAATCCAGGGAATTCTTTCACCAATTTAGATAATTCCTCATCCTCCTCAAGATTATTGAGAGACATAACACAACATTGTTCCGAAGGATTCTTACCATATGCATGCCCATACATACAAGGATGTACGTTAAACGGCAGCGAAACGTCTCGAGCAAATCTGAAATTACAGACTCCATTCTGAAAATCGATTTTCATGCCGGATTTCGACATAAAGTCGTAACCTAGAATAATAGGAACAGGTAACTCTTGGGCCACATAAAACAACTGGTCCCATGAAAACTTATTTATCTTTAAGTGTAAACGAACCATCTTATCTACAGAGAAAACTTGATTGTTGACTGATTTACACTTCAAAGAAGTCTTCTTCAAAAATTTCTTAGGCAAAGCAGAGATAAAGTCTTCTCGCACAAGAGAAATAGAAGCACCACTATCCAATAAACCGTCTATTTTCTGGTGGAAAACTTCCACCGGTAAATGAGGCAAATTTGCCGAAAAAGATGACGGTCTATTTTTCCCTGAAGGAAATACTCTCTTAGAAGTTTGAATTCTTTTCTTATACTTTCTCGAGGAAAAAGTCCCAACATTAACCTGAGGAATGGTTAAATCTTTGGACCGACATTCTCTAGACAAATGCCCATACCGCTGACATTTCCAACACTGTAGATTCTTCTTTGAATACCCAGAAGGACGATTCGCCGAAGTATTAGATTTATTTAAATTGTCAGCTTTACTTCTTTCACTAAAGTCCCTCTGTTTTTCAGCAATTTCGAAATCCGCCACTTTTCTGGCTAAGAGACACATTTCGGCTACATTTTGAGGTTTTGTAGAAAATACCAAATGCTGTCTAGTAGCCGGGGACATATTTTGCAGAATGAGATCAATTAACTTTTCTTCAGAAAATGAAGGATTCAACACAAGTGAAGCTCCTTGCACATTGGAGATAAACTCCAACAAAGATTCCTTAGGCAGTTGGAATCGACGTGACACAAATTTAATCCAAAAGTCTTCCAACAATCTAGGAGGCAACAACGAACACTTCACATGTTCTAAACTTTCCATCCAAGAGAATCTCAACTTAACAACTTCACTCCAGATTTTCAATAAAATTCCTCCGATGCAACTCAAAATCGAGTTTACAAAATACTCATCGGGAACCAATTTCAATTCGAAAATCGAGTTAATTTTGATGAGGAAGACCACTAGCGATTCCTTATCTTCACCATCACAGGGATCTACCTTTCCAATCAACTCTCGGAAAATCCGCTGATTATTCTGCTCCATAAAAGAAGAAAGGTTGGAGACAGTTCCACTAGATAAATCTTTGATAGAGCTAAGTCTACGATCACTCATGCTCTTGTGTTGTTCTGCCAAATAATCTTCTTGGGTTGCGTTATCTACAATGAACTTACGCTTTATTAATATTTGTTCAGGCTGGGAGAGAGAATTCATGTAATCTTTAAGCCGCTGACGTAATGTGTTTACATCACCTTCAACTTCTATACCTAGCAGGCCTAATTCACAAACGAGCTTATCTTTGGATACTATATCTACCCAGCTAGGCATGTTTATAAAGTATGATAGACACAAGATGTAAACAACAATAAGCGAACGTAGTATTACTTGCATAAATCAGTCTCTGTTTTGGAACGAAGAAAGATGAATCAATGTTTACGTAATGTAAAACAAACACGTAGACTAATGCTTAATAACTTCAACATAAGTACAGCATATCTTTCAATATGAAAAATACAAAGTAAACACTTTGTTACCATTTGGGCGCAATTAAACCCAAAAACCAAACCCTTAACCACGCTCTGAGCAACCATTTGTAGCGAGTACCTACCACGCTCTGATAACCATTTTGTAACGACTTGGTTTTACCAACCACGCTCTGCTTAATAATTTTGTACGTAGAGAGAGAGAAAGAGTACAAATACGAATACGTTACTGCTACCTTCCGGGATCGTTGGGTTATGATACTGCTGTACTTAGTAAAAGGTTCCAAACACTCAACGAAGTTATTTACAACAATACAGCCTGCCTCGGGCCCATAGAAGGCGGCTAACCATTCATCTTTCTTTTTCCACTTGAACATGCATATGAATATAACACTGATTATAATTTGCATGGACTGAACTAATTTCGTAATGGGATAGAGGACAATGGCTATTCTTTAAATAAGAACAAGGGGAGTAGCATAAAATATTGGTTTTTAATACAAAAATAAGTGTGGATTATTATAAAAAAATAAAGTAATATAAACAACAGAACTATATCTTGGAACAATCAATCAAACCCCAATAATAAACAAAACATGATAAGATAACGACGTACCATTCAAACAATCACACTCAAACGTCTCTAAGCAGAATCGGAAATCCTTCTTCCATGCTGACTTAGATTAAATTAAATCCAACCATTCTTCGGTTTACAATCCACATGCTTATCTTCTGCATTACCATGCTAACTTCACTCTTTGCATGGTACTCCAGAGTAGGATTCCAACACTGAATCCACTCGTAAAGAACCCAAACGCCACTTGTTAGGCCGATCGACTGACTGTTCAAGTCCACTGAGATTGCCGAGCATATATCAGGTTCGCCAGGAGAAGGGATGTGCGCTACCAAGATGCGCAATGGAAAGGGTAAAGAAGGAAGGGGTAACCACACGGAACACAGGAAACATTGGCAGGCTTCACAAATGTTCGTAAGCGGGAAGGAGCACGAAGATGATAACTGAACCGCAAAAGGCACTTTCGGTTCACTACTGTCATAAGAGAAAAAATGAATATTGGTTATTCAATAGTAGATTATATACGGTATAAGCAATTAAATTTGTATGGGCACGTACGACGAATGCAAGAAGAAAGATTACCCAGGAAAACATTAGAATGGTGTCCACCTGGAAGAAGGAGGAGAGGAAGACCTCGAAACTCGAGGTTGCAGGAAATAAGAACTGGAATGAGAGCAAGAGGACTGGAGGACATGGATTGGATGGAGAGACGAGTGGAGAAGAAAAATAAAACTTTAGGCACAGAAAGATGTTTAAACATTAAAATTCTGTATATAAATAAAAAACAACCGTAACTATACAACTTTTTTTTTACAATATCTATTCCAAATTTAAAAGAGGCGATTCATTCAAATCTAGTTGGGAATTTAACAGCTTATTGCCACTTTTCAATTACTTATCTCTTCAACTTCTAAAAGGTCCAACTTCTTTCTTTTGTTACAACATGTAACATTTTAAAATTTGGATAAAAACATTGTCATATTGGAGTAGGTGGTTAGCATATTTTGAATTACCGGTACCTAAATTTCTGTTATATGCTCTCATATGTTCCTTAATACGAGAAATAAAAGGTCTGCCAGTTTGTCCTATATAGACTTTGTCACACAATAGTTTAATATAAGTAAAGTGATCCCACTACAGGTCATAGGAGACCCTTGAGGTGGTAGGAGGTTAAGGCTCCCACTTATCCTAGACAATCGGCACTTGATGTCAGCCGGGTTGTCAGCCCTGCGTGACAGCAGCCTTTACCCCCAGAACAAGCGTCTGGTACTCATTTCCGTTAGAGGCCGAGTCCACCCCAGGGCCAGGGTGCCACAGATGGTTTGGGTCAGTTTAAAAATTTTGACCTCACCCTCAACCTTCCGGTTTGTAGCCTTAACCACTACGCTACGGCAAAAAATAAATATTTTAATAAATGTGGAAATCACATAAAACTTAAAGTTTTATTTTTATTTAATTAAATAAGGTATGGATTTTCATCATGTAAACACCAATTTAATTGATTAATTTGTATACTATTTTGTATTGAGAAAACAAGTATAGCTGCCACTAGAGTGGTTCTTTTAATTTCGTCTTTTGGGAAAACTAGATTATACAGGGAATGATTGGAAAGTATTAGCTCAGGATAGGGATGTATGGAGAGCGTATGTCCGCGCGGCCATGAACCTACGGGTTCGATAGTGCCTGTGAGTAAGTAAGTAAGTAAGGTAAACCCCTACATCCAATGGGCGGATTTCGCTGATTTTTAGAGAATAGTTTTCTCGACGTATTCCATGGCATATACCGAGTTTAGTTGAGGTAAATAGAAAATTAAGGCCGGTAGAACTATTTGTAGAACCCCCCACTGGCATTGGCCCGATTTTGCTGGTTAACGAACTTGATCTTACTTTTCTCAATTGTTATGTGCCTAGTTTGGTTCCAAAAAATATTGCTGTCGCAGGAGTGTTCACACACACACATTAGGGTGGGCTGAAAAAAACTCATTTTTTTTATTTCGAAGTTGTAATAGCGCGGAAAAGTTGCGAATTATATAGACAAAAGAAAAGAAAAAAATCAAAATCGGTTGACATC
Source organism: Diploptera punctata (assembly GCA_030220185.1). NCBI lineage: Eukaryota > Metazoa > Arthropoda > Insecta > Blattodea > Blaberidae > Diploptera > Diploptera punctata. The sequence continues at coordinate 1,795,799 of JASPKZ010000803.1, forward strand.
TTCCGGTCGAGCAAAGGTTCTAAAGATTGACAAAATATGAAAAAAAAAACTTCATTTTTGAGATTATTAAAAAAAATAATTAGATGTTTTCGTAATGTAATAATTTGTAACATCATGAAACAGAGCCTAAAAACATTGTGATTTAATTTGGTTTACATCAGTTGATATCTTCCGGTCGCGCATCAGCTCCAAAATTTGCCAGAATAATGAACAAGATATATTTTTACACATTTTTGGTATTTGATAAATAACTAACCCAAGTTTATGAGACTTTAAAACACAAAGAAAAATAATGAATGCATGGATGCAAGGAAATGAAGATATCAACGAATTAGTGTGGGAGTGTTTTACAAGTGCACTATCAAAAAAATCAGTGAGAAAATTAGGGTCCTCTTCAATAATGCACTTCCTGCATTAACAATAAAAATTATCCTTAATTTAGATAATTATTCCAGAGATGAAATTTTAATAAATTAAGGAGTTCGACAGGGGTGTACATTATCACCTACATTGTTTAATGTTTATTTTGACGAGATTATACGAAAATCAGTAAAACTAAATATATGGTCACACGTAGAAATTCAGTATATAATGGAAATGGACAGCTAATGACAAATGAGGGAAATTTTGAGGAATTGGCTGAATTCAAATACCTAGGAACAATAATCACAAATAGGAATGAGATGCACAAAGAAATTAAACATAGGCTCAATTCTGGAAATGCGTGCTATTATGCATTGCAGAGACTCTTGATGTCCCAACTCCTTTCAAAAAACGTTACGCTGAAAATATATAAAACTATTATTCTACCAGTTATATTATATGGGTGCGAAACATGGACTCTTACTTTAAGGGAGGAAAGGAGATTACGAGTATTTGAGAATAAAGTTCTTAGGAAAATTTTTGGACCAAAGAGAGATGAACAGACAGGTGAATGGAGAAGACTACATAACAATGAACTACATGGTCTTTATAGGAAGCCAGATATAATAAGAACAGTTAAGTCCCATAGACTGCGATGGGCAGGACATGTTGCGCGTATGGGGAATGAAAGACGTGCATGGAAACTTCTTGTAGGAAAGCCAGAAGGAAAACGCCCAGTTGGTAGACCAAGAATGAGGTGGGAGAACAACATTAACTATGATTTGAGGGAAGTAGATTATACAGGGAATGATTGGAAAGCATTAGCTCAGGATAGGGATGTATGGAGAGCTTATGTCCGTGCGGCCATGAACCTACGGGTTCGATAGTGCCAGTGAGTAAGTAAGTAAGTAAGTATACGAAAATGAAAAAATCAAGTCCAATAGGAATACAAATTAATAAGGAAATTTATATGAATATTTTAATGTATGCAGACGATCTGGTAATTATACAGAAGTCAGAGGATGATTTACAAAGAGCCATTTACATGTTGAATCAATTAGGACTCTATCATAATCTTAAAGTCTCAACTTGAAAAACTGTAATTATGGCTTTTCAGGGCAAAGTGCCAGTCAGAGCAAAAATAGTAATCAATAATGAAATAATAGAACAGATAGCACACTTTAACTATCTTGGTTCAGATATGACATAGAGCTATGATTGGGATATACATAATAAATTAAATCGATATCAAATGATGTGTGGCACCATAAGAAGAACCCCCCCGAAAGACTTAAAGAGAAACTCAGCTCAGCTTTTTCTGATCTCTTATATGGATCTGAATCTTGGGTACTTACAAAAAAATATATCTCACACATTCAAGCCACTGAAATGAAATTTTTAAGATCCTTAAAAGGATGTACACGCATGGATAGATTACACAATGAATCAATAAGAAATGAACTGAGTATATTTTCAATACTCGATAAACTAGACGAGCACAAATACCGATGGAAAGAACATTTATACAGAATGGACAATATAAGACTACCCAAAACGATCAACACCTATAAACCGCATGGAAGAAGAACTTTGGGACGGCCAAGGAAACAATGAACTTGAGACCGAAACAGGTCACATTGACCTAATCCTGGAAAGGAAGAAGAAGAAGAACTATAAATTGTATATTTTTAAAAATATTAATTCTAATAAAGAAAAAATATGAAACAGTGTTCCTCCATTTTTAAGGGGTGTGATGGGTGTAAGGGGTGTGATGGGTGAAAAATTTCCATTTGAGATCAAAATTGGCATTTTTCTGTAATAAAAAATAGCCTGTACTCTAATGTATATGTTAGCAAAGTTTCAGAGGCCTATGGCACTTCTAAGTGCCCTAACTTATGTTAGAGTTAAAAGTCTGCGTCAGTTAAATGCTACCTGCATGCAAATCTTTAAACTTGTTTTTCCACACTTTTATTTCCACTGCATTTTTGTACGTTCAAAATTGAATGGAATTCAGAAATTTTGTCCTAGAAGGTTCAAATTTTTACTGCATGTCCTAAAAACAATGGGTAACACAGTAGTGCATGGGTTTCATGATTGAAGTAGTATTTTAAGAAATAAAAAATAAAATGTATGCAATTATTAATTTTGTTTTGTAATTCCACGCATGAGGTACAACATTATTTTTTTTTCTCCCTTTGTTTTCTCGTTATAAGAATTCTAATGCATGATGTTTTCTAAATATTTTAGGGGTCTTGTAAAAGAAAATCAGACATTTTACTAACAAATTGTGGAACCCATTTAATTATAATATATGCAAATTTTTTAAAATGTAATATTTAATAACTCATAAAATAAATGTCTCACAAGAATGAAATTTAAACACATCATTATGTATGATGCAGTGAATGTTTGTACAAAAAAATCAAGTCTCTAGCTCAAAAAATGTAGAAAATAGAAATTTCAACCATCACCCCCCCCCTTAAAAGCAAACAAATTTAAGACAAGTCTGATAAGTAAACAGAGTTGATGTATGCACATTCACATATGAATAGTTCAGAATAGAGAAACAATACGTAGGTTTTAGTTTGAATTTATTTTTGCTACATTCTTATAAACCTAAGGTATTATTAAATTTTTATCTTAAGAGCATTTAAAAACTTGTACTAAAATTACTGGGATTTCGGTTCTTAAAACACACAAAAACACAATTGCATATCATTACGAATTAGACCAGGCTTGTCAAATGGTGCTGCCATAGCATATACATTATCCATATTTTATTTGATATTTCATAAAGGAATTAACACAAGAAATGTTATTTTGTAAACATTTTGCCTTTTTTATTGTTACTTTGGAAAACCATTACAAAAAAAATTGTCAATATTTTTGTTATATAGGCCTAACATTTTGAATTACTTCTAAATAAACAGTGATTTCCCGTATTTGCTATAATAATCTAAAAGTGGAATTATTTATTAACAAACACTTAGGAAATTGTGTAAATTATTTTAGTCAATTTACTAATTGATGAATTTTGAAAAAAAATATATTGAAAATAATTTATAGTTAAAGATATCTGAAATATTGGCAAAGTCCTTGTAATTTTATTCTGAAGAGACTAAGAATAAAACATGGGAAAATTGTTTATAAAGTAGCTTTGCTTGTGTTGAGCTTTCAATTTTATTTTTAAATGAATGGGACAGAATAGGGTACTTTTCATGCGATTTATCCACCGTAACCGGCTAAATTAGTTGAAATGTTTTGTTGGTCAAATTCAACTGGCGCAGCAGTGTAAAATTGTATCCAAAATTTAATATTGAGAGGCGCCTCTATTCGGTTCTCATTTCTTCATTCTTCGTTCTCTATGATCATAGAGGGCCTTGTAATTGCGCAAAACAAGATGGCACTATAGAAAAATATTGTAGCAGCTGGGAGTGGCACCGAATTAAACTTATAATAATATTTATATTGTATTAAGAAAGCGTCATTGATTTTTTACATAAGGTATGAACCCTTTAATGCGTATATACATGAATTATAACTTTACTCTGTTTAAATATTGTGTTATTCTATGGAATTTTCGCTATTTATTAAGTGGAAAAGGAAGAGGAATTTACCCGGTTCATATTATCTGTTTACAAGAATAGTCAGTCTTATCCTGATACATATTTATTAGGAAGGGATTTATAAGCTATCTCGGGATGCAAGTGCGTAATGATATTTATAAATTCACTTGCGTCATTTATTTCTTAGAATTGACCCGTCATCAGATACAAGCTTATTGAAGCGTGTGAAATTTGTCATTTATTAGAAAGGCAACACATTCTACAAATATTTGTAAAGCATTGACGAAGTTTTACCGTAGAGAAATATTTGATATAGTTTTTTTTGTATGATCTGATTTTGAATGATTTATAGAAATATTCATTGCATTTCCAGTTATTGTGATTTTGTAATCCCATATGAAGTGACGTTTTCTACATTTTGAATGGTTTATAGATATTCTCATAGTGCATTTCCAGTTACTGCGATTGTGTAATCCCATATGAAGTGACGTTTTCTACATTTCTGCTGTATGTAATGGGTGATTTTATGAACTATGTATTGTAGGTGTAATTATTATTTTAAGAACCTGACAACACAGTGTCAGCTGCTAGCTACAATTTAGTATTTATTTTGTTTCAGAGGGATTACAGTTAGACCTACTCCTATAAAGTATGTCATATCCCCAACCAGGATATCCTCCAGCCTCCGGACAGCCTGGATATCCACCTCCATACACAGGTAATCTATTAATGGCTGGGTACGGTGCAAAAAATAGACATCTGAATTTTGAGATAATTTTGGTTTTAAAATTAAGCTTAGGAAAGTCGAAGATGAAACCGTGAAAAAAATTTATGGACCATCCAGAAACAAAAACAGGTAAATAATTTATAAAGCACTATTTTCTATGTTACTTGAAGAATGTGATAGCAATTATAGTCATGACATCAGTTTTGATATTCAGACGTTAGTCTGGAATGAGAATATATTTAGATTTTTTTTCAGTAAAGAGGCAAAATAGAATAAACTTTCATTGTAATAAAATTGCAGTGCTTTGTTCCCAAAATTACATATCAAAGTTATTGAAATTTAACAAAATTCACATTCCAAACACTGACAGATCTTAAGGAAAAATATTTTGACTGAATCGATTGTCAACAATAATTGGTACGTATTTCTCGAAAATGAACAGCAGGAAATTAATCTAATCTAACAAAATCAGTTACATACTACATTATACTTACCGTAAATTAATCTGGTGTACACTAGCTTTTCTTCATCTAACCCGACAAAATCAGATAGACGATATATTGCATTCTACCGTAAACTAATCTTGTTGCATTGCTATAATTAAAACAATGAATTTCCTGTATCTCTCTACATTCACCGCGTTGCTTTTATTGGGCCTTATGTAGGGCTATTCATAATCAAAGGAAACAAGAACATTGCTCAACATTATATTATAACAAGGAATTTGATGTAATATGTGTTAAACAAATGGGATATGGATTGTATAGTGCTTCAAAAAATGTTATTTTACTGCTTTGTTGATTAATGGTATGTAATTTTTTTTTTGTGTTTTCACCTTTGGTGATCGTAAGTTTCATTTTCCTGCGCCGTAGCCGAGCGGTTAAGGTAGGAAGCCTTGGTGCAGAGCTACGGGACTTGCGCTGGTTCGAGTCTCCATGGGGAAAGAAATTTTCTCATGGTATTTTGGCCAGTATGGGACCGTGCCCACCCAGCATCGTGAGGCAATTGGGTAGCTACAATAAGTAGCGGCTCCAGGTTGAGGAACCAGCTATAACGGCTGGGGGACTCGACATGCTAACCACATGTCACCCCTACACTGGCTGTTGATCATCTACCTCTGTGATTGACACATGTGGAGTGAAGGGCCAGCAGCCGGCTGGTAAAAGGGCAACCGCTGAAAAAAGTGGAAATACCCTCAATCGGATCGGAAGTTTCATTTTAAAACCAAAATTAGGCTGTTGTATGGTTAACGTTGCAAAAAATTTTCAATTTAATTTCTTATGCCACTGATGCACTAAACACTTTTAACACGTTTAAAGCATTTTGCAACACTTTTAAACACGTTTTAAACATCTTCAAATGTTGCAACAATCTTTTTTTTTTATATTTATATATTTATGTAAAACATGTTCGTCCTACATTCTTCCTTGCTACTTTCTGCTATTTTCCCTCCTCTTCCTATGTTGTTCCAACGTTGCCACCATCAACAACCCAAAATACTCCAGATGTTGCCAACATCACTTCCACGTTCCCTGGATTTCACCTACGTTAGAGTAATTGATTTGTGTTACAGTAATTGATTTAGGTTTGGTTAGCTTTTAGGTTCCTAGCTTTTTAAATGTGATTTGATACATAAAATAAATTACCTCTTCATATCTGTTATTCTATGAAAAATTCAAAATATCGGACGGTTACCACGTAAAATCATATTTCCACTAGTTCATTTCGTGTTAATTATACATTTTTAGACAAGTTCTGGGAATTTTGTGTCAATGTTGGTCATACTGATTTCACAAACATATACCGCCAACTGCTGGAGGTTGCATTTATCTTTCTGGGATTACATGGAGCACTAGCGCATGCGCACTGCGATTCTATAGAACTTAGAAGAATTTTCTTGCGATGCTAAGTGTAGCATATCCCAAAATTATATTAAAATTGGGATTTCCAGTACAGTAAACTAGTGAAATGTGTATTGTGTAGTGCTTAAAAATGTTATTTAGCTCAACTGCACTTCTACTAGCGTTTGATATTCCAGTTATATTGCTGTAATCTGTAGCTCTTCTTCTGTATTTACTAACATTATTTAATATTTTAAACTTTTTCAAACAATTTTTATAACATTATCAGACAATTTATTAGAGGCTACTGTGAAGGAAGTAGAATAAGAGGAAGTGCTATGAAGAGAAATTGTTAGCAGACTGCTATCTTGTGACCTAGTGTCAATATTGTGATAAAAGGATAACTTCTCAAATCTGGACGCCAGGTAAGTAGGAATGTAGGAATTCACAAGCTTGAAAAGTAGTGAAAGAGAGTGCAATTTACGTCTGTCAGTAGGACGGAGCCAAGAGAGGTTATTAAAGTGTTCGGAAATATGGTCATAATGGCGGATATTGAAAATGAATCGAGGTCAGTGGATTAATATCTTATCCAAGTTTGTTTACTGTGCAACTAGAACTTAGCTCGGAAGTTTACTACCACCAAGTTAACTCGCACGAGCGGAGCGGAAGAGCTTTGACGCTAGTGTCGCCAAACTGCTGAATCTATGGAAGGGATGTAGGAGAAGACTACATCCGATCATGTACTGAATGGTTCAACTTTAAGTGTGGGCAGACAATCCCTAAACACAAGTGAAGGATGTTAATATGGTTGTCAAATTAGTCATTTAAGCATGGAACACTCAAGCGATTGGATAATTTAAAATCACAGTATTTGTATTTTCTCCATTACGATCCTCACAATAAATTATAAGTGGCAACATGCAATGAGAAGGGACAGCCCATTCCTACACGTAACCCCAACAGTAACATGGTTGTCAAATTAGTAATTTGGCAATGACCGCCTAGAAGGATGGACCATTGAAATCCATAGTATTTGTCAGTTCTCTACCTGCCAGACAAAGAACATATACAGAGGACCGGAAGTGGCAACATAGTACGGAAGAGAAAGAGGAGGACAGCATGTTAGTTAACATATATTCGGTCATAGAATGAACTCAATAGAAAACACCCTTACAATAGTACACAAAGAGGGAAATCCAACAAAAATCAACATATTGGAAGACCTGGAAATTATCAAGTAAATAGACAACAAGCTTTTAATAAATGAAAGCACTCCGAGACTAAACAACCCACTATACGATATCGCCAGGAAGAAGCTTTAGCCACGACAACACCACATTAGGACCAGCAGCATCAACCATCATATTAGATATTGTAGCGAAGAAGGCATGGACTCTTACTTTAAGGGAGGAAAGGAGATTACAAGTATTTGAGAATAAAGTACTTAGGAAAATTTTTGGACCAAAGAGAGATGAACAGACAGGAGAATGAAGAAGACTACATAACAATGAACTACATGGTCTTTATAGGAAGCCAGATATAATAAGAACAGTTAAGTCTCATAGACTGCGATGGGCAGGACATGTTGCACATATGGGGAATGAAAGACTTGCATGGAAGGTTCTTGTAGGAAAGCCAGAGGGAAAACGCCCAGTTGGTAGACCAAGAATGAGGTGGGAGAATAAACATTAACTATGATTTGAGGGAAGTAGATTATACAGGGAATGATTGCCAGTGAGTAAGTAAGTAAGTATACGAAGAAGGACCTGCTGAAGATGGAACAGATGTTCTGAAAGGCCTACAGGCATAAAGAATACATATTTTATAATCAGTTGAGTTGGTGTTTACTTGATGAAAATCCATATTTAATTAATACATATTTTATAAGTTGAGAAAGACGGATCTTACCTAAGAAGGTATATTTTAACTTATTTTATTTTATAACATATTTTCTGCCTGAACAGATTACTTAGTTCGAAAGTAGTATTGAAGATTGGACAAGGTTGAGTACCAGTAGACCTATATAAACTCCATGCGTACTAGAAAGTATGTAGGTAAATATGAAATGTGTTTTGTTACAGATAATGCAGGGCAAGGATTTCCTGGTTACCAGCCACCTCCAGGTGGATATCAACCAACTCCACAGATGGGATTCCAACCACATTCTGGTTATGTACCACCTGGCGGCCAGCCTGGAGGCTATCAACCCCCACCGCAGCAGGGATATCAACCTCCGCCACAGCAGGGATATCAACCCCCACCACAGCAGGGATATCAGCCACAGGGGTATCCACCTGGAGGATATGGACAGCCTATAGCAGTTCAACCCACAGGAGGGCAGACCCCTGGTGCACCAGGTTAGAATTATCTTTTCATTACTTAATACTCTTAAAATATACCAACAAGAATGTATGTCTAATATGAGGATTAAATTGATAATACACATCTCAACTCATATGTTTTATATAATAGATTTGGGAACTTTTAACATTACGAGGTTTTATTAATAAGAATTAGATGAATCGTGAATTCTTCTTACCTCATACTTCTATGTTTTTTTAAACACAGCACTGCAGTATGAGCGACCATTGTCACCATCCTCAGCTGTTTTCACGACTGTCAATTTTTTCTTTTGCCGGTGGCATTTTGGACAATGGTCGCTGATACTGCAGTGCTGTGTTTAAAAAAAACATAGAAGTATGAGGTAAGAAGAATTCACGATTCATTTAATTCTTATGCTTTATTTCATACTGTGTTGAATTTGGTATGCTTACATTATTAAAATGTGTGGTAAATGAATCATAACAAGAAACTTTGTCATCCTGATTTATTAAAAATGGAACTTCAACACCTCCATATAGTATTCACAGCCAATGGATACACCAGAAAAGAAATCAACGGAGCTAATCACCCCAGATGATACAACAGCAACATAGCAAGGAATCAGAAGAAAAAAAACTTCAATCAGGGCATTTTACCGTTCATTAAGAATGTAACAGACCGCATTGGAAAACTGCTAAAGAAAGAAGACATAAAAACAATATACAGGCCTATCAAGAACCTCCTCAGACCTATAAAGGATCAACTTTATCCCCATCAAACAGCAGGCATATACAGGAGACCATGGAGTTGTGGCGAAGTGTATATGGGCACCACCAAATGCAGCATTGCAACCAGACTAAAGGAACATGAAAGATACAGCTGTCATAAACAATTGGATAAGTCGGCAGTAGCAGAACACTCTTTACTGATGGCCACAGAGTACAATACCAGAATACAGACATATTATCTACCTGCACACACTATTTTACTCGTCTACAACAAGAAGCCATCGAAATATTCAAACATAAAAACAGTTTTAATAGAAAAGAAGAATCATTAAAAGTCAACAAAGTATGGATACCGGCTCTAAAAACACCAAATGCAAACCTCTACAAGAACAGTCTACTAAATCATCAAACGGCAACCTCATTGGTGCAATGGAAGTCCCTACTGCTAACCAAACAGAAGGCAGATACAACTTACGAAGGACGGACTGCTCAGGGAACATATCGCGGTGAACTGTATAAATAGGACAGGCAGTGGAGAAAATTGCCAGTCTCAAGACAACCCTTGAGGATGCTGGTGAAACGTCGGGGAACTTCAAGACCACAGCGTACAGCCCGGAAATCTACTTCAAGATCGTCATAATAACTCCGGCCGTGAAGGCGTAAGTCAGTACATGAATCATAACAGTTTTGTGCCCTTTACCATATGCATCTTTCGCCAACATAATCCCGAAGCAATAATTTCAGTTCCATCACCTTTATATAGATGTTGGTTTCTATAAAACTTGTTCATGGCACTACTACGAGGACGGATCGGAAAGTAACGCACAATAATTTTTTTCTGCCTTGGTATTGCAGCTAGAATGTTGAAATTTCACAGAGATATAGTTTTAAGTTTTCACTACAGATGGTATTTTTTTCTCAGGTGCACCTCTTGCGAGAGAAGCTTGAACTATGCAACAAAGATGGCGCGCATGCTACAGTCGTCTACCTGTGAGGGACGGATTGGATCGGAAAGTAACGCACAATAATTTTTTTTTAAAAAGTTTAATAGTAAAAAAAGGAAAAAAAATCACAAATGAACTTACATCTTTTACCTACTTTTCGACATAGTCACCAACTTTCTCAACACATTTTTCCCATCGTGTTACCAGTTTCAATATGCCCTGTTCGTATGAGTCCGTTTGATTGGAGTGTAGCCATCTGCGCACTGCTGATGCCTGCTTTGTTTCGGGCGTGTAGTGGTATGCCCACGACTCATCACCTGTGACGATTCCTTCCAGAAAGTCATGTCCTTGTGCGGTGTACCGCGTTAAGTGGTCCAAGCTTGCCATCATTCGCTGGCCCTTGTGGTCGTCTGTCAGGTTCTTAGGCACCCAGCGAGCACTAACTTTACGGAAGACATTGCTACGGTCCATACAATCATCCCCATACACGCCACGCATGTCCCCGTGAATTTCACTGGGTTTATGCCCTTTGGCCCACAAAAATCGAACAACACTTCTCTGTTCCTCACAAGTGGACGACTGTAGCATGCGCGCCATCTTTGTTGCATAGTTCAAGCTTCTCTCGCAAGAGGTGCACCTGAGAAAACTTCAAACTATATCTCTGTGAAATTTCAACATTCTAGCTGCAATACCAAGGCAGAAAAAAATTATTGTGCGTTACTTTCCGATCCGCCCTCGTATAAAGCTCATTTGATATTTGTTACGACATTATAAATGGCGGCCCTGAAGAATTCTGAGGGAAGTCATGGAGATAGAGGATAGCTGAAGTATTGAGTTTTAATTATGATTTTACTCAAATGATTTCCAAGAAAACAATTGAATACCAGAATTGTGAAGAGATGTTAAATATATAATTTTTACCTGGTCAGTCAGTCGTCCTCAACTACATTATTAAACTTGAATTATATTATTTTTAGTCTGATCATCTTACCTCAATATTAATGTTGATTGGTTCTTGGACATGTTTCATAACAATTCTGTTTTATCGTCTTTTAATTTTGTCCAGTCTGGACAAGCTGATGATAAAACAGAATTGTTTTGAAACATGTCCAAGAACAAATTAACATTAATATTGAGGTAAGATGATCAGACTAACAATTTAATTAAAATAACCTCAAAATATCACTTCCTAAAATTAAATATTAATTACAACTTCAAGAAGTTTAATAATCTATTTGAGGACGACTGACTTACCAGGTAAAAATTATATATTTAACATCTCATTACATAACCTCAACGGTGCTTCAATATGAATTTCAAAAGTGTTGACAGCATTGTGAATTCTATAAATCTTATTATATCTAATTGGGATCTTTTTTATGTTTTATGTCTTGCACAAATAAAAACTTAAATTCTTGTTTGTTGAACTGTGCTTCTGCAGATACTATGAAATGTTATACAACTTGACTCCATTTCCTTGTAAACATCTGTTGTATTACATGTTCTAACATGAAGGATTGAAAGCTATGGTTTTCTATTTAACTTGATCCAGTACAGTATTTACTTGAATCCCATCATTAGAGGCCAGCGAAAAGTATTCATTAAAAAAAGGTGGAAAATATTAAAAAAAAACAGGACTTTAAAAAGGGACGAAAGGAAATAAAAAACGGAATGCAGAATCACTGCTAATTTCACTTAAGAAACAATCAAAATCTGCCATGTCACCATAGTTCCATATATTGAGAATCTGTAATTTACACTGAACTTGGAAAAGTGCTGGATCCATTGTTTTTCTGTGTTTTACATAGGCATTGAACTATGGAACTTACAAGGGAACTGTCAGCCATCACATGCCAAAACTTATCTTGAAATTTCTCCCAGTGAATCATTGTACCAAAGCCATGTTCAAAAAAAAACTTATCTGCTGTTTTTAACTACAAGGCACAGAAATCAAAACTAGAATCCAGCAGTAGCAACCCACTGTATGAAGAAGATGGACTCCCTGCATTAGTAAGAGTGGAATGAAGTGAGGCAGGTCATGACACATATAGCAGATACTGAGGGTTATCCAATGTACCAATTCATGAGTTGTATAACTTCCCCCAAAGTTTAAATGACATATTTAGTGCTGGATTTTAATGTCTTACAGTTAAAAATGGCAGATAATTTCTTGGACACGGCATTGGTACATCACAATGCTTCACTGAATTTCAGTATGCAATAGTTGACAGTTCCCTTTGAAGAGATAATGAGTAAACTAATAAGTAAGGCTAGGATTTGTATGTAATTATTTAGGGAGCGGATTTTTATGTAATAAAAGATAAGATTGCAATGCAGATAGTATAGATTATTCAACTGTTTGTGTGTGAAACAAGATAAAAGACAGTCATAAGCCTAACTTCTCATTATACTATTCAACTGTTTGTGTGTGGAACCAAAACAAAAGACAGTCATAAGTCTAACTTCTCATTATACTATTCAACTGTTTGTGTGTGGAACCAAAACAAAAGACAGTCATAAGCTTAACTTCTCATTATACTATTCAACTGTTTGTGTGTGGAACCAAACAAAAGACAGTCATAAGTCTAACTTCTCATACTATTCAACTGTTTGTGTGTGAAACCAAAACAAAAGACAGTCATAAGCCTAACTTCTCATTATACTCTTCAACTGTTTGTGTGTGGAACCAAAACAAAAGACAGGCATAAGTCTAACTTCTCATTATACTATTCAATTCTTTGTGCGTGGAACCAAAACAAAAGACAGTCATAAGTCTAATTTCTCATTATACTATTCAACTGTTTGTGTGTGGAACCAAAACAAAAGACAGTCATAAGCCTAACTTCTCATTATACCATTCAACTGTTTGTGTGTGGAACCAAACAAAAGACAGTCATAAGTCTAGCTTCTCATACTATTCAACTGTTTGTGTGTGAAACCAAAACAAAAGACAGTCATAAGCCTAACTTCTCATTATACTATTCAACTGTTTGTGTGTGGAACCAAAACAAAAGACAGTCATAAGCCTAACTTCTCATTATACTATTCAACTGTTTGTGTGTGGAACCAAAACAAAAGACAGTCATAAGCCTAACTTCTCATTATACTATTCAACTGTTTGTGTGTGGAACCAAAACAAAAGACAGTCATAAGCCTAACTTCTCATTATACTATTCAACTGTTTGTGTGTGGAACCAAAACAAAAGACAGTCATAAGCCTAACTTCTCATTATACTATTGAACTGTTTGTGTGTAGAACCAAAACAAAAGACAGTCATAAGTCTAACTTCTCATACTATTCAACTGTTTGTGTGTGAAACCAAAACAAAAGACAGTCATAAGTCTAACTTCTCATTATACTCTTCAACTGTTTGTGTGTGGAACCAAAACAAAAGACAGGCATAAGTCTAACTTCTCATTATACTCTTCAACTGTTTGTGTGTGGAACCAAAACAAAAGACAGTCATAAGCCTAACTTCTCATTATACTATTCAACTGTTTGTGTGTGGAACCAAAACAAAAGACAGTCATAAGTCTAACTTCTCATTTTACTCTTGAACTGTTTGTGTGTGGAACCAAAACAAAAGACAGTCATAAGCCTAACTTCTCATTATACTATTCAACTGTTTGTGTGTGGAACCAAACAAAAGACAGTCATAAGTCTAACTTCTCATACTATTCAACTGTTTGTGTGTGAAACCAAAACAAAAGACAGTCATAAGCCTAACTTCTCATTATACTCTTCAACTGTTTGTGTGTGGAACCAAAACAAAAGACAGTCATAAGCCTAACTTCTCATTATACTATTCAACTGTTTGTGTGTGGAACCAAACAAAAGACAGTCATAAGTCTAACTTCTCATACTATTCAACTGTTTGTGTGTGAAACCAAAACAAAAGACAGTCATAAGCCTAACTTCTCATTATACTATTGAACTGTTTGTGTCCAGAACCAAAACAAAAGACAGTCATAAGTCTAACTTCTCATACTATTCAACTGTTTGTGTGTGGAACCAAAACAAAAGACAGTCATAAGCCTAACTTCTCATTATACTATTGAACTGTTTGTGTGTAGAACCAAAACAAAAGACAGTCATAAGTCTAACTTCTCATACTATTCAACTGTTTGTGTGTGAAACCAAAACAAAAGACAGTCATATGTCTAACTTCTCATTATACTCTTCAACTGTTTGTGTGTGGAACCAAAACAAAAGACAGGCATAAGTCTAACTTCTCATTATACTATTCAATTCTTTGTGCGTGGAACCAAAACAAAAGACAGTCATAAGTCTAACTTCTCATTATACTATTCAATTCTTTGTGTCCAGAACCAAAACAAAAGACAGTCATAAGTCTAACTTCTCATTATACTATTCAACTGTTTGTGTGTGGAACCAAACAAAAGACAGTCATAAGCCTAACTTCTCATTAAACTATGTTGCAATCTTAACTATTAATACATAAAAATCCACTCCCTAGTAATTATATATTCTTTGCCTTTGCTTATGCATGGGTAAAATTTATAAATGTCCACAAATTATAAACTTATTACATTTGAAAATTTATCATTACATATTTTTACATATTTGATCATAATTACATATTTTTACATATTTTAAAGATTTTTTAAAATAAATTTACATATATTTAACTTTTAAAGGAATTAATCACTATGAGGTTTAATTTATGGTAAAATTAAATGTTTCCTACCTCTCCTCATACAAATCTTCTAAGTAGATTGCGATTAACGTTTAATATGAATTTATATAAAATTAAATTGAATGTATTTAATATTATACTTTGAAGAGAAAAATTATATGCTCAGACCGAGGCTCAAACCCAGGACCTTTGGCTTTCTGGGCCAGTACTCTACCAACTGAGCTACCTGAGCGAGTTCCGATCTAAATGCAAATTTTTCTCATATATATGTTGTTAATTCCCGTGCATCAAATGCTATGAAACCTTTGTTTCTATCTTTGCAAATGGCAGCTTCTTTATTAAGAAGACATTTATTTAATATTACATATTTTAAGGAATTTTTATGTAATCTTACATATTTTTACATAATGTTATTACATAAATATGTATATATTTTGAATGGCCTTTTGTGGAAAATCCCCAATACCAAGCAAAATTTGTTTAAATAACAAAATTTTAGAGAGAGTTAATGAGTTTACTTATTTGGGATATAAACTCTCTTTTGTTGAAAATTTGGATCTATCAGAGAAAATTGTGAAACTCAACAAATCAATGGGAATCATTAATAGAGTTTTAAAACCTTTCATTAGTGCAAAAATCAACTCGTACTCGTCTTTATCAAATAATGGCTCGACCAGTCCTATGTTATGGGAGTGAAGCGTGGACTATAAGGACGAGAGATGAAAGGAGACTAACAGCTTGTGAGATGAAATTTATGCGCCGAACAGCTGGCCACACGAAATGGGATCGAAAGAAAAAATGTAGAAATCCTTCAAGAACTTAATGTGTCACCAATACTGGACTACATCTCTAGATATCAGTTAAACTGGAAGGAACATGTCTCAAGAATGGCTAGATCCAGGATCCCCAAGGCAGTAATGAACTACTGTCCAAATGGGAAACGGTCACTTGGTCGACCTATGAAAAGATGGCACGAAAACCACTTTCTCAGGCCGTAACAGTTCTTCTAGGACTAATACCTGGCAGGATGATGATGATATTTTGCATGTTAATATTACATAAAAATTCTAGCCTTACTTATAAGGTAAATAGAAAACTGTGGCTTTTTAATCTTGAAAATGTTTTCTAATACTTCATTTTCTGCTATAATGCTTTGCACATGTTTTTCTTATTCTGTTACTTGAATGTTTTTTTCTGTCTTGTATAGGATATGGCTATAATTCTGCAATTATGACACCTTACCAACCTCAGCCAGGTATACGGTAATATAACCTTTGTTGTGAACTATGTTAGAATCGTAGTGAGTGTTTCCCTATCCTTGTTGTTGGTAGAGCTATTAGAAAAAGCATCACTACCTGTAAATGCTTCTTAGAATCCACATATCCACATAAATTTTCTTCACAAAGGTCAGCGTTTTTAGGATCTAATAAATTATAATTAAGTTCTTTCAATCCACAGTTTAATCTTTTATTATTTTTTTGTAAGCCCTTGTTTCCCTTGAGATTTAGGCGCTTTTCCCCTACAGGGAAGAAATTGAACCATACTAATTTAGTTACACTTGTTTTCGTATAGATGTCATTAAAGTGGTCCGTGCATTCCGCCTCATACTGACATCTAGGAAACCAAGGTAGCACTAGGACGGGAAAATTCAGTAAATTTTGATTAGAGGCCTTTATATTCAGGTTTAAGGATCTTTTTTTTTTTCCATGGTGCAACAGGCCTAGAAGGCCCTTAGCCTACCATCTGGCTGCTGACCTCACATCCACGTGTCAATCACAGACGTAGATGATCATATAGCCAGTGTAGGGGGTGACATGTGGTCAGCATGTTGAGTCCCCCAGCCATTATAGCTGGTTTTCTCAACCTGGAACTGCTACTTATTATAGCTACCCAAATGCCTCACGATGCTGGGTGGGCACCAGTCCCATACTGGCCGAAATACCATGAGAAACTTTCTTCCCCCATGGAGACTCAAACTAGTGCAAGTCACATAGCTCTGTGCCAAGGCTTCCTGCCCTAACCACTCGGCTACGGCATGGGACTTAAGGATCTTTTACTACCTGAAAATCTTCAGACTCGGGACACATGGCTTGATGTCCCTCCTGGAGGACTTGCTCCTTGGATTTTTCCATCCTAAAAAAATCCATCGACCCCGGCCGCGTTTGAACCTGCGACCTTCGAGACCAGAGGCAACGAGCATAACCACTAACCCACTGCAGCCGATTAAGCTTTTATAAGTCTTTAAAATCTTGAACTTATTTGGCTTAGTTGGTAGCATTTGAGACTCGTATTCAGGAGGCCCTGAAATCAATGATGCAGCCAACCTGACTGTTTTTTTCCTGTTTTTTCTCGAGTGTTAGGACAAGTGTTGTATTGGAATTTATTTACCAGGACTCCTTTCATCATATGACGACTGCAGTGGTCTAATGGTTATGTTTTTTTGCCTCTAGTCCCAAGGGTCACAGGTTCAAACCCGACTTGGGTCAATGGATTTCTAGGATAGGGAAATCCAAGGGAATATACAGAGACGTAGATCTGCTGAAATGAGATACCTTTGGAGAACTGCAGGATACACACTACTAGGTCACAAAAAAATGAAGAAATGTTAGAAGAATTGCACATGGAACCTTTTTTCTTCTTCCTCTTCTTTTTCTTCATCTTCCTCTTCTTCTCCCTCTTCTTCCACTTCTTCCTCTTCTTCTTTTTCTTCTTCCTCTTCTTCTCCTTCTTCTTCTCCTTCTTCTTCTTTAGTAGACGACTACAACCTCATTGAAGTTTTGGTCTCCTCAACAATTTTTATTATGTTGAGGTTCTTTAGCCAGTAATTGTTTTTACAGAGTTAGGGAGCTGGCCTAACGTCCAACCTCCAACCTGGAGGGCTGGGTCATTTGAATTCGGGGTTTCCGTCCCCTAGATCAGTTGCTTTTACTACAGCTTTTGAGTCTGATCTAACCAGGAGGAACTTCATCCGCTAGCTGCGCCGTTCGGAAGGACTCCTTCCCTGCCGAAGCTGTCGTTGAATCCCTCTTCTGGAGTACTTCTTTGTCTGGTCCCTCACCTTTGATCTGTCCGACAATGGAGACCCTACCAGTAGCTATGCTATCATCGGCATAGCTCTCAGGATTATTAGGACTGACAAGCTCCACCACCAACTTTAAGGTCCTGTATTCCCTAGGTGGAGTACATGGAACCTGTAGAAAACAAAATTTCTGATTATAAATCAAGATGGATGCAACATGTCCATTGAATGGAAGATCACAGGATACCCAAACAAATGTTAAGCTATCAACCTGCAGGAAGAAGAATACCAGCACGTCCACTCAAAAGACTTTTGGATGGTGTTTCTCTTGAGGCCAAAACAGGTCAACAAATGACCTAAATTCATGAATGTACTATGATGATGATGAAAATCTAAGGGACAAGTCCTCTGGGATGATTTAAGCCGTGGGTCCCGAGTCTGAAGATTCTCAGGCTTGTAAAAGAACCTCAAGTCTGAATCAAATATCTTTGAGCAAAATTTATTGATCTTCCTTTTGAGTAATACATTTTTACTAGATGTTTCCTCGAGGTGTATACTAACCACATATCACTTGCTGACATTTGTAGAGAAATAAGCATTACTTAGCCACCCATTATTCAAAATTGCAGTAATACCCTAATTGATTTACCTTCTCTTTCCAACATTAGAAATTCATCTGGTTAAGGAATTTCCCACTAGGAAAGCACCCATATCCCCAAGAGGGATAAATGGGATTTAATAATATTTGAAAAGAAAAATATACGCCTAGACTGGAGTTTGAACTCAGGACTTTTGACTCTCTATGTCAATGCTCTATCCAAGTGAGCTACCTAGGCCTGCAATCTAAATGCGTATTTTTCTCTTATACATAGTTAATTCCCTAACCCCAAATGCTACCAGCCGTTGCTACGATTTTTGCAAATGGCAACTTCTTTATTAAGAAGACTTTTTAATAAATTTCATCAGTGAATGTCTTCAACAAACATATGACAAATGCATTATTAATATAGAATCTGCCACTTTGGCTCATTGGTAGCGGGCCCGCTTTCAATACCCAGAGGAATTGAAAATTTTAATTGTAAAATTCATCATCATCCTCTTATCGTGTCCTCCTTTCAGAAGGTCGATTTCAAATATGCCTCCAACCATCTCTACCTTCCCATGCTTTGCTTCTTTTTAGTTCTTCCCACTCATATCCTCTCTCTTGTAGAGTTTTCTTCACTTGGTTAATCCATCTTTCTCGTGGTCTACCTCATGGTCATTTTCCTTGTATCTTGATATTTAACAGTCTTTGTGGTAATCTTTTCTTTTCCATTCTTTTTTAAATGTCCAAACCATTTTAGTATACTTTTTTCTATGTCTGTTGTTAATTTTTCTACACTTAATATCTCCCTGATTTTGTCATTCCTTATTCTATCTCTCCTTATTTTATGTACTATTCCATATAAGAATTTAATTTCTGTAGCTTGAATTCTGCTCAATTCCTTCTTTGTATATGTCCAAGTCTTAGCTGCATATGTAAGAACTGGTTTGAATTAAATTTTTTTAAGCTTTTATAAAATTAATGAAATTAAATGGATTTAAGGTGGGGTTGTACAAGACCAGCTTTTTACTTACGCGACTTATACCATTTTTGATATAATTTAAAGTATTACAATGTGTTAATGATACCATTTATCTTCGAGAAATTACCATCGTCAAAATATGTATCATGAAATGAACTAGTGAAAATACAATTTTATGTTGTAACTGTCAGATATGTTGAATTTTTCATCGAATAACTGATATGATGAGGTAATTTATTTTACGTATGAAATCAAACCTAAAAGCTAAACTAACCTAAATCAATTACTCTAACCTAGGTGAATTCCAGGGAACGTCCTTTTTATTATTTTATGCGGTTAAATAAGTAAAAGACAAATTCGGACATAATTTGTTGAAACCACAGATATGCTTTAGCAGTGGGTTTATCGCTGGTCATCGGTGGTATATCGCTGGTTAAAAGTGTGATAATCGGTGGTTTATCACTGGTTAGAAGTATATCGCTGGTTAAAAGTGTGATAATCGGTGGTTTATCACTGGTTAGAAGTAAGAACTGTTGTAACCTTTGTGATAATGACAGGAAATAGTCTCAATTTATTTTCATATTTATGAGTAAAATAAATAAATTTTGTCTTACAGGTGAGGAAAAACCCTGAAAAAAACCTCACCCAGGAGCCTGTCCCGACCAGGAATCGAACCCGGACCTGCTGCGTGACAAGGCAGCATTGTGCATCTTCAATGCTTAATCCCTTGCTTGCATTGCTATCCTCATGTTTCTCTTCCATGTTTGGTCTCCCTCTTTTCTTCTTTCTGGTCGGTTGCCATTGATATATTTATTTCGGCCATTGCTCATCTTCTATTCTTAAAATTTGTCCTAACCATTTTAATTCGTTCTTCTCAATTCTTTTAATTATGCTTTCTTCTGATTCCATTATGTTTCTAATATCCTTATTTGTGACATGTTCTAATTTTGACTTTCTGGCACTTCTGCATAAATAATTCATTTCTAGAGCTATTAATCTATTCTTTTAGTACTTATTGATTGTCCATATCTCACTTCCATATATTGCAACAGATTCCACCAATGTTTTACCAATATATTTTTTGGTGTCTTTCCAAATATGCTTATCCCACCATATAAAATTTATCTTCTTGTAAGCCCATGTTTCCCTTAATAGAGATATAGGTGTTCTCCCCCTACAGGGAAGAATTTGAACCATACTAATTTAGTTACACTTGTTTTTGTATAGATGCCATTTGAGTGGTCCTTGGTCAGTGTTCTGCCTGATACTGACATCTAGGAAACCAAGGTAGTACTAGGACGGGAAAATTCAGTAAATTTTGCTTAGAGACCTTTTCATTCAGGCTTAAGGATCTTTTACGGCCTGAAAATCTTCAGATTCGGAACCCACAGCTTAAAGTCCCTTCCGGAGGACTTGCTCCTAAAAAAAATCCATCGATCCCAGCCAGGTTTGAACCCGCGACCCTAGGGACCAGAGGCAAGGAGCATAACCACTAGTCCACCGCGGCCGATATAGAATTTAACTGATATTATTTTGCTACTCAATTAAATTCTATGCTTTATGTTCCCTTTGCCTATATCTTCAATGTTATCCATAATTATTCCCAAATATTTAGTTTGTTTCACTTGCTTTATTTGAATTCCTTCTTCCAATATTAAATTTTCTCTTTCATTGCTATTTATTGTTAAATATTCTGTTTTTTGTAACCAAAATGATTCATATGTATTTTTCAACCTTTTTTATCAGGAATTCCATATCAAGTTTGTCTTGCGCTAAGACCAGTTGATCATCAGCAAATTTTAAAAATAATATTTAAAAATGTTAGTAAGATGTTAACGTACTTTTAACATCTATTGATGAAACATGAACTTGAGGTATAGATTTTACATGAATTTTTTAATTAAATAAAAATAAAGCAGTTTTATTTGATTTTCATATTTATTATATAATTCAGTGACAGCTGTTTCGGTACACTGTACCTTCTTCAGACATGTTAACAAATTATGAATTGTGTTCCAACTGATCTAAGCAACAATACAACAATACTTATTTAAATTTTTAAATTTAACAAAGGGGATTCATTCAAATCAAGTTGAGAATTTAACAGTTTATTACTACTTTTCAATTTATTAATTTCTACAGCCTCCAAAAGATCTAACTTCTTACCCTTATCACAAACGTGTAAAATTTCAAAATTTGGATCGAAACAATGATTAAATTGGAATAGGTGGTTAGCATATTTTGAATATTCTAAATTTCTGTTATATGCTCTCATGTGTTCCTTTATCCGAGAGATAAAAGATCAACCAGTTTGTCCTATATAGACATTGTCACATGTGCCACACTTCAATTTATATACACCTGATAATTTTTTTTTTATTTTGGTTTTATTGTTTTTTATTGTATTTTGTAAAGTTTTATTAGTTTTAAATGCCACATTAATGTTCACCTTTTTAAAGTGTTTGGATATTTTATTTGAAAGTGGGCCTATGTATGACATTACGACATATTTCTTTGTGTTTTCTTTGGATAAAGGAAAAACTTTGTTAATTGCTTTTTTGTAATGAACTTTCTAATATTCTATAATTTTAGGGTCCTAGTTATTATTAATAGCTAATTGTTTAATAATATTCAATTCATTATTATATTCCAAGGGTGCAAGAGGGATATTTAAAAGTCTATGAATGTAACTGTTAAAGGCTGCCATCTTAGGAGTATATGGGTGAAGAGAAGAACTATGGATAGTGGTATCAGTATGAGATGGTTTGTGAAAGATACCAAACTCAAACTTATTATCAATGTGTTTTATTGATAAATCCAAGAAATTTATACTATTATTTGTTTCTAATTCCATTGTGAATTTTTATTAATGATTCATTTGTCTTGATTTATGTATTGAAGTGACCTCATGTGTTGTTAAAGGAAATTTATCTGCTGACCTTTTATCATATTGATTTTTGATGTAGCATTTCCTGCTCTGTTCTTCAAAGTTCAAACATCAACCGTAATATCAACATTGTGAAAGTGATGATAAAGTTATTGGTAATTAATAATTGAATCTGTGTTTATTTAACTTTATTATCAGTATATTGTTTTTTTATGTAACACAATACTTTATAGAATTGTGTTAAATGCAGTATAATGGAATATTGCTTGAGTTAACTGTTGTACGCATGCCTATACTTACTTACTTACTCACTGGCACTATCGAACCCGTAGGTTCATGGCCGCACGGACATAAGCTCTCCATACATCCCTATCCTGAGCTAATGCTTTCCAATCATTCCCTGTATAATCTACTTCCCTCAAATCATAGTTAATGTTATTCTCCCACCTCATTCTTGGTCTACCAACTGAGCGTTTTCCCTCTGGCTTTCCTACAAGAAGCTTCCATGCAAGTCTTTCATTCCCCATACGTGCAACATGTCCTGCCCATCGCAGTCTACGAGACTTAACTGTTCTTATTATATCTGGCTTCCTATAAAGACCATGTAGTTCATTGTTATGTAGTCTTCTCCATTCACCTGTCTGTTCATCTCTCTTTGGTCCAAAAATTTTCCTAAGTACTTTATTCTTAAATACTTGTATTCTCCTTTTCTCCCTTAAAGTAAGAGTCCATGTTTCGCACCCATATAATATAACTGGTAGAATAATAGTTTTATATATTTTTCAGTTTAACGTTTTTTTGAAAGGAGTTGGGACATCAAGAGTCTCTGCAATGCATAATAGCATGTATTTCCAGAATTGAGCCTATGTTTAATTTCTTTGTGCATCTAATTCCTATTTGTGATCATTGTTCCTAGGTATTTGAATTCAGCCACTTCCTCAAAATTTCCCCCATTTGTCATTAGCTGTCCATTTCCATTATATAATGAATTTCTACGTGTGACCATATATTTAGTTTTATTGATATTTACTTCTAGTCCTAATTTCTTAGTGTTACTCAATAGTGTGTGCATGTTGTCCTTTAGTATCTCTTCGTTATCGGCCAACAATAAACGCATGCCTATTACTTTTTAAATATTATTTTCATACAGTGGAGAAGAAGGTATTATTATTATTATTATTATTATTATTATTATTATTATTATTATTATTTTCTTCTTCTTCCTATAGAAAATTTTCCTTCCAGCGTTACATAGGATGGCCCAGAGATCTTGTCCTCTTGGTATATGATTATAAACAGCTTTGGGGATCCAATACAAATATAATGGAAATGGACAGCTAATGACAAATGAGGGAAATTTTGAGGAAGTGGCTGAATTCAAATACCTAGGAACAATAATCACAAATAGGAATGAGATGCACAAAGAAATTAAACATAGGCTCAATTCTGCAAAATGCGTACTATTATGCATTTCAGAGACTTTTGATGTCCCAACTCCTTTCAAAAAACGTTAAACTGAAAATATATAAAACTATTATTCTACCAGTTATATTATATGGGTGCGAAACATGGACTCTTACTTTAAGGGAGGAAAGGAGATTACAAGTATTTGAGAATAAAGTACTTAGAAAAATTTTTGGACCAAAGAGAGATGAACAGACAGGTGAATGGAAAAGACTACTTAACAATGAACTACATGGTCTTTATAGGAAGCCAGATATAATAAGAACAGTTAAGTCTCGTAGACTGCGATGGGCAGGACATGTTGCACAAATGGGAAATGAAAGGCTTGCATGGAAACTTCTTGTAGGAAAGCCAGAGGGGAAACGCCCAGTTGGTAGACCAAGAATGAGGTGGGAGAATAGCATTAACTATGATTTGAGGGAAGTAGATTATACAGGGAATGATTGGAAAGGATTAGCTCAGGATAGGGATGTGTGGAGAGCTTATGTCCGTGCGGCCATGAACCTATGGGTTCGATAGTGCCAGTGAGTAAGTAAGTTTGGGGATCCAATTTGAACTCATTCTTTCAAGATGGTGTTTCCAATTTAGTTGGTACTGTTTAATATATTCCAAAATTGGCGTAGTCTTCAATTCTTTTCCGATCCCATCCGGTGTTCTGCATGTGAATCTCATTTCACAAGAGAGATCTAATCAATTTAAATATCTTGGATATTAATTCTCTACCTGGGATGAAAAGGATATCCCTGAAAAAATTACTAGTTACAATAAAAGTGTCCACCGCTGTGGTCTCGAGGTAGCGTGCTGCCTTGTCACACAGCGGGCCTGGGTTCGATCCACGGTTGCGGCAGTTTTTCTGGGTGAGGTTTTTATCGGGGTGTTTCTTCATCTGTAAGGCAAATGTCAGGAAAACTTTAAGGCCCAAACAGTCCCCGAAATCATATGGCCATCATCATCATCATCATCATTATCATCATTCTTCACCGGTGTGGAAAGCAACGGGAAGCTACCACACCTACAATTCCCTAATAAAGCTGCAAGCATAGCATGAAAATGCTGTGATTGCAGTGAAGGACCTGCCTTTGGGCAGAATTACTATGGATGGATAATAAAAGTTTGGGAATTATTAATCAATTTATGAAACCATTCCTTGTATAAAAAAACACCAGATTACATTTATATAACACTTGGCTAGACCAGTGTTGACCTATGGTAGTGAAGCATGGACACTAAAAAAGACAACATGAAAGCAGAATAACAGCTTGTGAAATGAGATTCATGCACAGAACAGCGGGTTACACCAAATGCGATCGGAAAAGGAACACCAATATCTTAAAAGAATTGAAGACTATGCCAATTTCGGAATATATTAAACAGTACCAACTAAATTGGAAACACCATCTTGAAAGAATGAGTTCAAATCAGATCCCCAAAGCTGTTTATAATTATATACTAAGAAGATGAAGATCTCTGGGCCGTCCTATGAAACGCTGGAGGGAAAATTTTCTATATGATCATAAAAGGCCTTGGCCTAATACTTGAAAGGAAGAAGAAGAGAAGAAAGATAATAATAATAATAATAATAATAATAATAATAATAATAATAATAATAATAATAATAATAATAATAATAATAATAAAAAGGAAATAACATAATGACAACTGAAAATTATAATGTATTTAAAAATAATTTTATTTATTTAATGTAGAGGCATTGATATAAATATCCATCCACGCCGTAGCGTAGTGGTTAAGGCACTGAACTACAAGCCGGAGGGTCGAGGGTTCAAGTCCCGTTGGGGTCAGGATTTTTAAACTGACCCAAACCCTCTGGCGGCACTATGGCCCTGGGGTCGACTCAGCCTCTAACGGAGATGAATACCAGATGCTTGTTCTGGGGGTAAAGTCGGCCGTCATGCAGGGCTGACAACCCGGCTGACATAAAGTGCCGATTGTCTAGAAAAAGTGGGAGCCTTTACCTCCTACTACCCTAAGGGCCTCCTGAGGGATCACTTTACTTTACTTTAGAGGCATTGATATAAATAATAAATTAATGAGTCATTTTAACATCTTACCTCATATTTCATGTTTTATCAAACATGGTAACTATAGTTTTCAAATGATCTTGTCATTCATTTTCAACCGCCATCATGACTACCGGATATTCGTTGGAATCTCCCTCTATAACGTTGCCATCTGGTGTTGATTTGACGAACTTCGAGATATCGTTGCCATCTGGTATTGTTAAAATGACTCATTAATTTATTAATTAAGAACCTCATAATGTGTTTCCCAATTTTAACTTTGAATTGATATAAATATCCATCCATCCATCCATAGTAATTCTGCCCGAAGGCAGGTCATTCACTGCAATCATAGCATTTTCATGCTATGCTTTGCAGCTTTACTAGGGAATTATATGTGTGGTAGCTTCCTATTGCTTTCCACACCGGTGAAGGATGATGATGGCCAAATGATTTTTGGGGACTGTTAGGTCCTTAGCTTCCTGACATTTGTTTTACAGGTGAGGAAAAAAACCTCACTCAGGAGCCTGTCCCGACTGGGAATCGAACCCGGACCCGCTGCGTGACAAAGCATCACGCTACCTCAAGACCACAGCAGTGGACATATAAATATCATTGGCCTTATAATGACAAAATTACAAAAAAACAAGAAGAAAACACACAGATAATAATGACATTAAAAATGACTTTTCTTAAAAAAGATAAGGTTAACAGGAAAGAGACGTTGTGATAACGGACAGGTTTAGTTTGAGCATGTCTCACTTGGATAGTCTTTATGTAGAGTGCTAGCATGTTTCATGCAGTGTTACATGAGTTTGTTAAGAGCAATTGAGAGGCAATTTGTGTCTAGTTGACGTTTGTGGGTAGTGAATGCCTGCAAGTATTAATGGCATTCAAGTTGTTAATCATTTCATACTTGTGTGTGCGTGTATCTTGCAAGAAGTATACTTTATACTTAGTGTAACAAAGTTTTATCCAGTATCACAGGACTCAGTTCAAATTTAGTTATTCTGATCATCATGATCGTTATAATTGTAATTACTAGTTTTGTATTTGTATCAATGTGGATTTAGAAGAAACAGATCTACAACAGATCAGATTTTTAGTATAAGACAGATTTTAGAAAACAAATGGAAATATAATGGTACTGTACATCAACTGTATGTAGACTTCAAAAAAGCATACGATTCAATTAAGTGGGAGAAGTTATATAGTATCCTGCTGGAGCTCGGAATTCCCAAAAAGTTAGTTAGACTTATACGAATGTGTCTAAATGGCACAAAGAGTAGGGTGCGTGTAGGCAAACAGTTTTTGGACACTTTTGAAATTCAGAATGGGTTGAAGCAAGGAGATGCACTATCTCCACTACTATTTAATTTTGTACTAGAGCATGCCATTAAATCTTTAGAGAATGAGGAAGCCTTACAACTCAATGGTATTACGAGTAATAAGCTGTTAGTTTATGCTGATGATGTAGTACTACTGGCCGATAGCGAGGAGATACTAAAGGAAAACATGCACACACTATTGAGTAACACTAAGAAATTAGGACTAGAAGTAAATATCAATAAAACTAAATATATGGTCACACATAGAAATTCATTAAATAATGGAAATGGACAGCTAATGACAAATGAGGGAAATTTTGAGGAAGTGGCTGAATTCAAAACCTAGGAACAATAATCACAAATAGGAATGAGATGCACAAAGAAATTAAACACAGGCTCAATTCTGGAAATGCGTGCTATTATGCATTGCAGAGACTCTTGAATGTCCCAACTCCTTTCAAAAAACGTTAAACTGAAAATATATAAAACTATTATTCTACCAGTTATATTATATGGGTGCTAAACATGGACTCTTACTTTAAGAGAGGGAAGGAGATTACAAGTATTTGAGAATAAAGTTCTTAGGAAAATTTTTGGACCAAAGAGAGATGAACAGACAGGTGAATGGAGAAGACTACATAACAATGAACTACGTGGTCTTTATAGGAAGCCAAATATAATGAGAACAGTTAAGTCTCATAGACTGCGATGGGCAGGACTTGTTGCGCGTATGGGGAATGAAAGACTTGCATAGAACCTTCTTGTAAGAAAGCCAGAGGGAAAACGCCCAGTTGGTAGACCAAGAATGAGGTGGGAGAATAACATTAACTATGATTTGAGGGAAGTAGATTATACAGGGAATGATTGGAAAGCATTAGCTCAGGATAGGGATGTATGGAGAGCTTATGTCCATGTGGCCATGAACCTACGGGTTCGATAGTGCCAGTCAGTAAGTAAGTTTTGTATTTAGAAAAACGTAACTGCAATGTATAATGATTACAGGCAGAGTCCAGATTTTGATATCTTTCGATGACGCGTCCTAGAGTTTGCTAACTTACACATAAATTCAGATAATTTTTCTCACGTTACATGCAGTGAGCATAAAAGTGATCATACAGTTACATTTTTATTCTTCTTCTTCATCATCACTGTTTAGGCTTATTTACTAGCCTGTTCCGGCTCCAAATTGTTGCTGTTTCCATCTTTTCTTTGCTCTTTCCAAACTTCTTCTTCCACGTGGTGAACAGCTGTATGCTGCTTTTGGTATTCTATTTTCAATCATCCTTGCCAAGTGTTCTTTCCAGTTTGTTCTGTATTTCTCTATTGTTGTGTTTAATTCCTCTACTTTTAGTTGTTGTCTTGTTTCTGTTTATGTTTTTTGTCTGTTTTTTGATATCCTGGTCTGAGGAATCTCATTTCAGCAGCTTGTGTTCTGGCATATTGTTGTGTTGTCACTGTCCATATTCCAAAGGCTTTAAGGAGGCAGCCCCTCCAAAGGACTAACCCTGCAGAACGTTAGTAGCATACTCAGGGGACACTTCAAAATACTTACAAGCTCCAAAGACTCCAAATAATATAATTCAAGGGTAGGGACATAAGGAGAGCTTATATCAATGTGGCTATGAGCTTCCGAGTTTAATAGTGCCAGCGAGTTAGGTAATCAGTTCAAATATGGTAAGGGTTATTGTCTAGGAAATCAAGATGGATAAGTCATGCATTTCAAATAGGTGACAGTAGAAATGCCCATAGTAACTAACCCACTGGCACTATCAAACCTGTGGGGGTACATGGCTGCATGGACGTAAATTTTCCATATCCTATCCTGAGGTAATGTTTTCCAGTCATCACCTTTATAATCTACTTCCCTCAATGTTATTCTCCCACCTTGTCTTGGCCTATCTATTGGTTACTTTCCTCTGGTTTTTCCTACAAGAAGTTTCCATTCCCCTCTTTCACTCCCCATTCATGCCACATGTCCTGCACATCTCAGTCTATGACACTCAACTGTTCTTATTATATCTAGTTTCCTGTAGAAATGTTTTTAACAATTTTTTGAAAAGCCTTGGGAATATTGTCCCTCAATGGTAACTTTACCTTGTCATGGTGGAGTGGCTTGCGTGCTTAAATGATCCCGAGAGCTATGCCGGCGGTAGCATTGCTGCTGATAGGGTTACCCATGCCGGACTGGTCGAAGGTGATAAGCCAGACGAAAAAAGTACCTTGGTCGAAAGAGTGATGATCTTTCACCGTAAAAATACAACCATCAAGAAATGCGGACATGGGTTCAACTGGGGTAAAATTTTCCGGATGTCAAATAGTCCCCCATTTGGTTCTCTGGGCAGGGACTACTTCAGGGAACCCATGCCAACATTGGCTCAGGATAGGGATGTATGTACGGGCGGCCATGACCTATGGGTTTCATAGTGCCAGTGAGTTAGAGTTTGGGGATAATGTCATTAGGAAATTGAAAGCATAGGTGGAAAAATAATATTTGTGTAGATCTTAGGGAACACTGGTATTTTCCAGTCATCTCCTATATAATCTACTACCCTCAATGTTATTCTTCCACCTTGTTCTTGGTCTATCTATTGGTTACTCTCCTCTGGTTTTCCTACAAGAAGTTTCCATGCCCCTCTTTCACTCCCCATTCATGCCACATGTCCTGCACATCTCAGTCTATGAAACTTAACTGTTCTTATTATATCTGGTTTCCCGTAGAAATGTTTCTAACAATTTTATTAGGAAAGCCATGGGGATAATGTCATTAGAAAATTGAAGGCATAGGTGGAAAAATAATATTTGTGTAGATCTTAGGGAACACTGGTCTTTTAGTCATCTCCTATCTAATCTACTTCCCTCAATGTTATTCTTCCACCTTGTTCTTGGCCTATCTATTGGATGCTTTCCTCTGGTTTTCCTACAAGAAGTTTCCATGCCCCTCTTTCACTCCCCATTCATGCCATATGTTCTGCACATCTCAGTCTATAACACTGAACTGTTCTTATTATATCTGGTTTCTTGTACAAATGTTTTTAACAGTTTTCTTGGAAAGCCTTGGAGATAATGTCATTAGGAAATTGTAGGCATAGATAGAAGAATAATATTTGTAAAACTAAATATATGTTCACACATAGAAATACATTATATAATGAAAATGGACATCTAATGACAAATGAGGGAAATTTTGAAGAAGTGGCTGAATTCAAATATCTAGGAACAATAATCACAAATAGGGACGAGATGCACAAAGAAATTAAACATAGGCTCAATTCTGGAAATGCGTGCTATTATGCATTACAGAGACTTTTGACTTCCCAACTCCTTTCAAAAAACGTTAAACTGAAAATATATAAAAACTATTATTGTACCAGTTATATTATATGGGAGCGAAACATGGACTCTTACTTTAAGGGAGGAAAGGAAATTACGAATATTTGAGAATAAAGTTCTTAGGAACATTTTTGGACCAAAGAGAGATGAACAGACAGGTGAATGGAGAAGACTTACATAACAGTGAACTACATGGTCTTTATAGGAAGCCAGATATAATGAGAACAGTTAAGTCTCGTAGACTCCGATGGGCAGGACATGTGGAACAAATGGGGAATGAAAGACATGCATGTAAGCTTTTGTAGGAAAACCAGAGGGAAAACGCCCAGTCGGTAGACCAAGAATGTGGTGGGAGAATAACATTAACTATGATTTTAAGGAAGTAGATTATACAGGGGATGATTGGAAAACATTGGCTCAGGATAGGGATATATGGAGAGCTTATGTCCGTGCGGCCATGAACTTACGGGTTCCATAGTGCCAGTGAGTTAGTTAGTTATAGATCTTACAGTCACTAAAATACAACGATTCAATTATCTATGTGGCACAATTAAACGCACTTTATTGAATAAGACTAGAAAAGAAACTATTTTGAAGTTTAACAAAGTATTGGCAGTTCCATCTCTTATCTATGGATGTGAAACCTGGACATTAACAAAGGCAGATAGTAAACAAATAGAGGCTGCTGAAATGAAGATGTTGAGAGCAATAGCAGGATACCAAAGGACCGATAAAAAGAAAAACGTAGATATAAGAACAGAACTGAGTTAATATACAGTTTTGATGTGTTTCATTTTTTCTCCACTAGAGTGCATTCTTACAATATTGCATTCCTTTGGCAATAAATAATATGATCAGGTTGCAAATTAAGCGTACCAATCGTTTCTCATTTGTTTTCAAACATCACCGTTTACATTAAATATATAAATATTTTAAAAATAACTATATTTAAATAATGATTTGTGAGTAAACAGCTTAATTTTATTCGTTAGTCCTAACATATGCCACTCTTGATTTCCAAATTCCCATAAGTAATGCCACGAGTGATTTCCAAATTATCGATAAATTCACGACTCATGAAGTGAGAAGTGAATTTATCTAGAGAATTTGGAAATCAAGAGTGGCATTTGTTAGTACTATTTAACGAATAAAATTAAGCTGTTTACTCACAAATCATTATTTAACTATATTTATTTTAAA
This sequence comes from Diploptera punctata, assembly GCA_030220185.1. Classification (NCBI taxonomy): domain Eukaryota; kingdom Metazoa; phylum Arthropoda; class Insecta; order Blattodea; family Blaberidae; genus Diploptera; species Diploptera punctata. The sequence goes on from JASPKZ010000803.1 coordinate 1,827,762, forward strand.
ATATTTATATATTTAATGCAAATGGCGATGTTTGAAAACAAATGAGAAGCGATAGGTACGCTTCATCTGCTTCTTTTGTTTATCACTGCAACCAGATCATACTATTTATTGCCAAAGGAACGCAATATTGTAAGAATGCTCTCTAGTGGAGAAAAAATGAAACACATCAAACTGTATATTAATTCATTTCTGATGTCGTATGATGTAAATATGACAATTATATTTTTCTGGATTGTTACCTGGGAAAAAATACATTTAAGAAAGTGCAAACAGTGGTTTCTTTTTTTGGTGATATAATAAATTGCTACAAATGTTTTTATATTAACTCCCGCATGCGGCATATGTTGACATTCATGCACTATATATACAATCTGGTAGCCATATTTCTCACAGGCTCAGTCACAGCAAAATAATGGTCAGACCTGTTCAGAATATTAAAAAGGAGGAGCCTTTTTTAATATGGTAATTATAACACTGATAAATATTTCGTGAAACACGACTCTGATTGGTTGTAAAACAGAAATCATTGAAACGTGATTGGCCATTGACTCCAATTTGGGGCATGAGTTAAATAGTGTAAATAAATTCACTCCTTACTTCGCAAGTCGTGAATTTATCAATAATTTGGAAATCACTTGTGGCATTTCTTATGATAAATTCCTGACCTGTTTTCTTCTTCAATTTTTTTCATTTTTGTTAGTTTTAATTATCCTATTTAGGCTATAGTGGAAAAGTCAGCAGTAACTGCTCATGCTTGGTCTGAAAAACATCTAATTGATACAAAAGCCAGTCTAATTAAACAAAAAGAACTCATGGTAAAATACAACGATTCAATTATCTATGTGGCACAATTAAACGCACTTTATTGAATAAGACTAGAAAAGAAACTATTTTGAAGTTTAACAAAGTATTGGCAGTTCCATCTCTTATCTATGGATGTGAAACCTGGACATTAACAAAGGCAGATAGTAAACAAATAGAGGCTGCTGAAATGAAGATGTTGAGAGCAATAGCAGGATACCAAAGGACCGATAAAAAGAAAAACGTAGATATAAGAACAGAACTTAATATATTTAATCTCTGTGAAAGAATAAAATATTACCAAAATGCTTATCTTCAGCACGTATTACGAATGAATGAACAGCGCATACCAAGAAGAATGTATAATTATAAACCAAAAGGGAGAAGATTGTTGGGAAGACCATTGAAGAGATGGAAGGACCAATTCGATCTACAATGAGATCGGAACAGGCCATTGGGCTTAATCCTTGTTATATTTGAAGAGAAAATTTTTTGCCTATACCGGGACTCGAACCCAGGACCCTTGGCTTTCCGGTCCAAGTGCTCTACCAACTGAGCTACCGAGGCGAGTTACGATCTAGACACAAATTTTTCTCTTATACGTTGTAATTCCCTATCGCCAAATGCTTTTTTTTTTTTTTTTTTTTTGAAACCATTGTTTCTATCTTTGCAAATGGCGGCTTCTTAGTTAAGAAGACATTTATTGGGAATTTAACATTACTTTATAAAGCTAGTAAGGCTTCTAATGATGTTTTTATTATTGATTTAACATTTCTCCATGAAAGATAAATTATATTTGAAGAGAAATTTTTTTTTTTTCGCCTAGACCGGGACTCGAACCCGGGACCCTTGGCTTTCCGGGCCTTTCCATCATTAGAAGCCTTACTAGCTTTATAAAGTAATGTTAAATTCCCAATAAATGTCTTCTTAACTAAGAAGCCGCCATTTGCAAAGATAGAAACAATGGTTTCAAAAAAAAAAAAAGCATTTGGCGATAGGGAATTACAACATATATAAGAGAAAAATTTGCGTCTAGATCGTAACTCGCCTCGGTAGCTCAGTTGGTAGAGCACTTGGCCCGGAAAGCCAAGGGTCCCGGGTTCGAGTCCCGGTCTAGGCGAAAATTTTTCTCTTCAAATATAATTTATCTTTCATGGAGAAATGTTAATTCAATAATAAAAACATCATTAACCCTTGTTGTTGATGATGATGATCTTACAGAAAGCAGGTTTTAGGATCAGTGGAGACCCATAGTGAATGTGGCATTGAACCTGCATATTACATAAGTCATAGAGTGAGGATTTTGTGTGTTTACATGTGACAGTGTAAGTCAGTGTGATAATGAGAATTATTAAGTAAATAGGAAACTAGAGATAGACAAAGGTCATTGGTGAGATGTGAACATTCTCAGTTTAGTCAACTTTTACTGCTACCAGCATACACATCTACCAGTTATATACTATTAAAATGTTTTCTTCAGTAACATATTATCGATTTCTTGTGATAAAATAATTAGAGAAGAAATTCTTGAATTGCAGTTAAAATCAGTTTTTTTTTTTTTTTTCGTTTTATAGTGATTTTCAATTTTATATAAGTTGTTTTTATCAAGTGAAGACAGGTTTAATGAAATGCTGCCTGGAAGTGAAGCGCTTTTAATTTATCTAATATATCTTATAAAGTAAATAGGTAAAATAATATATTTAAATGAAAATTGGTAAGTAATGATGTTGTTTTTATTATTGATTTAACATTTCTCACTGAAAGATAAATTATATTTGAAGAGAAAAATTTTCGCCTAGACCAAGACTCGAACCCGGGACCCTTGGCTTTCCGGGCCAAGTGCTCTACCAATTGAGCTACTGAGGCGAGTTACGATCTAGATGCAAATTTTTCTCTTATATACGTTGTAATTCCCTATCGCCAAATGCTTTTGAAACCATTGCTTCTATCTTTGCAAATGGTGGCTTCTTAGTTTAGAAGACATTTATTGGGAATTTAACATTACTTTATAAAGCTAGTAAGGCTTCTAATGATGTTTTTATTATTGATTTAACATTTCTCACTGAAAGATAAATTATATTTGAAGAGAGAAATTTTTGCCTAGACCGAGACTCGAACCCGGAACCCTTGGCTTTTGCCTCGGTAGCTCAGTTGGTAGAGCACTTGGCCCAGAAAGCCAAGGGTCCCGGGTTTGAGTCTCGGTCTAGGCAAAAATTTTTCTCTTCAAATATAAGTAATGATGTTGATAATAATAATAATAATAATAATAATAATACATAATTTAGTTATAATTATTTTCTGATTATCCATGTTAATTGGGACCGAGATGTGCACATAAAATTGAAAAACACGGATTATCCAATTAAGTTATTCGGTGCTGTGGAAGTTGATCAGAAATGTATTTACCCACTTAAATGCAACAAATATTCATAAAATATTATATTAAATGTATTTAGGTGCGAGTCGTAATTATCATTATTTTATTTTACTCGTAAATATGAAAAAAAAAGTGGGACTATTTCCGGGTCGTGACCACTCTGGTTATGACAGTTATTCAAGATGGCCACTATAACCAGCGACAACTATACTAGTAACCACCGATATCCACACTTATAACCAGCGATAACAAATAATCACCGATGACCACACTAGTAACCACCAATGACCACACTACTAACCAGCAATAAACCTAGTGCCACAGCATATCCATGGTTTCAATCTGTAACAACAAACTTTCACTGACTCCACAACAGAAATTTCGGAAAAACTGCACTTACACTATTTCAAAACTGCAAAGAACTGTGAATACACGGTAGCAGTTAGAAGTAGCAGCGATAACGTTATCATTGAATGCTAACCCACAAACATCATAGTGAGTTACCAAACGTTTATTAAAAATGGGTGTACACTTACTTATCACTCCCTAACGCTGATCCAACCAGCGATAACCCAAAACAGTGATAGAAAAAATCATAGACTATGTAATATACTCTGTGGAGAAAATAGCAGTTAGCGTCAACAGTCTAACAGTCTCATAATATTGCGATTTGCGTATTTAAATAAATACTTTAAAATTGTCTAATAATGTTATAAAAATTGTTTTAAAATATTAGAAAATGATGGTAAGTAGAGAACAAAAGCTATAGTTTACAACAATATAACAGAAAAATTTTGAGATAGTAGAAGTGCAGTTGAGCCGAAATTTCTGAAATTGTATTATATTCTCAGAATGTTGGTTGGTACCGTTAAACGCGCCAGGGGAGGGGGTTGTGAGTGAAGGTTACTCTATTGTGCTAGTTTCTAAGTGCAGTTCACAGTAGCACGTTTAAAAATAAATAATTTTTTCATAACAATACAAAATACAGTATTTTTAAAAAATACAGTAAAAAGAGTCATGTCCAGTTAATCTGCAAACCGGATAATATGCGCACGGATAATTGGTAGTTTGCTGTACAGTGAATGATACGTGATTAGTTTATCACCTCCATGAGACACTTAGTAGGGGACTATGATATTATTTGGATGGGAAAGGGCGATTATATCTTCTCAGAGGTTCTAATTTAGGCTTAAGGTTCTTTCATGAGCCCGGAAATATTCAGACTCGAGACACACAGCTTTAAAGTTCCTCCCGAAAGAATTGTCTCTCGGATTTTTTCAGCCTAAAAATCTATCGACTCCAGATGGGTACGAAACCACAACCCTCGACATTAGAGGCAAGGAACATGACTCCCAGATCACAGAGGCCAAATTTAGTCATCTTGAAAAATAGGGAAAAAAATCACTATGAGGTTTATATAAAAATTAAATTGAAGTGTTTAATACCTCACCTCATATCCAGTTTTCATATTAAACCAGTTTCGAAGCTTTGGCAGCTTCATCTTCAGTGATTTCTTGTCGACTGTAGATCAGCAGAACTGCTTTTTCCTCCCTCTGTTGGTGGACCGATGAACCACTGGACCAAATCAGAATCCCTTGGAATTTCGAAGTTCATAATTTTTCCTTTTTTGTTTTTTTGTATGTGGATTTTTTCCCAAACCATGAGTTATTTTTGTTTTTCTATTTGATTAATTAGACTGGCTTTTCTATCAGTTGGATGTTTTTCAGACCAAGCATGAGCAGCTACTGCTGACATTTCCACTTCACTATTTTTGACATTTCTAAGATGTTCTGTCACTCTTGTTTTCAAATTTATTTTTTGTTTTTCCAATGTAAATTTTGTTACAATCCCTGCATTTGATCTGACTATTTAACTCATGTCCCAAATGGGAGTCAATGACCAATCACGTTACAATGATTTTTGATTTACAACCAATCACAGTCGTGTTTCCCCTAGAATTTACCAACTAAAGTTTATCATAATAAAGAAAGCACCTCCTTTTTAACATTCTGAATAGGTCATAGCATTATTTTGCAATGACTAACTCACCAAGAAATATGGCTACCAGATCGTATATATAGTGCATGAAGTCAACACGTACCGCATGCGGGAGTTAATATAAAAACATTTGTAGCAATTGATTATACCACTAAAAAAAGAAACCACTGTTTGCACTTTCTTAAATTATTTTTTCCCAGAAAAATATAATTGTCATATTTACATGATAGGAATCAGAAATGAGTTTAATATACAGTTTGATGTGTTTCATTTTTTCTCCACTAGAGTGCATTCTTACAATATTGCGTTCCTTTGGCAATAAATAATATGATCAGGTTGCAGTGACGAACAAAAGAAGCAAATTAAGCATACCAATTGTTTCTCATTTGTTTTCAAACATCGCCGTTTACATTAAATATATAAATATTTTAAAATAACTATATTTAAATAATGATTTGTGAGTAAACAGCTTAATTTTATTCGTTAGTCCTAACATATGCCACTCTTGATTTCCAAATTCTCATAAGTAATGCCACGAGTGATTTCCAAATTATCGATAAATTCACGACTCATGAAGTGAGAAGTGAATTTATCTAGAGAATTTGGAAATCAAGAGTGGCATTTGTTAGTACTATTTAACGAATAAAATTAAGCTGTTTACTCACAAATCATTATTTAACTATATTTATTTTAAAATATTTATATATTTAATGTAAATGGCGATGTTTGAAAACAAATGAGAAGCGATAGGTACGCTTCATCTGCTTCTTTTGTTTATCACTGCAACCAGATCATACTATTTATTGCCAAAGGAACGCAATATTGTAAGAATGCTCTCTAGTGGAGAAAAATGAAACACATCAAACTGTATATTAATTCATTTCTGATGTCGTATGATGTAAATATGACAATTATATTTTTCTGGATTGTTACCTGGGAAAAAATACATTTAAGAAAGTGCAAACAGTGGTTTCTTTTTTTGGTGATATAATAAATTGCTACAAATGTTTTTATATTAACTCCTGCATGCGGCATATGTTGACATTCATGCACTGTATATACAATCTGGTAGCCGTATTTCTCACAGGCTCAGTCACAGCAAAATAATGGTCAGACCTGTTCAGAATATTAAAAAGAAGGAGCCTTTTTTAATATGGTAATTATAACACTGATAAATATTTCGTGAAACACGACTCTGATTGGTTGTAAAACAGAAATCAATGAAACGTGATTGGCCATTGACTCCAATTTGGGGCATGAGTTAAATAGTGTAAATAAATTCACTCCTTACTTCGCAAGTCTTGAATTTATCAATAATTTGGAAATCACTTGTGGCATTTCTTATGATAAATTCCTGACCTGTTTTCTTCTTCAATTTTTTTCATTTTTGTTAGTTTTAATTATCCTATTTAGGCTATAGTGGAAAAGTCAGCAGTAACTGCTCATGCTTGGTCTGAAAAACATCTAATTGATACAAAAGCCAGTCTAATTAAACAAAAAGAACTCATGGTTTGGGAAAAATCCACATTAAACAAAAAAGAAAGAAAAACTTACGAACTTCGAAATTCCCGCTGATTCTGATTTGATCCGGAGGTTCATCGGTCCACCATCAGAGGGAGGAAAAAGCACTTCTTCTGAAAAATATAACATCAGTCAACAAGAAATTACTGAAGATTAAACTGCCCAAGCTTTGAAACCGATATAATTAGAAAACTGGATAATTAGAAAACTGGATATGGGGTGAGGTATTAAACACTTTAATTTAATTCTTAGTCATCTAAGTTTGACTTTAAAACTATCAAATATGTTCTAAAAATGTGACTTTAGGATTTTAAAATGTGTAATACCACATGATATTTTCATTAACATCAAAACAGAATCATGTAGTTGATAAATAGTATATTATGCAATGGGACTGTAATGGCAGTAATTAGGAGCAGAGTATGTTTTTGAAAAACTGTCATACAATTTTCACATGAGTACTCTAATTACCATTATAATTAAGTTTTGGAAAAAGTCCACTTTAACTTACTCAATATATTTTCAAAGTCCTATAGAACAACAGTGCGCATGCGTCAGAGCTTATAGAGCCAGCGATAACCCACCATCGAACCACATATTGATGAAACAGCTGTCACTGAATTATATAATAAATATGAAAATCAAATAAAACTACGTTTTATTTTTATTTAATTAATAAATATGGATTTTATCAAGTAAACACCAACTCAATTGATTATTGATTCTTATCGTCTGTTTCAATCCCCCCTATCTTCTTTCTTTTTTTAGTTTTATATATGTAGACACATTTAAAATGTAACGAACCTAAATGCTAACTAACTAACTCACATTTAACCTAATTCAATTACTCTAATCTAGGGTGGATCCCATGAAATGCCCTTTTTTTTTCACTCCTTAATAATCGCAACCATCGATAACCCACTGGTTCCAACTATGTAATATAAAATATATATGTAGTCAATATGCCCATTTCACCAATTAATGTTTTAAAATGGTCAACAAGTTTCTACAGCCAAGCTGTCATTCTCAAGACCAGATATTGACTGTATGTAATATACTTTTTGGAGAAAATAGCAAGTCACCATCACAATATGTGGATTTGAATAAATACTTAAAAATTCTAAAATAAAGTTATAATAATTGTTTTAAATATTTTTAAATATTTAAAAACGTTACTAAATACAGAAGAAGAGTTATAATTCACAACAATAAACTGAAAAATCAAGGGTGTTTCTGTACTTGAGCCCAAGTTTCATATGACAGTTTATGTTCGATCATATGTCTAACTTGAAGTATTTATACTATTTAAATTTGCATTTGGCCTATTATTATGTGTATGGGAATATAGTATTATATCCCTTGTTTGTCTCTCACTCCAACCCGTCAATGTCCTATGTCGAGACATAATGGAAGTAGGTGCAAATATCTAAATATGAAAAAAAAATGTAATTGAATTACTGAAACAAAGATTAGACAGGGTTTAATTTAAATAAAAAAAATATACTCACTTTTTTTTTAAATCACTAATAATAAATACGCAAGAGTAAATCAATTCACATTGCTCCTGCACAAGTTTCCTCTTTACAACAATGCACTTTCAGTATGAATGTAAACAAATGAATGAGTACACAAATAAACAAATGAATGAGAAGACAAATGAATGAGTAATACTCATAAATATTCTGTAGAGACAATTAATTTTATTTTCTTGAACTTAATTTATTTGTAACACATACATAAATTTTATTTTTCTGCACTCCTTCTCTATATGTACTTTAATTATACAAAATATCACACTCCTCCGTGCATGCAGTGTGCTTAAAAAGGGGTGCAAAGTTTTTCCTTCACATATTAATATATCGATTCTGTTCTTGCCTGAATCATCTGTGCATGTGACCTTAGTAGTGCAACAGCTAGTAGGATTGTAAGGTTTGCGCAGATGCAAAACTATTGTTTGTTTTCCTAGAAACAATTGTTGATAAAAATGTTACATATACCCTATAACCTTAAACAAGTAGACATTCAAAAACGAGAAGAAGAATTTATTGGGATATTATTTACAATTAACATTAATTATTATATGAACAGAACTGGCTGTATTTGAATTGCATATTATTTATTGTACAATAATTGCTAAAATGAATTGTGGAATACTGGAAAAATCTCACCAGTTTTCTTGTAATTCACCTCATTCAACGATCACATGTCTTATATACTTCACACGTGCTCTCTGTCAATGTGACAGTAATTGTGGCGTGAATGGCGGAAGGATACAGTTGGCATTGGTTTATGTTAAGATCACTCTATAAGAGTGAATAAGGTATACCTTTGAGCTACTCAGGGAAAAAAATAGTCTCTTTAGTTGTATTAACTACTGGATGTGAGTGGCAAGACTGAATGCATTTATTTCAATATTACATTTGTATTTAGCTGAAATTGCACAGAATAAAATCCTATCATCACTTCTTGATAGAAGCTACCCTTACTCTACTGTGAACAGTGTTCACTACAAAGGATACAGGGGTTTTTAAGGTGAGAAAAATTTGTATCTGTCCATGGATGCCTTGCTAACCAAAGGTAGAATGCCAGCATTCAAAGCTGGAGATCCTGGATTCAAATCCCAATGTAGGCATAAAACTCAATCGTTTGAGTCGGGAGACCTGAAAATAAAGGACAGAGACAGGAAAACGATCAAAATGAATCCCTGTAAAATAATTCAAATTTGTTTGTGTATGCTCAAGAAATAATAATAATAATAATAATAATAATAATAATAATACTTTATTTATTCTGGCAGAGTTAAGGCCATAAGGCCCTCTCTTCCACTCAACCAGCACAAATACAAATAAATATTCCACAAATATAGATATACACTATACTAATTATAAACAGTTAAAGATACAATAAATGTAGCAATGTAAATGTCATGTACAAACAACATTTTATAGGGTAATAACAATAATGATACGATAATAATAATAATAATAATAATAATAATAATAATGATAATAACATAAATATGATACATTATACGAGAAACACCAATTAATATATATATCTTACACTGGATAATAATGAAGTCGAGTTTAGAGCAAATATAAATTTAGATTTCTTTTAAAAGATGCCAATGTCCGGCAGCCCCTTATTTCTTGTGGTAGGGAATTCCAGTTGCGAGAAGTGGAGATGGTATATGACATGGAGTGATGTGATGTCCTATGTTGCGGTATATTAAGTAAGAGACTATGTTGTGATCTTGTGTTTAGGTTATGGTTTGAGGATAGATACTGGAAACGGGATGATAAATAATTGGGAATCGAGGTATGTAGGATCTTAAATAGGAGAATTAGACAGTGCGATTTTCTTCTCTCTTTTAGATGTAGCCATGACAATTCGTGGAATAATGGAGAAATGTGATGGTATTTTCGAACATTAAATATGAATCTGATACACATATTATGGACACGCTGCAGTTTAAATACAGTAATTTATTATAATTATCTTTTGACTGTCTTCATTTATAGTATATTGAACTATTTCATGAAATTGTTATTAATTTTTGTCGTCTTCCTCTTTTTGCCTGATACGTACCTTACTTATCAACTGATTTCCCCTTCCTTAGCAATTATCAAACTAAGAGTTGACAGTGATAAACCGAGGCACCGAGCTATATCAACCCTTTTCCTGTTGGATTTTTTCCCACTTCTTCTATGATGGGAAGACTTCTTTCTAAAGTACAAACTTGTTTAGCAGATACATTTTTAAAAAACCGATAACGAATGACGAAGAGATGAGAATAGAACTTGTAACAATGTAAAGTTTACTTAAACTGTGGAATGATTAATTCAGTGAAAGGGTGGACTGGTAGGATACTTCTTAAAAGCTGAACAGGTCATTGATCCCTGGATCCTACTGTCTAGTCAGGTATACCTTGTAAGGAGATCAAAAAGAAATTTGCTAACAACCATAAAAATTTTCTACTGTAACTTCCCATAGCACATTTTGAAAATATCGTTCACTGTATATCTGTAAGTATCTCGTAAAATTATATTTAAATTAATATTGGGAAGTAAACATTATGAGGTTATATCATTAATAGTGAGTGGAGAACATATTTTTAACGACTCACTCATATAATTTAAAATTTCTTTGATACCGGCGTTATCTTGTCCATCTTCAGTCATGGCTTCCACTGATGAACAACCAGAGAATTTCATCAGTGGAAGCCATGACTGAAGAGGGACAAGATATTGTCTGAAACCGCCGGTATCATAGAAATTTGAAATTATATGAGGTGAGTCGTTAAAAATATGTTCTCCACTCACTATTAATCACATAAAATTGTTTAATTTTGCCCTTAAAAAACTATCCATCCAGAAATTATATCAATCTGGACTAAAAATTCTATCTGATAAATGTGAGAAAACAATTTATCCAGAAACGATAAATGCGAGGGTTTTCCATATGGTTTAAATGTGATCAGTACAGGGACTGTAGAAATTCAATGATGAATCTGGGAAAACGAGAAACTGGGAACAATAAATCAGGTATTCACTGTATTTCCTTAAGGAAAAGTAGCCATAAAACTTGAAATCCAAGGTCTAGTAATAAAATTGGACTAAATTTTAGGTTAATTTTTTTATAGAAAGTTTATTTTATTGTTAAATTAATGAGTCATTTTTACATCTTACCTCATATTTCATGTTTTATTAAATGAAAAAGATTTTAAGAAAGAATACAATCACATTTTGGACATAGCTAATTTAAATGGTTTTGGAAAGGAAATAATTATAACTAAATTAAAGAAATTCAGACAACAAAAAAGATTAAAAGAATACACTACCCTGCAATCTGATTCAAAGAAAGGAAAACAATTTAAGAAAATCACTTATCATCCTGGAATACATAACAAATTTCAAAAAATTTTCAAGAAATTCAATATTACATTGGCACCGATAAATAAATTTAGCCTTGGTAACTTATTAATAACCAATAAGAAAATGAACACCCCAGATAGTAAAAAATCTGGAATTTATCAAATTGATTGTGGAGATTGCAATAAAGTATACATAGGAAAAACAAAAAGAAATTTGGACACTCGCACAAAGGAACACTTTAGAAATATTAAAAATGGTGAAATTGAAAAATCAGCTATTGCAGCACATAGTTTGTTGGAAGGTCATAAAATTGAAAAAGAAGCTAAACTTCTAAAACATTTGGAAAAACCTTTGGATTTGACAGTTTGGGAGAAAATATTTATTCAGAAGAACAAATTTAAATCCATGAATTTCGACATTCCGGATGAACGTGACCTCATCTTCAAGTTCATCAAATCAATACCAGATGGCAACGATATCTCGAAGTTCATCAAATCAACACCAGATGGCAACATTATAGAGGGAGATTCCAACGAATATCCGGTAGTCATAATGGCGGTTGAAAATGAATGACAAGATCATTTGAAAACTATAGTTACCGTGTTTAATAAAACATGAAATATGAGGTAAGATGTAAAAATGACTCATTAATTTATTAATTAAGAACCTCATAATGTGTTTCCCATTTTTAACTTTGAATTATTTTATTGTGTTTTGTTTTATTTTATTTTGCAGATGGTGATTAACAAATCTTTTTGTTTGTAAAAATATATTTATTATTTTGATCATACCATTTGATTTGCTGAGGTTATTGTACATAATGCATCCAAAGTTTGAACATGTTGAAAACAATGATGAAAAATTGAAGAAAAAGTGCAAAAATAAAAATGTCAAGGCACATCTGTCTAAAGTTGGACATCGTTTTCGTGAATTTGTTAGTTGCACAAACAACAAATATATACCTGCACCTTCATTCAGAAGGTTCTGGAAAAATGCAAGAAAATTTATCTCTAGAATCCCTGATGAGATTTTTCTTTCTTCATCAACAGATATTAATTACTACAAATTCTTCACTGAAGAAGAAAAAAGGTTTGGTTTAGACAACTTTCTAGGTGTAATATTAATTAATTACTTTTTAAGAAGTACATGTAATATTTATTCAAAACTAGCTAACATTATTTTTTGTATATTGCCCCTTAATATGAGCAATCTTGCTCTTTGGGGTCTTTGAAGAAATAAATAAATATAAATAAAAAATAAATAAATAAATTCTGAGCCAGATAAAAAAAAATGAAACAACCAGTTCTTCCAAGGTTCTGGACTTTATAGCTACTCTGTAGAAATTCTGGCCAAGTGCTGCCAAATCTGTAGACAATAAATAATCTTGATTTTATGATGATCTTGAAGAAGATTTTCGGTCTGTAGGCCGTGGTCGTGAGGCTTGTAGTTCCCCGACGTTTCGCCAGAGAATACGTCTGGCATCCTCAAGGGTTGTCTTGAGACTGGCAATTCTGTCCGCTGTCTGTCTTATTTATACGTTCACCGCGATGTGTTCGTAAGTTGTATCTGCCTTCTGATTGGTCAGCGGTAGGGACTTCCATTGCTCCAATGAGATTGCTGTTTGATGGTCTAGTCGACTGTACGTTATATCTGTCTTCTGATTGGTCAGCGGTAGGGACTTCAATTGTTCCACTGAGATTGCTGTTTGATAGCCTAGTCGACTGTGCTTGTAGAGGTTTACATTTTGCGTTTTTTAGAATCGGTATCCATACTTTGTTGACCTTTAATGATTCTTCTTTTCTGTTGAAACTGTTTTTATGTTTGAATATTTCGATGGCTTCTCGTTGTTAAAAACAGTTTCAACAGAAAAGAAGAATCATTAAAAGTCAACAAAGTATGGATACCGGTTCTAAAAAATGCAAAATGTAAACCTCTACAAGCACAGTCGACTAGGCTATCAAACAGCGATCTCAGTGGAACAATTGAAGTCCCTACCGCTGACCAATCAGAAGGCAGATACAACTTACGAACACATCGCGGTGAACATATAAATAAGACAGACAGTGGACAGAATTGCCAGTCTCAAGACAACCCTTGAGGATGCCAGACGCAGTCTCTGGCAAAACGTCGGGGAACTATAAGCCTCACAACCACGGCCTACAGTCCGAAAATCTTCATCAAGATCATCATAGCAACTCCGGCCGTGAAAGTCTACGTGAATACAATCTTGATTTTAGCTACCATGTTTCTGCACCATATGTTAGTTACATTACTTATTATACCTACTGTTACATTAAAAATGTTAGTTTTACAATTAATATTGTGAAAAATGCTAAATCATTACAAATATTGAAATTCTTTTTTCCAACAGTGCAATTTAGAAGAGTATATTCTGAATCCTATTTCTTCCTTCATCCTTCCTGAAATGGGACCTTCCTTCTTCAGTTTTCATCCCTTCCTGCTTCTGTTGTTTTTTGTAAGTATCATTCTTATTTATTTAAACCCTTGGGTAAAAGAGTATTAGATGTAAATGGGTCTTACAGAACTGGGTATCAGTTTATGAATTGGATTAAGACCAGATAAGATCCAGTGAATGTTGCAAGAACTTGCAAGTTGCATAAGCTATAGATTAGTAACTACAGAGTGATTCAGAAATATGGCTATACGTTTGATCACATTTTGTGACAAAAATCAACCAGCAGGATACCACACAACAAATTTTGATGCAGAAGTAACGGCTATTCATATTTCACTCCAACAATTACTATACAGAATAAATAAATTTCAAAATGCGGTCATACTCTCTGATTCTAAGGCAGCAATATATGCAATAAATTTACACAAAATGAAGTCAATACAAATTAAAGAGTGCTACAAAATGATTCAATAACTCCAAAAACTACAGAAAAGAATTCAATTGCAATGGATACCTGCACATTGTGGAATTGCTGGAAATGACACTGCTGATTTTCTTGCCAAATTTAATTCAGAATACTACTAAAAGCTTACCTTTCACATCCATAAAAAGAATAATTAAAAACAAATATAAAATCAAACAAAACCAAGAACTATGTAATAAAGCCAAAGACAAAAAATGGAATATTTTAGTAAAGAAGCCAGATATTATTCCAGAAATTCCACGCAAAACTACAGTAGCAAAATTTAGACTGCTTACAGAACATGACTATTTGGCCAAACATCTATATAAAATAGGAATCTACACGAATCCAAATTGTCCTCCATGCAATAAAGACGAAGAAATGAATGAAGAACACCTACAAACCTGTGAAGTATTACCTGTTGGATCCACCATAGAGAAATATTGGAGAGCAAGAACGCTATTGGCTTCGGTGCCAAGGCCCAGCATTTGAAAACAACAACATATTATTATTAAAGGAAATATTATATCATTGGAAAGGGAATCCTTCAAATTACAACAATAGAACAAAACAAAACAAATCACTGCTCACGTGCAGCTTGGCGGGTTGATTTTTATGGGCTAGCGTTGAACACCTCCACAATTCTCTTTGTTGTTTCTACATCCGTGCTAATGCGAGGCCTTCCAGGAGGTTTGATTTTCTGCATCCTTTCCGTTTTCAGCAGTCGTTTTCTCCACTTCCCTACAGTCGACGGCTGCAATGCTAGGTTAAACTCACCTCTTGCCTGTCTTACGGCCTGACGATCATTAGCATACCTTATTGCCCATGCAGCAATTGTAATTTGCTGTTGTATATTCAACACCATTTTGACTAATTACATAAGTTCTACACTGTTTTGTTTTATTCCATTGTTGTAATTTGAATAATTGCCTTTCCAACGGTAATTTCATATTTCCTGTAATGGTAATATTTTCATCACACAATGTGATCAAATGTATAGCCATATTTATGATTCACCCTGTATGTATGTTAAAATTTCTACAAGAAATATAAGTTGCTATAGTTTGATAGTAATTACACTCAAATTCTATGACATTTGAAAGAAAAGATGATTTTTATGCGTTTATATTTATGAGAAATACCACAATTCAAATGTAAATTAACTCTTAAATTGGTAATGTATAGTGCAGTTCTGGCTTCTTTAGCTGCTTTTGAAGGGTCTATGGTGTGTGGTGCGGTAAGAGGGGATGGAGAGTTACAGGTACTGTCAGCAACTATCCTCAGTTTTGAAAACATAATAGTTACTACCGAGGGGTTAAGGCAAGAAACCTTGGTGCAGAGCTACAGGACTTGTGCTGGTTCGAGTCTCCATGGGGGAAGAAATTTTCTCATGATATTTCGGCCAGTATGGGACTGGTGCCCACCCAGCATCGTGAGGCATTTAGGTAGCTACAATAAGTAGCAGCTCCAGGTTGAGAAAACCAGCTATAACGGCTGGAGGACTCGACATGCTGACCACATGTCACCCCTACACTGGATAGATAATCATCTACCTCTGTGATTGACACATGTGGATGTGAGGCCAGCAGCCGGCTGGTAGGCTAAGGGCCTTCTAGGCCTGTCGCACCATCGAATAATAATAGTTGCTACATGTTGAATTTTCATATCTACTAGTTTTGTGTTAGTGAATAGTTTCGATGTCTAGCTTCTTGTAGGAAAACCAGAGGGAAAATGCCCCACTTGGTAGACCAAGAATGAGGTGGGAGAATAACATTAACCGTGATTTGAGGGAAGTAGATTATACAGGTAATGATTGGAAAACATTAGCTCAGAATAGGGGATATATGGAGAGTTTGTATTCGTGTGGCCATGAACTTATAGGTTTGATAGTGCCAGTGAGTTAGTTAGTTAATAAGTTTGAGGTGTTCATTATAGAATAGCGTTGTTTTTTGTAACCATTTTATTTTATTACGATTATCATTAATAAGAAAAATTTTTTTTGCATGGCTGCTAGTTCTCTCCCCCACTCAGCAATGTTCCCTCCTGCTATGTGCCTTTGGTTTCACATGACGGCTACAATTACCAGAACTGGACTGTATCCTATAGGATACATCAATCGGTTTAATTTATTTAATGTTTTTAATAAACATAAGAAAACGAGTAGAAATTAGTTAAATGTGTCTCCAATTACACAATATACCTAATAATAAACAGTTATGCATGATATTGTTTTCACTGCAGTCTGCAACATTTAGATAACTGACATGAGAAATTAATATATAATACTATTTTTCACTGAGAGTAATTAATAATCATAATTACAAAGAAATAAACGTTATCGAAACATAAATTTATTAAGTCGACATGGTTGTTTATAAATTTATGATACATCATCATTCATCATCATCATCCTACCAGGTATTAGTCCTAGAAAAACTGTTACGGCCTGAGAAAGTGGTTTTCGTGCCATCTTTTCATAGGTCGACCAAGTGACCGTTTCCCATTTGGACAGTAGTTCATTATTGCCTTGGGGATCCTGGATCTAGCCATTCTTGAGACATGTTCCTTCCAGTTTAGTTGATATCTGGAGATTTATAAACAACCATGTCTTGAAAATGATCTCACATAAGGAGATTGAAACGTTGACTTAATAAATTTATGTTTTGACTGAGATAACGTTTATTTCTTTGTAATTACGACTAATTTGACTTAATAAATTTATGTTTTGACTGAGATAACGTTTATTTCTTTGTAATTACGAGAAATTAGTGTTATGCCAATTTAAGGGTTAACAAGATTTTTATTAAATAATCATATAACACTGCACTAATAAATTCATATCATGAGAATATTTAACTTTTACAGGAATTAATCACTATGAGGTTTAATTTATGGTAAAATCAAATGTTTCTTACCTCTCCTCATACAAATCTTCTAAGTAGATTGCGATTTCGAGACCATAACGGTCTCATCTTCAGTACTATTTTGGTGACTGATGTAATGTTGATCGGAAGAAACTCTTCTTCTTCCCTCTATTGGTGGAACGATGAACCTCTGAATCGGGTCAGAATTTGTGGGAATTATGAACTTTGAAATTCCTGCAAATTCTGACCTGATTCAGAGGTTTATTGGTCCACCAACAGAGGGAAGAAGAAGAGTTTTTCCCGATCGACATATCAGTCGCCAAAATAGTACTGAAGATGAGACCATTATGGTCTCGAAATCACAATCTATTTAGAAGATTTGTATGTGGAGAGGTAGGAAACATTTGATTTTACCATATATCATGAGAATATCTAGTTACCTTCTTATGAGTCTCTAAATTCATTTTAGTTTTCCCTTTTGCAGTCATTGCAACTAATTTGATAAATTGCGATATTTCGTACTATCTGAGACATTAACATTTTCGTTAGTTATTAGAAGATTATCCACACTAAATTGTTAATCAGTAGCAATATAATATTGAATTTATTAAGTGTTATATTTAATTTAATGTTGGGAAGTAAACATTATGAGGTATAATCATTAAAAATCATCGGAGAACATATTGGTTTAAATAACTCACCTCATAGGATTCATGCTTCCATGATATCGCGATTTCAAACATAATCATGTTCATCGTCAGCCATAACTCCGACTGTTGAAATTCTTCGGCCGTCAACTATTCTATTGTCGCCATCTTCAGTGCTGCTATCTATGGTTGAATTTATGAACTTCGAAATCAATGTAATTTCGTTAGGGATATCAAAATTCATTGATCTATTTTTGTTTTTCTGAATGTATATTTTTTCCCAAACTGTCAATTCCAAAGGTTTCTCTACAGACAGTAAGAAATCTGGAATTTATCAAATAAATTGTGAAGATTGCAATAAAGTTTATATAGGAAAAACAAAAAGGAATTTGGAAATTCGGACAAAAGAACATTTCAGAAATATTAAAAATTGTGAAATTGAAAAATCTGCAATTGCTGCACATAGTTTATTAGAACATCATAAAATTGGAAGAGAAGCTAAACTTTTAAAACAAGTAGAGAAACCTTTGGAATTGACAGTTTGGGAAAAAATATACATTCAGAAAAACAAAAATAGATCAATGAATTTTGATATCCCTAACGAAATTACATTGATTTCGAAGTTCATAAATTCAACCATAGATAGCAGCACTGAAGATGGCGACAATAGAATAGTTGACGGCCGAAGAATTTCAACAGTCGGAGTTATGGCTGACGATGAACATGATTATGTTTGAAATCGCGATATCATGGAAGCATGAATCCTATGAGGTGAGTTATTTAAACAATATGTTCTCCGATGATTTTTTATTAAGTGTTGTTTTAAATTTCTGTGCATTACAGGATGGTAAGTAATTTTCTTGAAATAAGGACATCATCCCCATGAAACTAGCCCTGGAAAATATTCAAAATATGAGGTGAGATGTAAAATCAATTCATTTAATGATTATTGAATGTTTTACTGGATCTCCTTAAAAAGTGTACTTCTGTTGATAGAGATATTTATATTTATTGCTTTATTTAAGTGGCATTGTTCTGCTTCATGTGTTTATTGTGCTTATTAATTATATATATATAATCTTTCAATGTTCATATTATTTGTTTTTAAACATCTTAATGATGGTCAAATTATATTTGAAAAGAAAAATATACGCCTAGACTAGGGTTTGAACCTTGGGGTTAGGGAATTTAACTATGTATAAGAGAAAAATACACATTTAGATTAGAGACCTAGGTAGCTCACTTGGATAGAGCATTGACATAGAGAGTCAAAGGTCCTGGGTTCAAACCCCAGTCTAGACGTATATTTTTCTTTTCAAATATAATTTATAAAATCTTTGTTTTTTTTGTTATGTTTTTCCCCAAACACTCCATTTTACACTTTAATTCCTGATTTTTTTTCACTGTCTTGTAGAATTTTTCTGTCATGTGTATTCCTAGTGTCATTGAATGTTATGACAAATTTAAGTTACTCCATTATCACCATTTTTCTTTGATCATGTGCTCTACTTTATAGAGAGTTGGATGTTCCACTTGTTGTTCCACACTTGTTTCTTAAACTCCATTTGGGAAGTATTGTGAGCTTAAATAAGTTGGACTGAAATTAATTAGACTGGTATCTGTTTTGCAGGTGGATGGATGAATATGCCGCAAGGCAATCCCAACATCCCGCAGGGTTTGGAGTACCTTACTATGATTGATCAACTGTTGGTTCATCAGAAAGTGGAGTTGCTTGAAGGTAATATATTCATTAATTAAATCATTTTGTCTGTTCATTTTTACCTCTTAGAGTTGTTTTTGTCCCGGAAGGCACAGGGTTTTCCTTTAACTTATTTAGACTTAAATAAGTACACAGTTGATATGTAAAATTTTTCTTTTCACTTTATTTTCTTCTCACAGTTATCACTAAGGCTCGAATCTATGAATGCATTAGACCGTAAAAATCATTCTCTGCCTGTACTCTGCTGAGAAATTTGCATCCAAATATGTTTTTGCGTACTCAAAAATCTGTTCATGCGATAATAATCGTTGAAATTCCTAAGCTACCTGGCGAGGTGACTTAGCAGAGAAACGAATCATGAGCAACCCGATGGTAACCGATGTAGTTTGAAATCTTGCCGCATACCTTGCTGCTTTATCCAAGATGTCGTACCTCAAAGACTTCGATCATGTTTTCAGTATATGTGGAGAAAAGGAATTTGATAGAGTCTACCAAAGAATTCAACTGGAAGAACAGGAGAATCGGCGTAATATTGCGCGATGCAGACGTCGTCGTATACGGTATTATTTGTAGGACGCAAGCGTAAATTCGTTCCTCTAGCAGATGAAAATAATGGAAATGGTTTTATCGCTGAGAATTCTGGGTAATTTCTTGCCAATATTATGAAAATGACTACTTTCATGCATGACCAGTTAGTGGGTAGCTAATTCGATCTTTGCACTTGCTCACGGAAAGTCAGCTCACCAGTGATTGGAAGTAATTTGAGTAGAGACTAATGTATTTGCATGCGGCCCTAAATCTTCAATCATAATTTTATCTCACAACTGTTCTTCTTTTAAAGTTTATCAGATAATCACTTATCACACAATTACAGACACAGTACTTCCTCTCAGTTTAACTTACAATTTAACCTCTCACTGTCCAACACGAGACTATTGCAACACTGACTGACTGACCTTCTCTTCCGCTCTTTTATATAAGCGGGAGGAAAGCTCTCGAAATGGCTTCGCGCAATTGCGGTGCCCAGAATCCTCTAGATGTGGATCCTTCTCCAAGGGGAAAGGAGAGGCTGGTAGAAACGTCTGGAAACACATTCCAGACAATTCAAACGGCTCTGTGGGTCACTAACTCGCTAGGGACAACTCACCTGTGCAATTCAAACGCCGCTTACACGACATGTAACAATATGTTTCAGAGCTTCTTAGCCCCATCGTCAGCGATTACAGACTGATTAATATATTCATTACTTATTTTAGGAATTCACACTATGAGGTATGAGGTGAGTGATCAAATTTTACCTAAATAATATATTCTTATTAGAATTGATATTCCATTTTTGTAGCTTAAGTCTGTCACATTTAAATCCATCCGGCTGACGTATTTTACTGAAGTACGTAGCGATATACTTTTTTCCAGGGCCAGGTTGCCAGCCTGACGTCTAACCCCCAGACATGGAGGACCTGGGTTTTTTTTTAGGGTTTGCTCCCTTAGCCAACAGGTCTCAGTTTTAAGGCGCTGAGAACTCGCCTTTCATCCCATCCTGTTAGCTACAGTCTATTACGACTGCAGTCAGGGAGCACGACGAGAACGTAGGATTAGGACTTGCTGGCAGAACTGCTAAAAGAGTCGCAGTGGCATTACTCGAGATTTATTAAGGTATACATATTCGGCATCTGTACCCTTCTCGAGGCCGTACCAACCATTTTCTCCCCTGTTTAAGAGGATTGAAAATAAAATGCTTAAATGGTATGGCCATGTACAAAGAATGGAAAATGAAAGATGGCCAAAAAATATATACCAATGGTCACCCCCTGGAAGAAATAAACTTGGCAGACCAAGATGGAAATGGAAAACCTACGTCAGAACAATAACGGAGGATAGGAATTTGGAAGAGAGAGATTGGAATGATAGAGATAAATGGAAACTGAAGACGGCAAACCTATAAGTGGGGGAAAGCCGAAGAAGAAGAAGAGAATTGATTTTTTTTTTCATTTGCACTCCTTATGGTTGGTTTTGACGTGTTTGTTGTTGATCATCTAATTTGTGGGCACGTCACTGTGGTAGTATGACTTTGTTCATGGTGGATGGGTGCCCCAACTAGTTATACAGACATCATTTGTAGTCATCCTTTAATGGACACACCCGTTACCCTGGGTCTGGGTTCCATTGTCGGGTACTGACTGCTGGACCAGCTGAACCCGAGATTTTTTACAAGGTATTTTTTTTCTCTCCTCCTTTTCCAAATGGACTTGGGATGCACCAGGAACAAACATTTATGATGTTTTATTTAAATTAACATTTTCCAATCCTGGATAGATTTATATTTAAGAAAGAAAAATTAATGCTCGAACCAGGACTTGAACCCCGGATCTCTGATTCTACGCAGCATCACCATTCGAGCTCCAATCGAATGTCAACAATTCTTTGAGGCATCAATTCTTGCTGCAGAGGTACAGGACTTGTGTGTGCTGATTCAAGTCCCTGTGGAGGAAGAGATTTTCTCCTGGAATTTTAGTCAGGGGACCGATTCCCACCCAGCATTGTGAGGAATTGAGTAGCTATAATAAGTGCCAGCTTCAGATTGAGAAAACCAACTCTAAAGGTTTGAGGATTTGACATGCTGACCAAAAGTCATCCCTATACTGGCTGCATGATTGACACATGTGAGGCCAACAATTAATTTGTAGATGAATAGTCTTCTAGGCCTATCACATCATGGAATTTTTTAATTCATCATGATCATCCTTTGCGGATTAGGTCTTTGCCTGTTCCGATTTTTTTTTATTAATTTACCATATTTTCCGGTATATATATGTTAAACATTTAATTATAACATCTATAAAGCGTCACTGCTATAAGGTAAAAATATTCTCTTTAATTTGCTTACTTGTTATAGTCAGCTGCTAGATGGCGGTGAAGACCGAGTTCTCGCGACATCTAGTAATAATGGAGAGTATAATACATATATAAGAAAAATAAGTGTTTGAATTGGATTCGCCTGGTAGTGTAATGGATATCACGCTGAGGTACAGACTCAGAGATCCAGGTTCGAATCCCGTCCAGGCATTTATTTTTCTTACCATTCCATATGTATATATATATTATATATAACAAATATGAAAAAAACTGATAAAAATAAAAAGTCAGGAATATATCAATTTGAAATGCATGGGTTGTGAAAAGATATATGTAGGAAAAACAAAAAGAAACCTAAAAATTATAACCAAAGAACACATAAGAAATATTAAAAATGGGGAAATAGAAAAATCTGCAGTTGCTGCTCATGTTTGGTCTGAAAAACATAATATAAATTCAGACACTAAATTATTAAAACAGTTAGAAAATACAAAAGAGCTAACTATTTGGGAAAAAAATTTATATTCAGAAGAACAAAAACAGAGTTATGAATTTTGAAATACCGACGGAGCATGACCTTGTTTGGAGGTTCTTTGGCCAACCACAGGATGGAGCTGACATCGACATCCAGGTTGTGCAACATAATGCAACATAAATCAAACCAGTCTGCACAAGCTGACGATAAAACAGAATTGTTTTGAAACATGTTCAAGAACAAATCAACATTAATATTGAGGTAAGATGATCAGACTAGTAAAGTAAAGTGTTCCCACAGCAGACCCGGAGGCCCTTGGGGTAGTAGCAGGTTAGGGCTCCCACTTTTTCTAGACAATCGGCACTTTATGTCAGCTGGGTTGTCAGCCCTGCGTGACGGCCGCCTTTACCCCAGAACAAGCGTCTGGTACTCATTTATGTTAGAGGCTGAGTCGACCCCAGGGCCATAGTGGTGCCAGAGGGTTTGGGCCAGTTTAAAAATCCTGACCCCAACGGGACTTGAACCCTCGACCCTCCGGCTTGTAGCTCAGTGCCTTAACCACTACGCTACGGCGTGCCCCGATGATCAGACTAAAAATAATATAATATACAGTTTCCTACTTTTAACACTTTCAACATGACGCACGTATCTATTATGTTCCATAAAAAATGGCTGTCTGAATGAAGCCCGCATCTCGTACAGTCTGGCATTTGCCATGCGAAGTAATGAGACTGCTCGTATCCAATACGTTGGTCTATTCCTGCTGAAAATTTAGTGATTTTTCTTCCTGCTAGAGTGTGTTCTTTTCGTATATATCAATTTCTACGCAACTAATTTCGATTTTATGATCGAAGCTACATCATCTGTTGTTGAAGTTGCAAGATGGCTGGATCAAGTTCACAGCGTGTCCGTGCTGAAGTCTCTAATATTTTTTTCGGGTTCATCTGGTTCCGAAAATGATTTATGTGTTTTTTTATGTAAATGTAATAAAATTTATCTGGAAAGTGCTTATATAATTTTAAATAATTCTGAAAAATGATCAGAAGAATCCATATACTGGAATATACAATACATTAAGTTTATGTAGATAGGAAATAACATATTAAATAAGTAACTAACTCACTGATACTATCATATCTATAGATTCATGGCCACACAGACAAGCTCTCCATACATCCCTATCCTGAGCTAATGTTTTTCATTCATCCCCTGAGTAATCTACTTCCCTCAAATCGTGGTTAATGTTATTCTCTCACCTCATTCTTGGTCTACCAACTGAACGTTTTCTCTCTGGCTTTACTACAAAAAGTTTCCATTACCCTCTTTCATTCCCTATTTGAGCCACATGAGCTGCCTTTTGCAGTTTGCAAATTGTTCTGTATTATATCTGGTTTCCTATAAAGATCATGTACCTCACTGTTATGTAATCTTCTCCATTTGCCTGTCTGTTCATCCCTCTTTGGTCCAAACATTATTCTCCGAATGAGGGTCTTTCCACTTTTCAGCGGTTGCCCTTTTACCAGCCGGCTGCTGGCCCTTCACATCCACATGTGTCAATCACAGAGGTAGATGATCAACAGCCAGTGTAGGGGTGACATGTGGTTAGCATGTCGAGTCCCGCAGCCGTTATAGCTGGTTCCTCAACCTGGAGCCGCTACTTATTGTAGCTACCCAATTGCCTCACGATGCTGGGTGGGCACCGGTCCCATACTGGCCGAAATACCATGAGAAAATTTCTTCCCCCATGGAGACTCGAACCAGCGCAAGTCCCGTAGCTCTGCGCCAAGGCTTCCTACCTTAACCGCTCGGCTACGGTTATTCTCTCACCTCATTCTTGGTCTACCAACTGAATGTTTTCTCTCTGGCTTTACTACAAAAAGTTTCCATTACCCTCTTTCATTCCCTATTTCTTCTTCTTCTTCTTCTTCCTTCCAAGTATTAGGCCAAGGCCTGTTACGATCCTATAGAAAATTTTCCCTCCTACTTCCGGGAAATTCTCGTATAAGACTTGAAAGCATAATAATAGTCCCTTCGATTGGTTGCTGGCCAAAGGAAGGCAAGACCAGTGATGGGGCTGCCATCTTATAGCCTCTGGTCAGGCTTTTCTGGAGAAGAAAAGAAAATAAAGGAAAGAAGTAATGGAAGAAAGGAAAGACTCCCTAGCCCTCGGATGCCCTAATAGCGTCGGGGTCGAAAAAAACAAGAGTTAACCAAGAGAGGTTAGATAGTAAAGTTAAAAGAGTGCAAAACACAAGTAAGTGGAAGAAATGTTTTGCTCAGCTTGGGCACCTTGTGGTCGCCATCCACATATCCCCTAGATGAGGACCCCTGAGGTTGAGCCACATAAGCTGCCTTTTGCAGTTTGCAAATTGTTCTGTAATATATCTGGTTTCCTATAAAGATCATGTACCTCACTGTTATGTAATCTTCTCCATTTGCCTGTCTGTTCATCCCTCTTTGGTCCAAACATTATTCTAAGAACTTTATTCTCAAATACTTGTAATCTTTTCTCTTCTCTTAACATAAGTCAATATTCACTTCCATATAATATAACTGGGAGAATAACAGTTTTATATATTTTCAGTTTAACGTTTTTTGAGATAAGTTGAGACGATAAGAGTTCCTTTATGCATAATAGCACGTATTACCAAAATTGAGCCCATGTTTAATTTCTTTGTGCATCTCATTCCTATTTTTAATTATTGTTCCTAGGAATACAGTACATATTATTGTGATAATTTTAAACTAATTTTGTAATATTTAATTTTGTTTTAGCTTTCACTGGATTTGAAACGCAGAACAAATATACAGTAAAGAACAGCGTGGGTCAGAAAGTTTATTACGCAGTGGAAGATTCCGATTGTCTCACTCGAAATTGCTGTGGACCTATTCGACCATTTGATATGAAAATACTTGACAATTTTAAAAATGAAATAATTCATTTAAATAGACCATTACGATGCGACTCGTGTTGGTTCCCTTGTTGTTTGCAGGTAAGATGATAACATACTCTCAGGATTGATGGGAAGTAGCATAATGAGGCAATTTATTAAGAAATCGGAAACGTACATCTCACCTTGTTTCTTACAATCATCTAATAATTAACTATGAGGTGAGGTGTATATTTCTGATTCAATTTGTTATTAAAATTTTTATTATTTTATTACATTTTCTCTAGACTCTTCCTTTCTTTTTTTTTATTTCTTTGTTCCTTCTTACTTTCTTTCTGTAAGTAATTTTTACTTCCTAATATTTAAAGGAAGTGACAAAATGAGGTTTATTTTAATTAACAGAGAGTTAGAATTTTAACGACTTGTCTAATATTAACTACTTATTTTCATGTTTGTGATAAGGGTAAGAAGTTAGATCTTTTGGAGGCTGTAGAAATTAATAAGTTTAAAAGTAGTAACAAACTGTTAAATTCTCAACTTGATTTGAATGAATCCCCTTTGTTAAATTAAAAAATTTAAATAAATATTGTTGCTTAGATCAGTTGGAACACAATTCATAATTTGTTAACATGTCTGAAGAAGGTACAGTGTACCGAAACAGCTGTCACTGAATTATATAATAAATATGAAAATCAAATAAAACTACGTTTTATTTTTATTTAATTAATAAATATGGATTTTCATCAAGTAAACACCAACTCAATTGATTATTTAATACAATAGAGTTACATACATGCAGTGTTTATTTAAGAAATGTAATATTGCAGACGATGGAAGTGACAGCACCTCCTGGAACTGTGATTGGGTCAATAGAGCAACAGTGGAGCATATTGAAGCCAATCTTTGACATCAAGAATGCAGCTGGCGATGTAGTTCTCAAGATAGAAGGTCCAATATGTACATTTAGTATTTGTGGCGATGTAGAATTCAAGGTTAGTACATTTTTTAAGGATTGCAATACCATCTGTCTTGTAAATGGTGATCAGATGTGATTCCACTGTTTAAAACAGAATTTTAAATGAATGAACGTTGAAACCCAACAATTCAGTGTATTTAATACATCCTTCCACAGATCGCCAAGTTACAAATTAACATATTTATTATCCATCTACAGTAATTCTGCCCGAGGCCAGGTCCTTCACTGCAATCATAGCATTTCCATGCTATGCTTGCAGGTGTGGTAGCTTCCCGTTGCTTTCCACACCGGTGAAGGATGATGATGATGATGATAATGATAAGGATGATGTTGATGGCCATATGATTTCGGGGACCGTTTGGGCCTTAAAGTTTTCCTGACATTTGTCTTACAGGTGAGGAAAAACCTTGCCTGGAAAAACTGCCCCGACCGGGGATCGAACCCGGGCCCGCTGCGTGACAAGGCAGCACGCTACCTCGAGACCACAGCGGTGGACATATTTATTATAGTAATTTAAATTATATATCACACTATCATATCAATAATTCACATTTGTTGTTACACATGAATTCCACGTAAAATGGTTGGTTGGTTGGTTGGTATCTAATGTCGAGCACTTGATAATGAAATCATTCGCTCTCTTGCACTCCAATATTTAGCAGAAAGGCTGGTCTCTTCTACAAAAGCTGCGGAAAGGCTACTGTTTTTAACAGAGAGGAGACCCTTTAATTCCTTCCATCGAAGGCTTAAAGGAACCGACCTGGACAGTAACCTAGTGTCCAATCCCTCACCTTCTCGTGGTGCAGCTGTTAGTAATCATGCTTATGCATGATGAACGAAAGGGAAGGGCTACTCACCAACAAGCACTGGTCAGCTTGGTGAGTTTTTCTTTTTTGACCGAATTGGTATTACTTCTCCTCCCATACCAATTCCCTCTTTCAACTTTTCTATCCAGTCTCCCTTGACTGACCTCTTGTTTCTTTCGACCCTGATGGTATTAGAGTACTCGAGGCTTAGGGGTTCATTTCTCCTTCCTTCCTATACCTACTTTCTCTCAATGGGTGACGTAACCACCACATGTGGTGCCTACTACTAAACGGTTACAACTAGTTTATTGTACTCCAATTCCACGTAAAATTTGACACACACGTGACAGTAAAATTTTATCACCTCACCTCATATTCTTCGTTCTTCCTTCATATTATATTTAAATAAATAATACCTCTTAGTGTTAATTTCTAAAAAAAAAAAAGAAGGAGAAGATTATGAGGTGAGGTGAGGTGATAAAATTATATTGAAATGATATCTCATAACATTCATTCCTAAAAAAGTTTTTTCCTGCTTCCCAAAGTGGTATATGAACTATTAAAAAGATTTTTCAAGTGATTACTTCCTAAACAGTTGTAGAATATGAACAAACTTATATGTAGCAAAGAATTGTTGTTTAATAAATATTAATTAAATATGTCATATCTCACCTCCTATTTTGTGTCCTTCAAGCATGAAATTGCAGTTTTGAAGAGGAATCCCTTCCATCTTCACTCTTTATCATGACTCGAATTTTGGTCTAATTGATTTTTATTATATTTGAGTTGTGTTTTTGATTTTTATTAATTTTAATGTAATGTAAAATTCCCAATTAAATGTCTTCTTAATAAAGAAGCCACCATTTGCAAGATAGAAGCAATGGCTTCATAGCATTTGGTGAGTGGCATATATAAGAGAAAAATTTGCATTTAGATTGGAACTTGCTCAGGTAGCTCACTCAGGACGGCATTTGCCTAGAGTGCAAAAGGTCCTGGGTTCAAGCCCCAGTCTGAGCGTATAATTTGTATTAATTGAAAACATACTATTTTCCACAACTAATTTATGAAATATTATTTATTTTAATTAAAACT
Source organism: Diploptera punctata (assembly GCA_030220185.1). NCBI lineage: Eukaryota > Metazoa > Arthropoda > Insecta > Blattodea > Blaberidae > Diploptera > Diploptera punctata. The sequence continues at coordinate 1,856,539 of JASPKZ010000803.1, forward strand.
TTTACACCGCATAGAAGCATTAGTTGTTATATCAGTTACCTTTATTTTGTATAATTCCATCCATCCATAGTAATTCTGCCTGAAGGCAGGTCCTTCACTGCAATCATAGCATTTTCATGCTATGCTTGCAACTTTACTAGGGAATTGTAGGTGTGGTAGCTTCCCGTTGCTTTCCACACCGGTGAAGGATGATGATGATGATGACAATAATGTTAAGGATGATGATGATGGCCATATGATTTCGGGGACCGTTTGGGCCTTAAAGTTCTCCTGACATTTGTCTTACAGGTGAGGAAAAACCCCGATAAAAATCTCACCCAGAAAAACTGCCCCGACCGGGGATCGAACCCGGGCCTGCGTGACAAGGCAGCACACTATCTCGAGACCACAGCGGTGGAATATATATATATATATATATGTATGTATACACACGAGTAATTACAAAATACATCTTTTGGGTTTCATGTTCTAATAAACTTTAGTCACTAAGTAAAGTAAAGTGATCCCACAACAGGCCCGGAGGCCCTTGGGGTAGTAGGAGGTAAAGGCCCCCACTTTTTCTAGACAATCGGCACTTTATGTCAGCCGGGTTGTCAGCCCTGCGTGACGGCCGCCTTTACCCCCAGAACAAGCGTCTGGTACTCATTTCCGTTAGAGGGCCATAGTGCCACCAGAGGGTTTGGGTCAGTTTAAAAATCCTGACCCCAACGGGACTTGAACTCTCGACCCTCCGGTTGTAGCTCAGTGCCTTAACCACTACGCTACGGCATGCCCCCTTAGTCACTAAGTACCGGTATATAAAATAAAGGTAACTGACATAACAACTAATGCTTCTGCGTTGTGTAAGAGCCTTCTTCTTCTTCCAATGGCGCTACAGTCTGGGCCTAGTCCTCCTTGATGTGAGACCTCCAATCTTCTCTATCCAATGCTCTCTGTTGCCAGTTCCTACTTCAGGATTTGATGACAATCTTCCTACACTGAGACAATCCATCTTTTCTTAGGTTTTCCTACTGGTCGCTTCCTAAACATCTCCTCCATCATCACTTTCTTAGGTATGCATTCCTTATCCAATCTTTGAATGTGTCCAACCCATTGCATTTTTTCAAATTTCACAAGAGTTGATATACCAGGTTCCTTAAAAAAGGTATTAGATTTCCTTATTATACCTCATTCTCCATCTTGCATTCTCTTTTACTGGTCCATATATCCTTCTCAAAATCTTTCTTTCAAAGAGTTTTAAGTAAAATAAATAAAAGTTATTTTTATTAAATTAATATTAAGAAGCTAAAGCTATTACTATGATAGAAATAAGTAAGTCAATGAACACAATTAAATTGTTGTAAATCAATGGTAAAGAGAAAAAATTTTGCCTGAACCGGGAATCGAACCCCAAACCTTTAGCTTTCTGTGCTGATGCTCAGACCACTGACCTAATCCAGGCTTCATTCCCATCCAAGCAGAAATCCTTCCTTTACCTTACTCTACTGGGATTTGCTCAGTGGTCTGAGCATTAGCACGGAAAGCTAAAGGTTCGGGGTTCGATTCCCGGTTCAGGCAAAAATTTTTCTCTTTACCATTGATTTACAATAATTTAATTGTGTTTATTAATTTACTTATTTCTATCATATTAATAGCTTTAGCTTCTCAATATTAATTTAATAAATAATGCTATAGCTGTGTGGAGTCCCTTCATATCTTCTTCAGGTAGAAGCCATTCATTGTGTATTTGTGAATGATGATTCATTGCAATTGAATATGGGACCAGTAGAGTAAGGTAAAGGAAGGATTTCTGCTTGGATGGGAATGAAGCCTGGATTAGCTCAGTGGTCTGAGCATTAGCACGGAAAGCTAAAGGTTCGGGGTTCGATTCCCGGTTCAGGCAAACATTTTTCTCTTTACCATTGATTTACAACAGTTATTTGTTACATATGAGTTTGTTCATATTATTTATTTCATAGATTTTGAGATGTACGCGTTCAGTGGAATCGCTTTTAATAGTTCATAGCAGGGAAGAAACAGTATTAACTTTAACTGTTCATGTGTTTTATATAAATTTTTACTGGAACCTTCAGTTTTGCTGTTTTTAATTGCTAACGATTGAATTTTATAATTCCTATTTTGATAATGTCCCCAGATATTGTCCCAAAGGATGGAGGAAACCCAAGTTGGAAAAATGTCAAAACAATGGTCTGGTCTGTTGAGAGGAGGCATTCACGGATGCAGATTACTTTGCTAGAAAACTTCCCTATGGATCTCGATGTGCAGAATGAAAGCTCGTCGATGCCTTTGGTGTTCCTTGCTTTGTTTCCTCATGACAAGTACTATGTATATCCCATTCTATGGCCTTATTTGCTTTATCCTTCTGTTAGAATGTAATTATAGTAACAGTTGAAATGACAGACCATTTCTCAAGATGTCAGCCACAGTAGCTCAGGTGGTACCATGTTTACCTGTCCTATGACAAGTGGATCTGGATACGATACCCACTTGAGTTGAACATTTTGTTGTTGAAATATGTTAGTTCAAATATGTCAGGAACACATTTTTCTAACATTTTTAAAATCATAATAATTGTAATTTAATAATGGTAGTAATTAATAGGAAGGGACTTGAAGATATTATTGATAAAATAAAAAAAAATCTATTGTGTGACACTATTAAAAGAACTCTTAAAAATACAAGAAAAGAAACAAAAGTAATGGCTCTTCCTGTATTGATGTATGGATCAGAATGTTGGACGACCATTAAGGGCCGCATGCAAATGCATTAGTCTCTGGTGAGTTGAGTTTTCCGTGAGAACGTGCAAAGTTCGAATTAGCGAGTCCCTGACTGGTCATACATAAAAGTAGTTTTTTTTCGTAATATTGGCAAGAAATTACCTAGAATTCTCAGCGATAAAACCACTTCCATTATTTTCGTCTGCTAGAGGAACGCATTTATGCTTGCGTCCCCCAAATAATACCGTATACGACGATGTCTGCATCGTGCGATACTATGCCGATTCTCCTGCTCTTCCAGTTGAATTCTTTGGTAGACTCTATCAAATATCTCTTCTCCGTGCAGAAAAATCTGCTGTAGCTGCTCACGTTTGGTCAGAAAAACACAAAATACATGTAAACACAAAATTATTTAAACAATTAGAAAACACAAATGAATTCACCATATAGGAAAAAAAATCTACATACAGAAGAATAAGGAGAAGATTATGAATTTTGAAATTCCCGGAGAAGGGAACCTAAGTAGCAAGTTCATTGGACCACAGGATGAAGGAGGAGGAGTCAAGAATCAGGGCCAACAACTTGAGAGAAATCAGTCTGTAATTGCTGAAGATGGGGCTAACAAGCCTTGAAACAAATGTTCAACAAAAATAACTATACGAGGTAAGAATATACAGACCAAATAACTTAATTTTAAGTCTTATTTATTCATAGTTAAATATGGGCATGAATAAATTAATAAATGAATGGAGGAAAACACAACGAGGATATATACCCATCAATAGGAACCTCACAAACTCGATGCTATTCTTTTTGCAGACGATTTAGCTCTTCTGGCACTTTCTGAAAATGATTTGCAACGATCAATTTATAATTTACAAAAAATAGGTGCCAAATTTAATATGGAAATATCAATTAACAGAACTAAAATTATGGCATTTCATGGGAAGGACCCCATACAAAGTAAAATCTGTCTCCAGAAATAAAATTTTAGAGAGATCTAATCAATTTAAATATCTTGGATATTATCTCTCTATCTGGGATGAAAAGGATATCCCTGAAAAAGTTACTAGTTATAATAAAAGTTTGGGAATTATTAATCAAGTTATGAAACCATCCCTTGTACAAAAAAACACCAGATTTCGTTTATATAACACTTTGGCTAGACCAGTGTTGACCTATGGTAGTGAAGCATGGACACTAAAAAGACAACATGAAAGCAGAATAACGGCTTGTGAAATGAGATTCATGCGCAGAACAGCGGGTTACACCAGATGGGATCGGAAAAGGAACACCGATATCTTAAAAGAATTGAAGACTACGCCAATTTTGGAATATATTAAACAGTACCAACTAAATTGGAAACACCATCTTGAAAGAATGAGTTCAAATCGGATCCCCAAAGCTGTTTATAATTATATACCAAGAGGACGAAGATCACTGGGCCGTCCTATGAAACGCTGGAGGGAAAATTTTCTATAGGATCGTAACAGGCCTTGGCCTAATACTTGGAAGGAAGAAGAAGAAGAAGTTAAATATGGGAAATAACATTATGAGATTCTTAATTCGTAAATTGAGTCATTTTTTCACATCTTACCTCATATTTTATGTTTCTTTAAACACGGGAACTAGTTTTCAAGAGAACCATCTCTCTCATTTTCAACCGACATTATGACTACCGGATTTTTGTTAGAATCTCCATCAATAACGTTGCCATCTGGTGTTGATATGATGAACTTTGAGATGAGGTCACGTTCATCAGGAATCTCGAAATTCATGGATCTAAATTTGTTCTTCTGAATATATATCTTCTGCCAAATTGTCAATTTGGTGAAATTGAAATTTCAGCTATTGCAGCACATAGTTTATTGGAGAATCATAAAATTGAAAAAGAAGCCTAACTTTTAAAACATTTGGAAAAACCTTTAGAATTGACAATTTGGGAGAAGATATATATTCAGAAGAACACATTTAGATCCATGAATTTCGAGATTCCTGATGAATGTGACCTCATCTCGAAGTTCATCAAATCAACACCAGATGGCAACGTTATTGATGGAGATTCCAACGAAAAGCCAGTGGCCATAATGTCGGTTGAAAATGAATTATGGCAACCACAAGGTGCCCAAGCTGTGCAAAACATTTCTTCCACTTACTTGTGTTTTTCACACTTTTAACTTTACTATCTAACCTCTCTTGGTTAACTCTTGTTTTTTCGACGCCGACGCTATTAGGGCATCCAAGGGCTAGGGAGTCTTTTGTTTCTTCCATTTCTTCTTTCCTTTATTTTCTTTTCTTCTCCAGAAAAGCCTGATCAGAGGCTATAAGATGGCAGCCCCATCACTGGTCTTGCCTTCCTTTGGCCAGCAACCAATCGAAGGGACTATTATTATGCTTTCAAGTCTTATACGAGAATTTCCCTCACGCTGGAGGGAAAATTTTCTATAGGATTGTAACAGGCCTGGCCTAATACTTGGAAGGAAGAAGAAGAAGAAGAAAGAAACATAAAATATGGGGTAAGATGTGAAAAAATGACTCATTAATATACAAATTAAGAACCACATAATGTTATTTCCCATATTTTACTATGAAAACCTCTTCATGTCAGTTCTTATTGTATTTTTTTAAATTTGATCTCAATGTTCATCAAATCGGTACGAGATAGCAATTGGAAAGTTAGTGTTGACAGCGGAAGTTTGACATTTTGAGTTTTGGCTGAGGTTGGAAGGGATGCCTTTAGAAACCAGTTCAGTGAAAATTAGAAACTTTTATGAGGTGAGATGTAAAAATAATATCCAAATCATTTGTATAAATTTTTTATAAATTATAAATTCAATTTTTATACCGTGCATAATAGTGATTTGAGATTTAATCACATATTAAATTATTTTCAGTCTGATCATTTACCTCAATATTAATGTTGATTTGTTCTTGGACATGTTTCAAAACAATTTTTAATATTTCTGAAAATTGTGAAATTGAAAAATCTGCAATTGCTGCACATAGTTTATTAGAACATCATAAAATTGGAAGAGAAGCTAAACTTTTAAAACAAGTAGAGAAACCTTTGGAATTGACAGTTTGGGAAAAAATATACATTCAGAAAAACAAAAATAGATCAATGAATTTTGATATCCCTAACGAAATTACATTGATTTCGAAGTTCATAAATTCAACCATAGATGGCAGCACTGAAGATGGCGACAATAGAATAGTTGACGGCCGAAGAATTTCATCAGTGACGATGAACATGATTATGTTTGAAATCGCGATATCATGGAAGCATGAATCCTATGAGGTGAGTTGTTTAAACAATATGTTCTCCGATGAATTTTAATGATTATACCTCATAATGTTTACTTCCCAACATTAATTAAATATCAATCACATATATTGTACTTAATGCTGCTTGCCAAGGTAGTGCGTAATTTTAAAATTGACTACATTACTGCCATCTAGCTACTGTGTGCTGAATTAGTTTTGATGGAATGAGAATGTATGTTATGTTTACTGTCATTTACATGTATTGCATTTTAAATAGGATGTGATGTTCTTTGAGAAACGAGGTAATCAAGAAAGTGATCGCCCTGGAATGTTTTAGGCGAGATGATTTTGTTGTTTATTTTGGTATCATGAGGTAAGATTTTATGAACATGCTGATTGTGGGATGGTACTGGCTTATCACTAACCAGCACTCAACACTACTAACATATGGGTTTTATACAGGTATTTCCATATAAACCTTTACAATTTTATTGTAAAATACTTAACCCTGAGAAATTTCCCACAATTGCCCTATAATTTAAAAGAGATTGCCATTACTGATTTAGAAAGTTTTGTAGGTAGGAAATTGCCTCTGGTCCCGAGGGTCGCAGGTTCAAACTCGGCCGGGGTCGATGGATATTTTTAGGATGGAAAAATCCAAGGAGAGACTTTAAGCCGTGGGTCCTGAGTCTGAAGATTTTCAAGCTCGTAAAAGATCCTTAAGCCTGAATGAAAAGGCCTCTAAGCAAAATTTACCAAATTTTCCCGTCCTAGTATTACATTGGTTTGCTAGATGTCAGAACGCTGACCACGGACCACTCAAATGACATCTATACAAAAACAAGTGTAACTAAATTAGCATGGTTCATTCTTCCCTGTAGGAGGGAGCGCCTAAATCTCTGTTAAGAGAAACATGGGCTTAGAAGAAGAAGATATAGGTAGGAAATAACACAATGAGGTTTATTTTAATTTATGTTGAGTTGTTTTTGACTCACCTCATACTTCTTAACTCCCTCGCAGACTCGAGTTTCTTCACAGCATTGAGAATGTTACAAATGCAGTGAAGAAAATCAAGTTTGTGAGGGAGTTAAGAAGTATGAGGTGAGTCAAAAACAACTCAACATAAATTGATTTTGAACTTGTAACTTAATAAAATTATAAAGGTTTATGTGGATTATCCTGTAGATTTTCAAAAGTTTACGTTTGAGGTAAGATAGAAAAAGTGAAGATGAACTTGATTTTCATGCCAAAAATCTTACAGTTTCACCATTTACATTGCTCCTAGTAGATAAATAGTTACCATGCTCACCCTGAGAGTTCAAACCTGGATGGGGTTAATGGATTTTTAGGATGGGAAAATCCAAGGGACAAATCCTCCAGGAGGGACTTTTAGCTGTGGATCCCAAACTGAAGATTTTCAGGCTTATAAAAGAGCCTTTACTAGATTGGAAGATTCATAACATCCCACTTGATGTGAAAACAGATCAAAAGGCCTAATTTCATGAAGTAGAAGAAGAAGAAGTAGAAGAAGAAAAAAGAGCCTAAAAAAATCCTGAGCAAAATTTGTAGACCCTCTTCCATCTGAGTAATACCTTAGTTTCCTACTAGATGTCTCCTTGAGGCAATACACTAACCGTGTCACTCATTGACATTTGTAGGGAAATAAGTATGACTAATTTTTTTTTCATCAATATTTAAAGTAAGTGTAAGTGACACTATGAGGTGTCCTCTATGGTATCTTTACCTTGTCGTGGTGGAGTGGCTTACGTGCTTAAATGATCCTGAGAACTATGTCGGTGATAGCATTGCTGCCGATAGAGTTACCCATGCCAGACTGGTCGAAGGCAATAAGCCAGATGAAAAAAGTACCTTGGTCGAAAGAGTGACAATCTTTCACCGTAAAAATACAACCGTCAAGAAATGTGGACATGGATTCAACTGTGGTAAAATTTTTTGGAAGTCAAATAGTCCCCCATGCGATTCTCCAGGTGGGGACTACTTCAGGGAACCCATGCTAAAGGCTCAAACATAGGGACATATTCCTAGGAACATGGAATGTTAGGACTTTATACAATAGCGGGGCACTAGAGGTATTAACCCATGAATTAGATAAATCGCCCTTGGATATAGTCGCTTTACAGGAAGTTAGATGGCTAGGAGAAGTTAGTTAGGAATCAGGAAGCTTTGCATTATACTATGCGGGAGCAGAAAGACCTGAATTTGGAACGGGTTTTTTAGTCCGAAGGAGGATCCTATCCGCTATCCGAGTAACAGTTAAGTCTCATAGACTGCGATGGGCAGGACATGTGGCACGAATGGGGAATGAAAGACGTGCATGGAAACCTCTTGTAGGAAAACCAGAGGGAAAATGCCCAGTTGGTAGACCAAGAATGAGGTGGGAGAATAACATTAACTATGATTTGAGGGAAGTAGATTATACAGGGGAAGACTGAAAAACATTAGATCAGGATAGGGATGTTTGGAGAGCTTATGTCTGTGTGGACATGGATCTATGGATATGATAGTGCCAGTGAGGGAAGCACCCATGTTCCTGCACGGCATGAATGAGGTTCAATCAAGTGGATGAACTGTTCATCCAAAACAGAAAACTGTTGATAACACATTGATATAAAAAGAGTATAAAAGAAAGGTCGAAGAACAGAAGAGTGACCTAGACTCCTATAGTAAAATGCACGAACAAAGCAGTTCGTCATAATGGCTTCAGGGAGTCATTTGCCTACAATTATTGTACATTAAACGACGAGGAATTTGTACTCAACACTGGAGTAAGACAGGGATGTGGACTTTCACCGGTGCTTTTCATTATATACATGAATAAATTAATAAACGAATGGAGGAAAACACAACGAGGATATATACCCATCAATAGGAACCTCAAACTCGATGCTATTCTTTTTGCAGACGATTTAGCTCTTCTGGCACTTTCCGAAAATTATTTGCAACGATCAATTTATAATTTACAAAAAATAGGTGCCAAATTTAATATGGAAATATCAATTAACAAAACTAAAATTATGGCATTTCATGGGAAGGACCCCATACAAAGTAAAATCTGTCTCCAGAATAAAATTTTAGAGAGATCTAATCAATTTAAATATCTTGGATATTATCTCTCTATCTGGGATGAAAAGGATATCCCTGAAAAAGTTACTAGTTATAATAAAAGTTTAGGAATTATTAATCAAGTTATGAAACCATCCCTTGTACAAAAAAACACCAGATTACTTTGGCTAGACCAGTGTTGACCTATGGTAGTGAAGCATGGACACTAAAAAAAAACATGAAAGCAGAATAACGGCTTGTGAAATGAGATTCATGTGCAGAACAGCGGGTTACATCAGATGGGATTGGAAAAGGAACACCGATATCTTAAAAGAATTGAAGACTACGCCAATTTTGGAATATGTTAAACAGTACCAACTAAATTGGAAACACCATCTTGAAAGAATGAGTTCAAATCGGATCCCCAAAGCTGTTTATAATTATATACCAAGAGGACGAAGATCACTGGGCCGTCCTATGAAACGCTGGAGGGAAAATTTTCTATAGGATCGTAACAGGCCTTGGCCTAATACTTGGAAGGAAGAAGAAGAAGAAGGAATTTGTACTTCCATGATGCTTTTGTTTGTGCTGAGAACTATATCTTATTAGTGCTTCTAAGAGTGAAATGCATGCTATTATGCATTGCAGGGACTCTTGTCATCCCAACTCCTTTAAAAAAACATTAAACTGAAAATATATAAAACTATTATTCTACCAGTTGTATTATATGGACGCGAAACATGGACTCTTACTTTAAGGGAGGAAAGAAACATAACTTAATAAGATTATGAGTATTTGAGAATAAAGTTCTTAGTAAAATTTTTGGACCAAAATGAATGAACAGACATGTGAATGGAGAAAACTACATAATAGTGAACTAAATGGTCTTTATAGGAAGCCAGATATAATAAGAACAGTTAAGACTTGTAGACTGGCGATGGGTAGGACATGTAGCATGTATGGGGGATGAAAGAGGTGCATGGAAGCTTCTTGTAGAAAAACCAGAGGGAAAACGCCCAGTTGGCAGACCAAGAATGAGGTGGGAGAGTAACATCCATGATTTAAGGGAAATAGATTATACAGGGGAGGATTGGAAAACATTAGCTCAGGATAGGATGTGTGGACAGTTTATATCCGTGTGGCCATGAACCTAAGGGATCGATAGAGCCAGTGAGTTACTTAGTTAACAGTGAAATGGCAGATGTGCAAGATTTTTGGCATGTAAAGTGTGTTCTTCTATCTTCCTTGAAACATTGTAAACAGACTTTTGAATTATCCTATATATGAAATTGATGTTTTAGAAAGCATGTTATTAATCGTATAGTATATCTGGATTGGAACTAAAAATTATATTATTTATGCATGTAAGGTTATGGATATATATTATACTATTATAATGATATTGTGAAAAGAAAAATTGTCTGAACCAGGAATCGTACTGTGGACATCTCCTTCTGCGTAGGAGTGTGCAGCCCACTACACCATTCTAAATTTGGTACAAACATTAACAATTCTTTCCACATATACAAATGTATAATTCTCGTTTCGTCCGCTGCCAGGTAGGTGTCACTACCATCGCCTAGGCCCATAGAGAAACTTCGAATAGAGGGGAAACTGAGTACAGTGACATCTAAAAAATTTCGGTCGTTTACGATGAACTACAATGAGCAAACTACAATGGTAACGCTGTTTCATAGTAACAGAATATGTAACTAAATAAAACAAATGCAAGGCACACGGCGTCGTTCACGGCGTGTTTAACGGTGTTCACTCGGGATTATGGGAAGTTAGCCATTTTGTAAATTTAAATTTTTAACTGCTATCCTTTCGTTCTATGTAGACGGTACTGTAAATTATCGAAAGTTAAAATCATTACTTAGATTTTATTTTACTCTAATTTGTAAGTAAATTCAAGCTTGTTTACATTTTTAATGTGAATCTATTTTCAAAGATAAACCTACTAGAAGTGATAAAATTCTAAGATTTGTTAGGTTAGGAAGAGTGATGTTAGTGTACAGCCATTTCTAATAAACATTTTAAAAATGTGACTTTATAATGGACAGATGTACGACATGGCTAAGGTTATTTAATAAATATTGTATAAAATATGTATGTGAGAATAAGGGGGTAGGTCAATTGTACATATTTATTAAAAGAGCTCATAATGCACGTTTTAAAATTTTAATAAACGAAAATAAATTAACATGTTTTATTTATTTCCATTCTTCCTTTCTGTTAAAATTAAAGAAAATCTGTAGGTCTGAGAGACTGGGTATACATAATTCCACAATTTAAGATTAATTAATACGTTATTTATTCCTATAAAAGTTAAATTCCATGATTATTCACCAGATGGCGTTATATAATTATAATTCATAATTTTACCACCAGGCGGTGCTGAATTTCATATTAGTACCAAAAAAAGAACCGAAAAAAATTAGGTGTCGTTAGTTGTATTACACTAGCGCCGCCTGTGGCATGTTGCGCAACTTGCCTACTTTCTTCTCTGGTACTCTGTGGCCTAGGCCCGGCTTCATTTAGAAGTATCTATATTTGAGAATTTTACACCACCACTTTTATAAGCAGTAAACGATGTTATTTAACATTTTCCAATACTGTTATTTTAAGACAGTTCCAATAATGGATCATATTATAATATTATAGTGGATTGTGAAAAGGTCCACGGTTCGATTCCTGGTTCAGACATTAATTTTTCTTTTCACAATATCATTATAATATTATAATGGAACTGTGTTAAAATAACAGTATTGGAAAATGTTAAATATATTATACTTATAAAATGAACTTAACATTTTTTTTAGTTAATGAGGTAAGATGCAACAGACCCACCTTATTGAATAACAATTTTCAACTAGTATTTGTTACTAGTCTTTAGTGAGAGGTGCTTTCTAACCACAAGATTTACTGTTGCCATATTTATAATCTAAACACTAAATTTAGATTAAGGTAATGTAAGAATCATACTAATTTGTTTTACAGCATGGATACAAACAATCTGCATGCCACTGGGCCAATTAAATGTAATAATACATTTATTATGTAATCATCATTTTTTTTCAGGTTCTGCACTTGATTCTTCATGTTTTGCATGAAGAAACAAATTTATTTTCATTTATTATCTTCATTTTATTTTCATTTACTTTATCAATTGCCTTATATTGATATATAATAATCAAAAACTCTTATACGAGAATTTCCCATAAGGGAAAATTTTCTATAGGATCGTAACAGGTCTTGGCCTAATACTTGGAAGGAAGAAGAAGAAGAAACTCATGAGTCAAGATTTTATAAAAACTGAGATATTGAAGTTAAAACAGTTAATATGTAGAGATCCGTGAAAGTGGTTTTATTTTTAGAGAAAATTTGTTTTAAAATTTCAAGATTTTGATGTTATTGGGAATTTGGTGGTATTATTAAAAAATTGTAAATTGGAGTCGTTTTAATCCTAGTCTAGTATATTAAACACAATAAGAATGATATAATCAGTTGGTTATGGTGGTCATTTTGAATAACTGTCATAACCAGAGTGGTCATGACCTGGAAATAGTCCCACTTTTTTTGTTTTTTTTTCATATTTACGAGTAAAATAAAATAATGATAATTACAACTCGCACCTAAATTCATTTGATATAACATTTCATGAGTATTTTTTGCATTTAAGTAGTGTTAAAGTGGGTAAATACATTTCTGATCAACTTCCACGGCGCCGAATGACTTAATTGGATTATCCGTGTTTTCCGATTTTCCGTGCATCTCTCGTTCCCAATTAACATGGATGCCCTCAGGGGTCCTCATCTAGGGGATATGTGGATGGCGACCACAAGGTGCCCAAGCTGTGCAAAACATTTCTTCCACTTACTTGTGTTTTGCACTCTTTTAACTTTACTATCTAACCTCTCTTGGTTAACTCTTGTTTTTTCGACCCCGACGCTATTAGGGCATCCGAGGGCTAGGGAGTCCTTCCTTTCTTCCATTTCTTCTTTCCTTTATTTTCTTTTCTTCTCCAGAAAGCTTGACCAGAGGCTATAAGATGGCAGCCCCATCACTGGTCTTGCCTTCCTTTGGCCAGCAACCAATCGAAGGGACTATTATTATGCTTTCAAGTCTTATATGAGAATTTCCCATAAGGGAAAATTTTCTATAGGATCGTAACAGGTCTTGGCCTAATACTTGAAAGGAAGAAGAAGAAGAATCAGGAGTTTGCTGTATCAAATTTCATTGTGACAATAAATAGCCTCATTTGTAATAGCAGGATATCTAAGAACAGATTGCAGTTAGGAAGTTTATGAAATGCACTTCAGTATCCGTTGCAACTCAAATTTTATGATAATTTTGTGCAAAACAGTTGTGAGAGAATTTATGCTAGTCATATGTTTTTATCGTGCTTAATTATCAAACACATGTTATGCAAGATTAAGAAAAGTGCTTGAAAGATATATAATGTGTACTGTGGCATAACTGTTGCAAGCTTTTAGCAAACAATTGCATAAATACATAATTAATAGCAATTACATGTATGTTAAATATGGTATGGCTTATTACATAGTACTAGAAAGCATGAATTAGCATAAAGTTTTATGTACATGGTGTAAATGAATTAATGACTCTAGTTAGTGATTAATGTTAAAATTCATCGGAGAACATTTTGTTTAAACAACTCACCTCACAGAATTCATGCTTCCATGATACTGCGGTTTCAAACACAGTCGTGTTCATCCTCAGCCATAACTCCAACTGACGAAATTCTTCAGCTGTCAACTGTTCTATTGTTGCCATCTTCAGTGCTGCCATCCATGGTTGAATTTATGAACTTCGAAATCAAAGTAATTTTGTTAGGGATATCAAAATTTATTGATCTATCTTTATTTTTCTGAATGTATATTTTCTCCCAAACTGTCAATTCCAAAGGCTTCTCTATTTGTTTTAAAAGAGAAGCTAAACTTTTAAAACAAGTAGAGAAGCCTTTGGAATTGACAGTTTGGGAAATCAATGAATTTTGATATCCCTAACGAAATTACTTTGATTTCGAAGTTCATAAATTCAACCATAGATGGCAGCACTGAAGATGGCGACAATAGAACAGTTGACGGCTGAAGAATTTCATCAGTCGGAGTTATGGTTGAAGATGAACACGACTGTGTTTGAAACCGCGGTATCATGGAAGCATGAATTCTGTGAGGTGAGTTGTTTAAACAAAATGTTCTCCGATGAATTTTAATGATTCTACCTCATAATGTTTACTTCCCAAGATTAATTTAATATTGTGATTAATGTATTTAATTAATGTATTTAAAGTTCAACATTTTTTTCTTTCAGTATTTCTAGGGTTTTGATGGTCAAATTGGCATGGATATACACTAGGACATTGTGCATTCATTTATATAAGACACAATTTATTGGTTTTTGTTTACTCACTTTTTTAAGGAATTAACACTATGAGGTATATATGAATGAGTTGGAGAAAATGTTTTTATCTCTCACCTCATAAAGTTGCATGTTTTCACGATAACGATTTCAAAAGTATAAGAATCAAATGAATCGTGAATTCTTCTTACCTCATATATCTATGTTTTTTTTAAACACAGCACTGCGGTATCAAGAAAACATCTTTTCCATCCTTTGTTTAAAAAAAAACATATATATATGAGGTAAGAAGAATTCACGATTCATTTGACTCTTATTAAGAAAACCTCATAATAGTGGAATGCAGGCTTTCACGGCCGGTAATCATGGTAGTAAAAGATTCTGGGCTATGTGGCCGTGGTCTATAACTGGCGTTTCTTCCAGACGTTTCTCCCTCAACTGCGGAGGGCATCTTCAGTGGCGAGCGCTACAAGCTGTTGTTTTCCTGTCGCAGACTCGACTGCGCAGTCGAGTCTACGACAGGAAAACAACAGCTTGTAGCGCTCGCCACTGAAGATGCCCTCTGCAGTTGAGGGAGAAACGTCTGGAAGAAATGCCAGTTATAGACCACGGCCACATAGCCCGGAATCTTTTACTACCAAACCTCATAATGTTAAAATTCTAAAATTTTTTATACTTTTGAAACCGTTATCATGGAAACGTGTAACTTTATGAGGTGAAATTTAAAAACTTTTTCGTCATAATTAAATAAACCTCATAATAAGAATGAAATGAATCGTGAATTCCTCTTACCTCATACTTCTATGTTTTTTTAAACACAGCACCGCAGTATCAGTGAACATCTTCACCATCGTCAATTGTTTTCACGACTGCATAGAGTTAGATACAACAGAAAATTATACAAAGAAGTATCGAAACTAGACCGGCCTCATGGGCTAGTGGTCAGCATTTCTGACTACATTTCATGAGGGCTTGGGTTCGATTTCTGGTCAGACCATAGAATTTTTTTCTGAAAGGGAATTATTCCTGTGGTTGCCCATGTTTTAGAATTTAGGTTAAGGACTCTCCTGGCATTTCATTATCATTCATCATCCATCACATCAACGGGTAAAGTAACTCCGCCTTCCAGATGCCCCAACCTAAGAAATGAATTACAATTCCACCAATGCCAGGGGGGAAAGCCAGAAATGTCATAAAAGACAACTTGGTGCATTGGACAAAGAAAAAGTGTACCGAAAGCAGTCTTTGAGAAATCTACAATTATGAAGTGGAGTATTAAATCTAACTCATTTTTTTTTTAATTTTCTATTTCTCCATTTTTAACATGTCTAAGGTGTTCTTTCAATCTTATATTCAAGTTCCTTTTTGTTTTTCCAATGTATATTTTTTCACAATCTTTGCAATCAGTTTGATAAATCCCTGATTTGTTGTCTTCATCAATCTTTTCATTTTTGTTGTTTTTTAATTAATTTATTCAAACTGTAATCATTTTTTGGTGCTAATTTATTGTTAAATTTGCTGAAAATTTTTTGGAACTTATTAAATACTAAAGGATGGTATATAAATTTTCTGAATTTTTTTACCAATTTCTTTATCTGTCTGAAAGAGTACTTTCATTTATCACTTTTTGTTTTCTTTATTTATTTTCTTATGAATCATCTTTTTCTCAAAACTATTCCCTTTTGCTATTAAATAAAGCATATCTAATTATACACCTTTGGCTTTCTAGGCCAATGCTTTACCACTGAGATACCCTGAGAAATTCCATTCTAAACGCAAATTTTTGTCTTATACACTGTTAATTCCTGAGCGGCGAATACTACGAGCATTTGCTCGATCATGCGAATGGCTTGTTTAAGAAGACATTTATTGGGAATTTAAACACTACTTTATAAAGCCATCTTTGGATGTTTTTATTATTAATTTAACACTTCTCACTGAAGGATAAATTATATTTGAAGAGAAAAATTACAAGCTCAGACTGGGATTTGAACCCAGGACCTTTGGCTTTCTAGGCCAATGCTCTACACTGGGCTACCTGAGAAACTCCATTCTAAATTGCAAATTTTTCTTTTATAGACTGTTAATTTTTCTCTTCAAATATAATTTACCCTTAGTGAGAAGTGTTAAATCAATAATAAAAACATCAAAAGAAGCCCTACTGGCTTTATAAAGTAGTGTTAAATTCCCAATAAATGTTTTCTTAAACAAGAAGCTGCTATTTGCGTGATCGAGCAAATGCTCGTAGCATTCAGCGATCGGGAATTAACAGTATATATGAAAAAAAATTGTGTTTAGATTGGGGTGCCCAGATAGCTCAGCAGTAAAGCATTGGCCTAGAAAGCCAAAGGTCCTGAGTTCAAACCCGAGTCTGAGTGTATAATTTTTCTTATTAATTAAATAAAAACAAGACTTAGTTTTATTTGATTTTCATATTTATTAAGATATATTCAGTGACAGCTGTTTCAGTACACTGTACCTTCTTCAGACATGTTAACAAATTATGAATCGTGTTATTATAGTACATATCAAGTGTTCTATGCAACAATACAACAATAATTTATTTAAATTTTTTAATTTAACAAAGGTGATTCATTCAAATCAAGTTGAGAATTTAACAGTTTATTACTACTTTTCAATTTATTTATTTCTACATCCTCCAAAAAGTCCAACTTCTTACCCTTATCACAAACATGTAAAATTTCAAAATTTGGATCGAAACAATGATTAAATTGGAATAGATGGTTAGCATCAAATATAATTTATCCTTCAGTGAGAAGTGTTAAATTAATAAAGAAAACGTGAAATCATAACTAAATTAATTTGGGTAAGAATATGTTGCTAGGGAGCACCCATGTGGGATGTACACTTCTACTTTCTGCTTCATTAGGTGCAATACTTTTGAGAGAGGAGATTGCCAATTTATATTTCTACTTGTGTGCAATGTATAATTAATTTAAGTTATTCATGTATTTTATGTCTTTCGGGCTAAGTGGCCGTGGTCTGGTTTTATTAAAACTCGACGTTTCGTCTACTACTGCTGTAGACATCCTCAGGAGATTCTGCATGTTCTCTTTGACTTCTTAACTCTTCAAATGTCGGCTGAAGACTGGCTGTGTGTTGGAAATCGTGTCCTTATTTATAGTTGAGTATTGTGTGGTGATGTTTTCTACACGGTCCGTTACTTTGGAGCTATTTTACTGATTGGTTGTCACTGGCGTAAGTCATGGGTTTTATTCTCGTGTTATAAATGTCGAGTTTTAATAAAACCAGACCATGGCCATTTAGCCCGAAAGACATAAAATACATGAATCAAAACCTGCAGTGTAAGTCTACAATTTTACATAATTTGAGTTATGTTCTGTTTTTGTTTAGGACTACATGTTCTTTGAGAAACAAGGAAATCAAGAAAGAGATGGAATTGGAATGTTTTAAAAGAAACTGAAGAGAACCTGCTAGCTTTGCCTCACTTTTCTACAGCAGTCAATGCACATCTGAAATCATATAAGTATATACCTGTATTGAAACAAACATATAAATGATATATTTACAAGTCTTTGGCCCTGAGTTCAGGGATTTATGTTAATTTTGTGGATTGTTACATGGAATCAGAGTCTGTTTTTAGCTGTAAACAATATTTATGCTGTTGTTGAGAATGTGTTGCGACTATTGAGAGAAACAATAATAATAATGATAATAATAATAATAATGAAATTATGTAAGTAGTCAGAACTCCACTGGACTTGTATTTATCTTGGGAAAGAACCATAGAGGTTTGAAGTGCTCGCGTGACTGCAATAAGCATATCAAAGTCATATAATAAATTGTTTATTTTTTATCATTTCACTCACCTCATACTTCATAACTTCTTGCAGACCTAGGTTTCATCACAACATTTGTGACATTCTCAATGCTGTGTCACGTTCACAACTGACGTCCAACGGCCTTCTATCCTGCAGACTGACCTCCGCGCCATCTGATGGCTGACCGACGAATTTCCTAATCAGTCCTCTCTCCTTATAACCGGGTACAACTATGAATTTTGAAATACCCGGTTATAAGGAGAGAGGACTGATTAGGGAATTCGTCGGTCAGCCATCAGATGGCGCGGAGGTCAGTCTGCAGGATAGAAGGCCGTTGGACGTCAGTTGTGAACGTGACACAGCATTGAGAATGTCACAAATGTTGTGATGAAACCTAGGTCTGCAAGAAGTTATGAAGTATGAGGTGAGTGAAATAATAAAAAATAAACGATATTAAAAAACCTCATAGTGTTATTTCCTATATACATAACTTCATATAATAAAGTTTGGAATTTTTACATTATGAGGTTTTCATAATAAGAATCAAATGAATCGTGAATAATTCTTGCTTCATACATCTATATTTTTTAACATAGAACTGCAATATCGGGAAACATCATTCCCATTGATGATGGCCATATGATTTCAGGGACCGTTTGGGCGTTAAAGTTTTCCTGACATTTGTCTTACAGGTGGGGAAAAACCCCGATAAAAACCTCACCCAGAAAAACTGCCATGACCGGGGATCGAACCCGGGCCTGCTGCGTGACAAGGCAGCACGCTACCTCGAGACCACAGCAGTGGACTTTAACAGTGTAGAATCTATAAATGTAGGATTAATTTCAAATGTACAATGACTAATATAATGTTAGACAATTTCATATATTATGCTATGAAAAAAAGTGCCATAAAAGAAAAAAAAAGATATTAAAATCATTAAAAAAAATTTTTTAATATAAAAATAACATTAAATCACATTACAATAAACAAGAACTTCACGAACCATTTGAAATGGGTTTGAGGACCGCATGTGGTTATTGCAAATGTTAAAATTTTAGTTTGGATAACTTGAGACGACCCTTCATCTAAATACCAGTCAAATCTGTTTTATTGCATATCTGACTATAATAAGAATCAAATTAATCATGAATTCTTCTTACCTCATACATCTATGTTTTTTTTAAACACAGTACCACAGTATCAGAGAAATATCTCCTCCATCGTTAGCTGTTTTCATGACTCAATTTTTTCTTTTGCCCGTAATTATCCAAACTGCCATCTGGTGTACTTTTGAAGGAGTAATTTTCTGAACTGCCATCTGGTGTATTTTTTGAAGAACTTTGTAATACACCAGATGGCAGTTTAGAAAATTACTCCTTCAAAAGTACACCAGGTGGCAGTTTGGATAATTACTGGCAAAAGAAAAAAATTGACAGTTGTGAAAACAGCTGACGATGGAGAAGATATTTCTCCGATACTGTGGTGCTGTGTTTAAAAAAAAAACATAGATGTATGGGGTAAGAAGAATTCACAATTCATTTGATTCTTATTAAGGAAACCTCATAGTGTTAAAATTTCCATATTTATTATACAGAGTGATTCAGAAATATGCCTATACGTTTGATTGCATTTTGTGACGAAAATATTATCATTAAAGGAAATATGATGTCATCATTGGAAAGGGAATCCTTCAAATTAGAACAATAGAACAAAACTAAACAAATCACTGCTCACGTGCAGCTTGGCAGGTTCATTTTTGTGGGCTAGTGTCGAACGCCTCCACAATTCTCTTCGTTGTTTCTGCATCCGTGCTAATGCGAGGCCTTCCAGGAGGTTTGATTTTCTGCATCCTTCCCGTTTCCATCAGTCGTTTTCTCCACTTCCCCACAGTCGACGGCTGCAATGCTACGTTAAACTAACGTCTTGCCCGTCTTGCGGCCTCATGATCATTAGCATACGTTATTGTCCATGAAGCAATTGTAATTTGCTGTTGCATATTCAATGCCATTTTGACTAATGATGTAAGTTCTACACTGTTTTGTTTTATTCCATTGTTGTAATTTGAATAATTGCCTTTCCAACGGTAATTTCATATTTCCTGTAATGGTAATATTTTCATTACGCGACGCGATCAAACGTATAGCCATATTTATGATTCACCCCGTATTAAAAAAAAGTATATCTGACTACTTACAATATTTTATAATTGGATTCTACGGTTGTTCCTCATTTTTTATTGAAGAATAATAGTATCTATATTCACTTACTATAAGGTTACCATAAATTGATATGGCAGCAAAATAATTAAATGTTACTATTTTAATAATTTGGGTAATTATATGGAAATGCTCTTCTGTAGATGAATTGTTTGATTGAGTGAAACTGGAATGCATTTAATTATCTTGGCTTCAATCTAAATTTTTGAAAATTTTGTGCATTTTTGGAAATACCAAAAACCTCAAATTATTCAATTTCTTGAACGATTATTCAATTTTGGTAATAAAAGATTCCGGGCTATGTGGCCGTGGTCTATAACTGGCGTTTCTTCCAGACGTTTCTCCCTCAACTGCGGAGGGCATCTTAAGTGGCGAGCGCTTCCAGCTGTTGTTTCCCTGTCGTAGACTCAACTGCGAGTTTCTCCCTCAACTGCGGCATCTTCAGTGGCAAGCGCTTCCAGCTGTTGTTTCCCTGTCGCAGTCGAGTCTACGACAGGGAAACAACAGCTGGAAGCGCTCGCCACTGAAGATGCCCTCCGCAGTTGAGGGAGAAACGTCTGGAAGAAATGCCAGTTACAGACCACGGCCACATAGCCCAGAATCTTTTATTACCATGATTACCGGCCGTGAAAGCCTGCATTCCACGATTATTCAATTTATCTCCAATACTCTTAGTCCTTAACCTTCATTTGACCTCCTTAATAATTTAAAATAAAAATTACAATCTGTTATCATTTCTTGAATACAAGACTCCTAGTAGAAGAGAGTTTATCATTTTTAGCAGAATCAGGGTACAAGAAGAAGAAAAGTGTTTTTATTTGTTTTGTTCTGAGGTTTTATAGTGTCTGTTATTTTCCTGTGCCTATTTTTTAAGATTCTATAACCAAGCTCCCATTCCTTTTCTATTTTTCCTTTAAGCTTCCTTCATCCATTGATCTGAATGCTCCATATGCCCATATAAGTTTTTGTCTAACATAAAATTTATAGGAATTCACACTTACTTACTCACTGGCACTATCAAACCCGTAAGTTCATGGCAGCATGGACATAAGCTCTTCATACATCCCTATCCTGAGCTAATGCTTTCCAAACATTCCCTGTATAATCTACTTCCCTCAAATCATAGTTATTAGAATGTTATTCTATCTCATGCTTCGTCTACCAACTGGGCATTTTCCCTCTGGTTTTCTTACAAGAAGCTTCCAAGCACCTCTTTCATTCCCCATTTGTGCTGCATGTCCTGCCCATCTCAGTCTACGATATTTAACTATTATTATATCTGGCTTCCTATAAAGACCTTGTAGCTCAATGTTATGAAGTTTTCTCCATTCACCTGTCTAGATGCAACTAATTTATTTGGGGTTTAAGTTTATAAACAGGATGTTAAGATACACGAGTATTGTTGGGTTTTTAATTTAAGATGTTAATTATAAATTTTTTTCCTGGTAAGTCAGTCGTCCGCAACGAAATTAATAAAATTGTTCAAGTTATTCCGATATGTTTAATAATTTAGTTGAGGATGACTGACTTACCAGGTAAAAATTTTATAATAAACATCTTATTACATAACCTCAACAGTGCTTTAATATGAATTTCAAAAGTGTTGATTAATTTAAGAAGTTAAACAAATTTTACTAAAGATAGTAGTAGTAGGACTTTATTAGACAAAAAGTAAGATATTTACAATATTATTTACAAATATGGGTCGCACGGGCAGTAAGCCGTACGTGCTGTTGACAGTCCGTTACAATAAAGTAATAATTGGTAATAGTGTAAAGAAAAACAAAAAAGAAAACAATAATATTACAATTACATAAATAAAACACAATAATATTACAATTACATAATAATACAATAACATTATACATTAATTAAGTTATGTATAATTATTAAGAATTAATGGTATTGCATTTTAATAACATGTATTTATTTATGACTGAGTGTTGTTTTTATTTTCTGTGTTTTGTCCAGAAATTTACCGAAGTTTATCCAATTTTCTGGATTTACCATTAACTCGTAGCATGCCAATCTTTCCTGATTTGAATTTAGAAATCTTTCCGGTAATAACTGACGTCTCCAATATTCTAAATCATCACACTTTCCTAATATATGTATCTCGTCTTCCAAGCTCCCGCACATTGGACATATTCGCATATCGTGATCGTCGCTATTTTTTTTAGAAATTTCCATGCCCCTAGCCTAAATTAAGCAAGCCCTGATCTCTCTTTAAATCCTAGGTAAGATTCTTTTCCCCAAACGTGTTTTATGTGTCTTTGTAAATACAGTGTACTAAAGATAGCATATCTCTCATGAAAGGCCACTTTTTGATAGAGGTTTAAAACTCGTCACTAAAGTGACAAAAAGGTATGAAAAACTTCACTTTTGTTTTTTTCTGTATTAATCTCTATCAGTTTTTCATATACAATGTTTAAATTATGTACTGAATATTGAAGATTATCTTCATTAGTTGAGAAGATCCTTTCTATATAATTACTCAAATTATTATATTAAATAAGAGTGAAATGGTGTTAACACTGTGTGTTGAATTTATAACATAATGCATATGATTTATTAGTGTTTCTATAAAAACTATATGAAAACAATAATGTTATGGACTCCTGAGAAATGAGTCCAATGAAATAGTGACTATATGAGTTTAAAATACAAATCTATATAGGGTGGAAGTTATATATGTGGCAGATTTTAAGTATGGATTCCTTGCGATAAGTATAGTAAAAAAATAATTAAATTAATGTTTTTATTACCTCACCTCATATCCTTTTTCTTCTATACTGCAGTTTCGGAGCTTATCTCCATCGTCAGTAGCCTCTGGTCGACCGGTGTTATGTCGTTTCTTGGCGGTTTCCTTCTTACTTCTATCGGTGGATCGATGAACCTCTGGATCAGGTCAAAATTTGCGGGAGTTTCAAAATTGATGAGTTTGTCTTTTTTGTTTTTTTGGATATGGATTTTTTCCCAGACGTTTTTTTGGATATGGATTTTTTCCCAGACAAATTTATGGTTTTCTCATAAAAAAATATTAGTACAGTAAAAGCTCCTTATTCACAGTTCTCTTATTTGTGGGTTAAAAAAAATTGCGACACAGTTCCTGTATTTGCGGCTAAAAAATTTCTTTATTTGCTGATCCAGTCGGTATATTAGAAGGATTAGCATCCTTTATTAATGCATTGGCAACTTTTTTTTACTGCAGGCATGTGCCAAGGTGGCTTTTACTAAGAGCGATTCAAACAAAATGGACAAATTAATATCAAAATAAAACAAATCTTATTGTCACAAAGCCTAAAGTTCATTGTTAAAAGCCATTGCCACCCTATTTCACGTGCTGCTATGTCCTTTATGAATGCCACTCTCATCACGGTCAGTGTTTTATTGTTTCAATTTGTCATTCGTTGGAATAATTTTGATTGAATAACATGTGTCTCTTCTACTTTGTTGCCAATTTATAATGTTGAGTAAAAGTAAAGAAAATTAGTTACGAAGCAGAAAAAAGTAGTCTAATCAAATGGTAAAGAGAAAAATTTATGCCTGAACCGGGAATCGAACCCCGAACCTTCAGCTTTCCGTGCTGATGCTCTAACCATTGAGCTAATCCAGGCTTCCTTCCCATCCAAGCATAAATCCTTCCTTTACCTTACTGTCTTGGTCCCACATTCAAATGCTATGAATCATCATTCACAAATACACAATGAATGGCTTCTACCTGAAGAAGACATGAAGGGACTCCACATAGCTATAGCATTATTTATTAAATTAATATTAAGAAGCTAAAGCTGTTACTATGATTGAAATAAGTATATTAAAGTTCCTTCCCATGAAAGCTGAAGGTTCGGGGTTCGATTCCCGGTTCAGGCATAAATTTTTCTCTTTACCATTTGATTAGAATAATTTAGTAGTGTACTTTAATATACTTATTTCAATCATAGTAACAGCTTTAGCTTCTTAATATTAATTTAAGAAAAAAGTAGTGTTGCTGCTTAGAGTAAAAATATAAATGCTTTACTGTTTACGCATTGATGAATCGTTTGCACCTGTATCACGCTGTTTCATTGTTAATGAATCAACTGTAACCTACGATTTAAAAAGAAATCCGAAGACAAAATAAGGAATTCTATTGCTGAATTCACAACTCATTAACAATCTGAATTCAAAGACCTATTAAAAGCGACAAAACAGGAAAAAATTATTAGGTTCTTTAAGCCCTTGCCTAAGTTTGATAGTAATAAATTAATAGAAATGTTCAAAATCTCTCATTAATTGATTTTATTTTGATAATTTTTATTTAATTTGGAACCTTGGAATGTATTCCCTATATACCCATACAAATTACCATTCCATATTCGCAGCATATTTGTGGAACATATCCCCGCGAATAAGGGGCTTTTACTGTATAATATAAATTAATATTAAGAAGCTAAAGCTATTGCTATGATTGAAATAAGTAAATTAATATACACAACTAAACTATTGTAATCAATGGTAAAGAGAAACATTTGTAAATTAATGAGTCATTATTTTACATCTTACCTCATATTTTATGTTTCTTCAAACACGGGAACTAGTTTTCAAGAGAAAGATCTCTCTCATTTTCTTCTTCTTCTTCTTCCTTCCAAGTATTAGGCCAAGGCCTGTTACGATCCTATAGAAAATTTTCCCTCCAGCTTCTTCCGGAAAATTGTCGTATAAGACTTGAAAGCATAATAATAGTCCCTTCGATTGGTTGCTGGCCAAAGGAAGGCAAGACCAGTGATGGGGCTGCCATCTTATAGCCTCTGGTCAGGCTTTTCTGGAGAAGAAAAGAAAATAATGGAAAAAAGAAATGGAAGAAAGGAAAGACTCCCTAGCCCTCGGATGCCCTAATAGCGTCGGGGTCGAAAAAACAAGAGTTAACCAAGAGAGGTTAGATAGTAAAGTTAAAAGAGTGCAAAACACAAGTAAGTGGAAGAAATGTTTTGCTCGGCTTGGGCACCTTGTGGTTGCCATCCACATATCCCCTAGATGAGGACCCCTGAGGGTTCTCTCATTTTCAACCGACATTATGACTACCAATTGAAAGTGAGAGAGATATTTCCCTTGAAAACTAGTTCCCATGTTTAAAGAAACATAAAATATGAGGTAAGATGTAAAAAATGACTCATTAATTTACGAATTAAGAACCTCATAATGTTATTTCCCATATTTAACTATGAAGAAACATTTGTTGCCTGAACTGGGAATTGAACCCTGAATCTTCAGGTTTGTGTGCTGATGTCCAGACCATTGAGCAATTCAGGCTTCTTTCCCATCCAAACATAAATTCTCCCTTTACCTTACTCTTGTGATCTCGCATCCCATACATTGAATAGCTTCTACATTATGAAAACATGACAATATTAATTTAATAAATAATGCTATCACTGTGTGTAGTCCCTTCAAACTCTCTTGGCGTTTCATTATCATTTATCATCCATCATATCATCAGGGTAACGTAACTCCACCTTCATGGTGACCCAACTTAAAAAATGGATTATAATTCCACCAAAACCAGGGGCGGAAGCCAGAAATGTCATAACAGACAACCTGGTGGTATTGAAAAGAAAAAGAAAAATTAATGCAACAATAAATTTGTATACTTTTTTTTCTGTGAAAACCATAGATTTGCAACCCAAAATATATAAGACTTTTAATTGATTTACTTCAGAGAATTCATACTTAACAATCTATGCACTTATATTACTTCCATTCTGTACAATTTTGTTAGCAGAAATTCAACAATATATGAGAGATGTTGACAAAAAAACTTCAAATCAACAAAATGTTTTTACTGAAATAATTGAGATTAAACTGACATGTGTCATAAATCTATTTTGAATATTTTCTTTCACTACTAGTCAAAAAAGAATTAGATTATTTTTGACTATACAAATAATATCATTAAATTTGAAGAGAAAAACATACTATTAAATTGGGATTTGAACCCAATGTTTTTGGTTCTGTGCCCTTACCAACTGAGCTATTATGCTTCTGATTTATTCACAAATTTTTCTCTATATTATAGCACTGGTGTACAGAATCAGAGACATTGGGTTCATATATTGTTTAGTTGTTTCTTGACTCACCTCATACTTCTTAACTCCCACGCAGACTCGAGTTTCTTCACTTCATTTGTGACATTCTCAATGCTGTATTACGTTCACAACTGATGTCCAACGGCAGGAGTCTGCAGGAGAGGAGGCCGTTGGACATCAGTTGTGAATGTAATACAGCATTGAGAATGTCACAAATGAAGTGAAGAAACTCGAGTCTGCGTGGGAGTTAAGAAGTATGAGGTGAGTCAAGAAACAACTAAACAATATTAAAATAATATTTAATTAATGTTGGGAAGTAAACATTATGAGGTATAATCATTAAAATTCATCGGAGAACATATTGTTTAAACAACTCACCTCATAGGATTCATGCTTCCATGATATCGCGATTTCAAACATAATCATGTTCATCGTCAGCCATAACTCCGACTGATGAAATTCTTCGGCCGTCAACTATTCTATTGTCGCCATCTTCAGTGCTGCCATCTATGGTTGAATTTATGAACTTCGAAATCTTCTAAGTACCAATAAAAAAGTCAATGTTCCAGACAGTAAGAAATCTGGAATTTATCAAATAAATTGTGAAGATTGCAATAAAGTTTATATAAGAAAAACAAAAAGGAATTTGGAAATTCGGACAAAAGAACATTTCAGAAATATTAAAAATTGTGAAATTGAAAAATCTGCAATTGCTGCACATAGTTTATTAGAACATCATAAAATTGGAAGAGAAGCTAAACTTTTAAAACAAGTAGAGAAACCTTTGGAATTGACAGTTTGGGAAAAAATATACATTCAGAAAAACAAAAATAGATCAATGAATTTTGATATCCCTAACGAAATTACATTGATTTCGAAGTTCATAAATTCAACCATAGATGGCAGCACTGAAGATGGCGACAATAGAATAGTTGACGGCCGAAGAATTTCATCAGTCGGAGTTATGGCTGACGATGAACATGATTATGTTTGAAATCGCGATATCATGGAAGCATGAATCCTATGAGGTGAGTTGTTTAAACAATATGTTCTCCGATGAATTTTAATATTAAAATAAACCTCATAGTGTTATTTCGTACCTACATAACTTATTTGGGTTCTTATCCCTATTTAGACGTATATTTATCTCTTTAAATTTATTTTGTAATTCAATGAGAAGTGATAAATTTAATATTAAACGTCAAAACAATAACATGTTTCAAAATTAAATGAAGAAGTTGATAATGCACCTCTCATATATTATGTTACTATTCACAGGATAAACATTAAGTTGATCTTGACATTTTTTAGGAAGTAAAACTATGAGGTTTTATATAATTATTAAACAAATCAGATTTTATACCTCACCTCATACATTTTGTATAAATCAGGATTTTCTCTTGATTGTCAACTGCCATCTGCCATCTTGACATTAAATTTGACAAAGGTGCCACAGGGTTGACAACAGTTAGATGCTAAAGGCTATCCGCTCTTAAAGTGATCCCATCAAAACAAAACCATGTGACCTGCTCGTTTTTCATTGGTTATGGACACCGATGTACGATGTAGAAGCAATAAGTATGCCAAAAAATAATTCCCTTCATTAAATTAAAAATATGTCCTCTGAATATACTTGTCATTCTTTGTTTATGAAAATAATAATATTAAAAATATAGAAAATGTTCTGAAATATACCTAATCAATAATTATACCTTAAAATAGTTTATTACTTACGGATCATGTATTTGAGTCATGCTTCAGTCGATTCTGATGCAACAAAATGGGTTCTGTTGCCGTGTCACCATCTAAATTTTTAATACACAAGTTTGGCAAATAAGTGGTAAAAAAAACAGTTATTTTAAATGTATAAGAATTAAATGAATCATGATTTCTTCTTACCTCATACTTCTATGTTTTTTTAAACACAGCACTGCAGTATCAGCGACCATTGTCACCATCCTCAGCTGTTCTGAGGATGGTGACAATGGTCGCTGATACTGTAGTGCTGTGTTTAAAAAAACATAGAAGTATGAGGTAAGAAGAAATCATGATTCATTTAATTCTTATGAATTAAACCTCATAATGTTAAAAGTTCCCAAATTTGTTATATATATTTTAAATGTATTTCACAAGTTCGGTGAAAATCTCACCAGCTTTCATTTAACTATTTTTTTTTATTATTCTGGCTTTTACAATGAATATACATTTTTCCGGTACCCATGTTCACAGTTAACTACACATTTGTTTCAACACATTTTTCCATTCTTGTCTGTTCATCCATATATCTTCTTCTATTTCCCATTCCCTCTTAGTTTCATTGATTCCCTGAATCCACGTAATATTTGGCCTACCCTTCTTTTTCCTTCCCTGTGGTACCCAATCCATGATTATCTTAGGTAGTCTTCCTTCTTCCATCCTTCTAATGTGTCCGTACCAATTTAATTGTTTATTCTTTATAAAATCAAATTTAAATCCCATTTAACTATCACATGTCTTATATACTTCACGCGTGTTCTCTGTCAATGTGACAGTAATTGTGGTGCAAATGGCAGAAGGATACAATTAATGTTTGTTCATGTTAGGATCACTCTAAGAGCGGATAAGGTATAGTTGACAATGATGGGAAGATTCCTTGAAACTGGTCCTGGGTTTATACAAAATACAAGAGGTGAGGTATGAAATGTGATTCATTTAATGTTTAAGTTATGTAGGTAGGAAATAACACTATGAGGTGTATTTTAATTTTGTTTAGTTGTTTCTTGACTCACCTCGTACTTCTTAACTCCCAAGCATATCTAGATTTTGTCACTGTTATTTGTGACATTCTCAACTCAGTTGCGAAATCTAGATATGCAAGGGAGTTAAGAAGTATGAGGTGAGTCGAGAAACAACTAAACAAAATCATTTAATGTTAATTAAATATTAATTTGTTCACTGTGGTTGTTTTGCTATTACTATTCTGAAATTCTTTGATGAAGTAACATTTTTTCCTTATACGAGTATGTTTATAATTTGTAAATATTTAATGTGTATAATTTTACAATTGAAAACAGTTTTAAGATGATTTTATTTGGTTTTTATGTCTAGTAAGATTAATTTTGTGATCTTAAAGGCAGCTTGACTGTTCTAGCAGGCATGGCAGTAGAACGGAACACAAGTTTCTGATTTTATAGATACTTTAATAGTGAGTGGAGAACATATTTTAATCGACTCACCTCATACATTTTCAAACTTCTAAATACCAATAAAAAAATCAACATCCCAGACAGTAAGAAATCTGGAATTTATCAAATTAATTGTAATGATTGTAGCAAAGTATACATAGGAAAAACAAAAAGGAATTTGGAAACACGCACTAAAGAACATTTTAGAAATATTAAAAATTGTGAAATTGAAAAATCAGCAATTGGTGCACATAGTTTACTAGAACATCATAAAATTGAAAAAGAAGCAAAACTTTTGAAACAATTGGATAAACAGTTGGAATTGACAATTTGGGAAATGATATTCATTCAGAAGAATAAATATCGATCTATGAATTTTGATATTCCGGTGGATAAAAATTTAATTACAAAGTTTATAATCCCAACGAAAGATGGCAGCACAAGAAGTGATGTCACTAAAGAAATCAACAATCACGGAATTTCATCAGTGGAAGCCATGACTGAAGAAGGACATGATTTTGTCTGAAACCGTCGGTATCAAAGAAGTTTGAAAATGTATGAGGTGAGTCGATTAAAATATGTTCTCCACTCACTATTAACGATATAACCTCATAATGTTTACTTCCCAATATTAATTTAAATTATAGATACTTGTTGATTAACTTCAGTTACTTGTCGTGATAATGTGAATGATTTCATTTACTTGGGAACAGATCTAAATAAAAGTTGCAAGACTCAAAATGAAATATAGTAGAGTGCCGATTCTGTCAGCTAAATGACAAAGCATAGAAATAAAGTGGAAAGGGAGAAGATCAAGTGGCCGAGTTGTAATGACAGGTATACATACGAGGGTAAATCAAATATAAACCGGAATTATTGTTTACAATTTTATTGAAGTAACAAAAAAATACAAAACCACCACCTCATTTTTCTACATAGTATCCTGCATTTCTAACACACTTTTGCCATCGAGTTGGCAACTTTTTGATGCCGTCCTTGAAGAATGAGGGATGACGTGTAGTCAGCCAGAGAACACGTTGCAGATAAATGTATAAATAGGACAGATAGTCGACAAAATTGCCAGTCTCAAGACAACCCTTGAGGATGTCGGATGCAGTCTCTGGCAAAACGTCGGGGAACTACAAGCCTCAAGACCATGGCCAACAGCCCGGAAATCTTCTGCAAGATCATCATAGTAACTCCGGCCGTGAAAGCCCAAGTCAATATAATAATGGGATATTTTGTGAGGATTCAATAGTTTCTCGCAAAACAAAAGTGTTTGCAATGTGGAAAGTCCTTGGAAAGTAAAACTAGATAGTGTTTTTAAAAAAAGTTTGAATTGAGACTAAAATCTGCAGATTCTTGAATTATACAAATGGTAGGTCATCATCATCATCCATGCAAGTATTAGGCAGTGTGGCCTGTTACAGTCTCAAAGAGGAATTTTCCATCCAGAGCTTTTTTGGACGTCCCAGCGATCTTTTGCCTTGGGGGCAGTAACGAAGTATGGCTTTTCGAATTCTATGAGTCGGCATTCGTTGAAGATGGGCTTTCCAGTTGTTCTGGTAGTTTTGTATATGGTGAAGAATGGGTTCTACATCCAACTCTTCCATAATTTCCTTATTTGTTTTATGGTCCCACTTTGTGTAGCCTGCTGTACGGCGCATAAATCACATCTCATTTGCTGTTATTCGGCTTTCTTCTCTTCTTTGTATTGTCCATGCTTCACTATCATATCTTAATAATGGTAGGTAAAGTTGCAAAAAAAGCCATTAAGACCTATAAAAAAGCTAAAAAAGGACCAGTAAGCCAAAAAAGGACAAAAAACCCATGATTTTCTGGCCTACAATCACCCAAAATATATATATATATGTTATTTTGGGCATCATCTTCAGACATAAAAAAGGATTTTCCTCATCTTCCGAGCCCTAGTCATAAGTGATGTAACAACTTTACTATTACAGTATAGCTCAATTCTTGGTTTACTGACTCAATAAATAATTTTAGACCCATGGCATAGAGTAAGGATTAAGAGAAGAAAGTAGGCGAGTTTGTCATTTATGTCACAAGCGGCGCTAGTTTAGAACTAGCCTGCTGACATCTTTTATGTTTGCTGTAGTACTATTATGAAATTCAGCACCATTCGTTGGTAAAATTATGAATTAGAATGATACAACATGCCATATAGGAACCATAGAGAAAATATTTCCTCTATGTAGGAACATGCCTTGTGCCTTGCATGTCTTCTTGCAAATTCTGTTATTATGCACTAAAAGTGCAACCACTCCTTCGTTCATTGTAGTTCAAGAAAAATTTTTAGGCGTCACTGTATGCAGTTTCTTCCCTATATAATCCTTACTACATGTCCATGGTCTTGCAATAAAAGAGGTTTGTATTGAAGAATTAAATTAAAATGTTTAATACCTCACCTCATATCCTGTTGTCTAATTAAACTGGTTTCGAAGCTTGAACAGAGGGAGGAAGAAGCAGTTCTGATCGACATAACATCAGTCGATGAGAAATTACTGAAGATGAAGCTGCCCAAACTTTGAAACTGGTTTAATTAGAAGACTGGATATGAGATGAGGTATTAACCCAATGGCTTATTAATATTTTCCTCCATTGTTGCACCCATATTTACCATTTCATTTTAAGAAAATTAGCTTCATCAAAAACAATGGCTTATTACTCGCGATCTCTCTAGACAAATCAATTTTGTTGTACAT
The DNA here is from genome assembly GCA_030220185.1 of Diploptera punctata. Taxonomy (NCBI): domain Eukaryota; kingdom Metazoa; phylum Arthropoda; class Insecta; order Blattodea; family Blaberidae; genus Diploptera; species Diploptera punctata. The sequence goes on from JASPKZ010000803.1 coordinate 1,888,942, forward strand.
CATTGAATAGATCGTTTTCTCAGCTTTCCAACAGTATATAATATGGCATGCCATCTATTGACAAAACTAAAGAAACACTAAGAAGAAGCTACAGCTGCTCAGTCCGGCTCACAGCCGTCTGTGTAAGAATGGGCTTCACTTGATCAGCCGGCTGGGAGCCGTCTGTGTAAGCCAATGGGTTAAACACTTTGATTTAATAATTAAATAAAAGTAAAATTGTTTATTTTTTATTATTTCACTCACCTCATACTTCATAATTCATAGCAGACCCTGGGTTTCTTCACATCTTTTGTGACATTCTCAATGCTGCGTCATGTTCACAACTGACGTCCAACGGCCTTCTATCCTGCAGACTGACCTCCGCGCCATCTGGTGGCCGACCGAAGAATTTCCAAATCAGTCCTCTTTCTTTATAACCGGGTATTTCAAAATTCATAGTTGTATTTTCATTCTTGCATATGTAAATTTTTTCCCAAATTGTGAGTTCCTTCGTTTTTCCAATTGTTTAAGTAATTTTGTTTGGTTTCTATTGTATGTTTTTCTGACCAGGCATGTGCAGCTATTGCAGATTTTTCGGTTTCTCCATTTTTAACATTTCTGAGGTGTTCTTTTAATCTTGTATTTAGATTCCTTTTTGTTTTTCCTATGTATATCTTTTCACAATCTTTACAATTAATTTGATAAATTCCCGATTTTTTGCAGTCTTCAATCTTTTCATTTTTGTTGGTTTTTATTAAATTACCTAAGCTGTAATCATTTTTCGGTGCTAATTTAATGTTGAATTTGTTGAACATTTTTTGAAACTTGTCAAATACGAAAGGATGGTATGTGAACTTCTTGAATTTTTTGCCTATATTTTTATCTTTCTGAAGAGTACTTTCATTGATGACTTTTTGTTCTTTGAATTTATTTATTTTCTTGTGTATCATCTTCTTTTGAAAACCATTATCCTTAGCAATTTTTATGATGTGTTCTTTCTCTTTATTGTAATTTTCTTTGCTCGTGGGGACATTCACAAGTCTGTGTGTTAAACTATTAAATACTGCCTGTTTGTGTGAAAAATGGTTAAATCCAGTAGCTTTTATATAATTGTCGATGTGAGTTTTTTTTCTGTAGATTCCAAATTCTATTTTCTTTTTTTCTTCATTCCTAATCAATTTAAGGTCTAAAAATGGTATTTCATGATTATTTTCTATTTCCATTGTAAATTTGATTTCCTATCTACATAACTAAATAAAAGTAAAACTTAGTTTTATTTGATTTTCATATGTATTAAGATATATTCAGTGACAGCTGTTATGAATTGTGTTATTATTATATTCATAATTTGTTAACATATCTGAAGAAGGTACAGTGTACCGAAACAGCTGTCACTGAATTATATCTTAATAAATATGAAAATCAAATAAAACTAAGTTTTATTTTTATTTAATTAATCAATATGGATTTTCATCAAGTAAACACCAGCTCAATTGATTACTTTAATTTAACTCTTGAATTAAACCTCGTAGTGATTTCATCCTATATAAATTCAAAATAAGGTTTGTGTTGACCTATTCTATCATCCCTAGAAGTTTGGGTATTGAAGTTAGTTATACTCTGTATTATTCATAGTTAAATATGGGAAATAACATTATGAGGTTCTTAATTCGTAAATTAATGAGTCATTTTTTACATCTTACCTCATATTTTATGCTTCTTCAAACACGGGAACTAGTTTTCAAAATAAGGATCTCTCTCATTTTCAACCGACACCATTTTCACTTTTTTTTTTTAATTGCAATTATCTTTTTAATTTTTGATGTAGAAATTGCCCTTTATGACTACTGGATTTTCGTTGGAATCATTGGAATCTTCATCAATAACGTTGCCATAGGGTGTTGATTTGATGAACTTTGAGATGAGGTCATGTTCATCATGAATTTCGAGATTTATGAAGATATATATTCAGAAGAACAAATTTAGATCCATGAATTTTAGGATTCCTGATGAACGTGACCTCATCTCAAAGTTCATCAAATCAACACCAGATGGCAATGTTTTTGACGAAGATTCCAACGGTCCCAACAAAAATCCGGTAGTCATAATTTCAGTTGAAAACGAGAGAGATCCTTCTCTTGAAAACTATTACCCATCCAAGTGTTTTGTGCAGGCGGAAAATATGTTAACTAACAAACTGTCTTTCTCTTTCTATTCCTTACTATGTTGCCACTTCCTGTCCTTTGTATTATGTTGTTTGATTGGCAGGTAGAGAGGTGACAAATACTATGTATTTTAATGATCCGTCGTTCTGCGCGGTCAGTGGCAGAATGACTAACTTGACAACCCTGTTACTTTTGGGGTTACGTCTAGGAATGAGCTGTCCCTTTCTTGCCCTTCTCATTACATGTTGCCACTTGTGATTTATTGTGAGGCTGGTAACAGAGAGATGACAAATACTGTGATTTTAAATGATCCGACCGCTCGAGCGTTCCGTGCTTAAATGACTAATTTGACAACCATGTTGAGAACTTTCACACTTGTTTAGAGATTCTCCCCACACATTTGAAGTTGAAAAATTTCAATACGTGTTCGGATGTACATTTTTCTCCTACATCCCTTCCACAGATCCAGTAGATCGGCGACACTAGCGCTAAAACTCTTTCCCTCCACCCGTGAACAGTTAACTTGGATGTGTAATATTTCCCGTGTTTAAAGAAACATAAAATATGAGGTAAGATGTAAAAAATGACTCATTAATTTACGAATACTCTGTATTAGCCCACAGTTTTATTATGAGTTTAGTTTGTTTAATATATTATTTATTTAAAATTATTTTCTCAGGTACTATATAACTTGCACTTGTGAGATTTTGCATTGAAAAATATTTACTACAATTTGTAGTTTTTTTTTAATCAATAATTTGTAAGAAGTAACACTTATAATATATAATATTAACAAAGGAATGAATTGGAAATATCCATTTCAACTTCTGTTATGTGTGTATATTACATACATATATATATATATATATATATATATAACTTTGACTGATGGAAAAAGTACTTCTTCTTCTACTCCTTAATGCTGTCATGATATGAGTTTCACCTCAGTTCTTCCATTTCCTAGATTCCTTTTCATCCCTGCACATTTTTCTCATTCCACCATTGTTTTGCCTCGCTTTTGTCCTATTCTCTCCATCGTATTTTCTCATTTAATTCTTGGTCTTCCAATTCTTCTCACTGTTTTCATTTTTATGAGTTGCATAGGTTTCCTTTCCACTGATATATGCATGCTCTAACCACTTCAATGGTAAAGAGAAACATTTTTTCTGCCTGAACCGGGAATCGAACCCCGAACCTTTAGCTTTCCGTGCTAATGCTCTGTCCACTGAGCTAATTCAGGCTTCATTCCCATCCAAACATAAATCCTTCCTTTACCTTACTCTACTGGTCCCACATTCAATTGTAATGAATCATCATTCACAAATACACAATGAGTGGCTTCTGCCTGAAGAAGACATGAAGGGACTCCACACAGCTATAGCATTATTTATTAAATTAATATTGAGAAGCTAAAGCTATTACTATGATAGAAATAAGTAAATTAATGAACACCATTAAATTATTGTAAATCAATGGTAAAGAGAAAAATTTCTGCCTGAACCGGAAAAGGTTCGGGGTTCGATTCCCGGTTCAGGCAAACATTTTTCTCTTTACCATTGATTTACAATAATTTAATTGTGAACTTTGTGTGTTTAATATCAGTGATTTTTTGTTTTTGTTTCGTATTGCTCATGACATTTGGTACAATTTATTTTCGTAAATGACTGGTTATCTGAAAATGCAGTTATCCGAACATTCCCCATCCTCAGTGTTTTGGGTAATCGATGCTCTATTATAGTTTGAAATAAAAATACTAACATGACAGAATATAGTGTATCTCTAATTTTTTTTTTAGTTATAATTAGGGCAAGGCATTTAATGACCTATAAATTGGTAAAAAATGCAAAATAAAAATGCATTTATGACCTAAAAAATGCAAAAAATGACCGATAAAATAAAAAAATGACAAATAAAAAGTTAAGAATTACCAATAAAAATGCTATTTATTATATTAAGTACTCACTTGATTACTGAATTACATAAAATTTAACTTAACATCAAAATATTACAAGAAAAGTAGTTAAAAAATACATATTACAGTACCTTTTATTGCAGAAAATCCATTTCAATTACATGGTGCACTTTTACAGCAATTTTGAATTGCAGTTAACAATCAGAATAAGGGTAGAAGCTAGCATAAGCTCTAAGAAATTGAATAAAATTCCTAGAAATGGGCAAGTTCATTATGCACATACCTTGAAAAATAGGGGTAGTAGTTAGCAAAACAACTACTTAATTCCAAGAAATTGTATTGACAAGGAAAAATACTGAATTATAATAAAAATCTTTAATCAAATACAAATAATGTCACAGCCTTCTGGAAAAGTGTGAAAAATGCTCAAAATGACCTAAATATTGCCAAAAAATGACCTATTCCTAAAAAAGTTAAGAAAATGCAAAAAATGCCCTAATGAATTGATTTTATTTAATTTGTTTTTTAATGCCGTGCATTTTCATATATGCAAGCTATGGTTCAACCTTCAAAAGAAAAAGATTAAAAATCATTAATTGCCTTGCCATAGTTATAATATGTTCGTTAATGTATAGGTAACTTTGTGTGTTTGAACATTGTGTATTACAAGAAGGTGAATTCAATCGGGTTGACCTTCATGGCGTCCTCAAATTTTTATATTGAATAGAAGTTGATTATAATATAAATATAATGGCCTTGTAACTAGTCAATAACAGTTAATGCTTTATTGAGAATTCTTTACCACATTTAATTTTATGATGATTGTAACATTGTACCAACATGTAACTTAACTTACTGTCACAGAGTAAATATTGCAGCTGTAGCATAAATAAAAATGTTTTATTGATAATTATGAAGAAATTATTTATTAACAACTAGCTAATAGTGAGTGGAGCCTCAGGGGTCCTCATCTAGGGGATATGTGGATGACGACCACAAGGTGCCCAAGCTGTGCAAAACATTTCTTCCACTTACTTGTGTTTTGCACTCTTTTAACTTTACTATCTAACCTCTCTTGGTTAATTCTTGTTTTTTCGACCCCGACGCTATTAGGGCATCCGAGGGCTAGGGAGTCTTTCCTTTCTTCCATTTCTTCTTTCCTTTATTTTCTTTTCTTCTCCAGAAAAGCCTGACCAGAGGCTATAAGATGGCAACCCCATTACTGGTCTTGCCTTCCTTTGGCCAGCAACCAATCGAAGGGACTATTATTATGCTTTCAAGTCTTATACGAGAATTTCCCGGAAGGGAAAATTTTCTATAGGATCGTAACAGGCCTTGGCCTAATACTTGGAAGGAAGAAGAACATATTTTTATCAACTCACCTCATATGATTTCAAATTTCTTTGATACCGACGGTTTCAGACAGTATCATGTCCTTCTTCAGCCATGACTATTGCCTTCCTTTGGCCAGCAACCAATCGAAGGGACTATTATTATGCTTTCAAGTCTTATACGAGAATTTCCCGGAAAGGAAAATTTTGTATAGAATCTTAACAGGCCTTGGCCTAATACTTGGAAGGAAGAAGAACATATTTTTATCAACTCACCTCATATGATTTCAAATTTCTTTGATACCGACGGTTTCAGACAATATCATGACCTTCTTCAGGACATGGTATTGTCTGAAACCGTCGGTATCAAAGAAATTTGAAATCATATGAGGTGAATCGATTAAAATATGTTCTCCACTCACTATTAATGATATAACCTCATAATGTTTACTTCCCAACATTAATTTAAATATAACTAGTTAATATTTTAAAATCATTAGAAAGTTTCATTATGAGGTTTAATTTAATATTTGAGTTTGTCTTTATTAACATTCTTACATCATATGTTTATTCTGTTGGACAATCGTTTCAAAGCTATTGTTCCATCTTCAGCTTGTTCAAAAACTGGTTTTTTCTTTTCTTCAAATTGGACCTGTGTTCCAAAGAACTTGGTAATGAGGCTCCTTTCTCCAAGAATTTCAAAGTTCGTAATTTTCTCCTTGTTCTTCTGTATATAGATCTTTTCCCATATTGTGAGTTCATTGGTATTTTCTAACTGTTTTAATAATAATTATTATACATATAAATACAAAATTATTAAAACAATTGGAAAATACCAATGAACTCACAATATGGGAAAAGATCTATAAATATACAGAAGAACAAGGAGAAAATTATGAACTTTGAAATTCTTGGAGAAAGGAGCCTCATTACCAAGTTCTTTGGAACACAGATCCAGGGCCGACAACTTGAAGAAAAGAAAAAACCAGTTTGTGAACGAGCTGAAGATGGAGCAATAGCTTTGAAACGATGATCCAACAGAATAAACATAATGTTAAAGAATACAAACTCAAATAAAAAAAAAAGTAGCTAATACCTGGCATGCGCTGCTACGCCTAAATAAATGAAAATTAATATGCTTTTATGTTTAGTTGAATAAGTAAAAGGATAGATAGATAGATAGATAGATGGAAAGCTCTGCGGCCATCACTTAAGTGTTGGCGGTGATAATTTTGGTCCTCCTTAATAGGTAGAACTCCAGGTTCCTGTAAAATACATTAGCCCCGGTCTAAATTTTGAATTCAAATCTAAAGTTAATTAGCAGAGTGAAGTTGGAAGCAGACCTTTTGGGGTTCTATCCAAGCATTTGCTTCTTGGATTGGGGGTAACCACTTAAAACCTCAATCGGAATAGACAATCATGCAGGATCTTGCCAAGTTTGACTTTCGGATGAAAGTAGAGGCTATGGCTTAATACTGGGCTACGCCATTATATATATATATATATATATATATATATATATATATATATATATATATCCATCCATCCATCCATCCATAGTAATTCTGCCCAAAGGCAGCTCCTTCACTGCAATCATAGCATTTTCATGCTATGCTTGCAGCTTTACTAGGGAATTATAGGTGTGGTAGCTTCCCGTTTCTTTCCACACCGGTGAAGGATGATGATAATGATAAGGATGATGGCCATATGATTTCGGGGACCGTTTGGGCCTTAAAGTTTACCTGACAATTGTCTTACAGGTGAGGAAAAACCCCGATAAAAACCTCACCCAGAAAAACTGCCCCGTCCGGGGATCGAACCCGGGCCCGCTGCGTGACAAGGCAGCACGCTACCTCGAGACCACAGCGGTAGACATTATATATATATATATATATATATATATATTTCGCCAATCCGTTTCAACGCTTAGACGCTCAGTATAGTTTAATGTTCTTCCAATCTGGTCCCCTCCCCCACTGCCCGTTAAATCGTGCTTCCCACTAAGCTCATGACGTCACTCGCGCTAGTGAGACAACATGGCGGACGCCGGGTAGAATTTGATTTTGTTTACGTTTGTAATTTACTAATTGTTACTAAACGAAACGATGTTATGAAGTGAAAACGTGTTATTTATACATGTGAATGTGTTTGTGATATGAAGTGATACTGGCGGTCGGAGAACCAGTATGAGGTAAGTACATATTTTCATATATTCATACTGGCTAGATAATAACAATGTATAGTGATAAAACAAAATAAAACCATTAAAGTTTTATACGATTTTCATATTTATATAACAATGTATTATCACAGGATGTATTGGCTCTGGCGGTAGAGCTTGAGACTTAAATATATTTGGGATGTCCCAAGTTCGGGGATTCTATGTAATATCACAGAATGCATTGGCTCTGCCGGTAGCACTTGAAATTTGGATATATTTGGGACGTCTCGAGTGCGGGGATTCTATGTCACGTACATAAACTAAAAAAAAAGAACATTTTATTGTGGCAGTATTTTAAATCTGAGAAATGCCTTAAAATGAAGTGAGAAGTTGAGCTTAAAATAACCATAAGTTATACGTAAGAAGTATATTACGATTTGCAGAATCGAGGAAAATATTTAAAAACCTCGCTAACGCTCGGTTTTTAATTTCCGACATTCTATAAAACACTTCACAAATGGGCGTTGTAGGCCTACATTATTTTTTTTTGCGCGATGGTGTTTTCAAAATAAGTAACAATAAAATAATCACATCTATGTTGGAAATATGTGCGTTCATTATAAACAATTAAGTAACATTAACAGTGTGGCCAATGTTTATTTAGTTGAAAGTACAGGAGGCCGTGATACCATTATTATTGATAAAATTGACGTATTTGTTGTTTATATTGTTTCAAATAATGTTAAATTCATTTAAAATGCAGTGATTTGTTTCGTGTAATGTAGGACCTATATTAACACTACCTTTTGGATATATTTTGTATATACATTGTACATAGTATACATAGAGGGCAGTGGTTTTACTTCCCGCACGTGGGGTAAATGTAATATTACTCAAACAACAAACATTTTTATATATTAGATTTTAAGCAAGTTATGATGATGAAATTGATACAGCGACAACATTTTAATAAGTTTATGGGAATCTGTAATAGAGTTTTTATATTTCCTTTTCTGCATAGACATATAGAAGTATCTTACAAAACCTTGGCGAAACAAATGTATTGCCTATGGAAGGGAAAACTAGAAACAATTGACTGCCGTGTTTAACCCTTAAATTGGCCAAGCACTAATGTCTCGTGTCAGTTATTTGAATATTGCGTTCGTTTGAGTATAAAGCGGACGGCGTGAGTCTCTTTTCATGCAGCATTCGTATCATTCGCTTCAGTGGAGCAGTCGGTAAGATGCTCTTTTTCCAACGACGCGGGCCCACGTTCGATTCCGGTCAGGTAGGTTTTTTTATTTTTACATTTATTATTATTTAATAACGTTAATTTTCAGGCTTCGTTATATAAATAAATTTGTATATATATATATATATATATATATATATGGAAATATTCCCGGTCGGGTGAGATTCTCATGGCTGAGATTTTTATCGGGGTTTTTCCTCACCTGTAAGATAAATGCCAGGAAGCTTAGGGCCCAATGGTCCCCGAAAATCATCCGGCTATCATCATCCTTCATCGGTAAGTTACCACACCTATAATTCCCTAGTAAAGCTGCAAAGTATAGCATGAAAATGCTATGATTGCAGTGAAAGACCAGTATTACTATGGAATAAAATACATGGGAATAAATAATTTAAAGGAAACAGCTCATATATATATATGCATCCATAGTAATTCTGCCCGAAGGCAGGTTCTTCACTGAAATCATAGCATTTTCATGCTATGCTTGCAGCTTTACTAGGGAATTGTGTAGGTGTGGTAGCTTCCCGTTGCTTTCCACACCGGTGAAGGATGATGGTGATAATGATAAGGATGATGATGATGATGATGATGGCCATATGATTTCGGGGACAGTTTGGGCCTTAAAGTTTTCCTGACATTTGTCATACAGGTGAGGAAAAACCTCACCCAGAAAAACTGCCCCGACCGGGGATCGAACCCTGGCCCGCTGCGTGACAAGGCAGCACGCTTCCTCGAGACCACAGCGGTGGACAAATATATAAAATGAATAGCGATTGTAACGTGTCATTACTTTGTTTACAAAACACATGGCATAATAAAATTATTTATTTTAATTACTAATACAAAATGCGTCTGATTAATTTAAATTGAGTTAATATCTAATTTCATTATACAAGTAAGTCCTGAAGTACTGCATCGCTTCATACCGACAGTTTCTAGGAGAGATGGTTGTGGTCTAGTGGAGGGAGCTTCTATTTTCCGTGCATGAGGTCGCGTGTTCGATCTTGCTGTCATGCTTTTTTTTTCTCTCTCGTCCTTATTTAAATTAATTTTCTTTCATTTCTTTTACTTTGTTTTATTTTCAGTATTTACCGCAATACTTATTTACACGAAATTGTTCTCCATTGCACGACACACAATGAAATAGAACAACAATGCAACAATGCGCTTTCGGTATAAACTTAAACAAATGAATGAGTAATGTACATGAATTCCTTAAAGACAATTTCTTTTATTTTGTTTAATTTAATTTATTTGTAACACATGTTATATATAAATTTTATTTTTCTGCACTCCTTCTCTATAAGAACTTTAATTGTGCCAAATATCACACTCCTCCGTGCTCGCACTGTGCTTAAAAAGGGGTACATTATTTCTCCACTAGAGTGCAGTCTTTCAATATTGCGATCCTATTTGGCAATAAATAATATGATCGAGTTGCAGTGAATATACATAAACTCACATTTCTAATTTGTTTTCAAACATCGCTGTTTACATTAACTATATAAACATTTTAAAACACCGGTAACTATATTCAAATAATTATTTTTTAGTAAAGAGCTTAATTTTATTCGTTAAATAGTCCTAACAAATGCCATGCTTGATTTCCAAATTCTCTAGATAATTTGGAAATCACTCGTGGCATTACTTACGTTTCTTTAACAGCTTTTATATATTACGTTATCGTAAGGCCCTAACTGTGCCAGGTAAAATAAAAGCTATTATGTTTTTCTTCGGTAAATATTTTACAGTGAATGATAGAAAACAGATGGCGTGCAGGTGAATCACCCAATGAACGTGAGTTTTATAAACTGGGTCGTATGTTAGAACATTACTCTCTACTCAAATTACTTCCAATCACTAGTGAGCTGATTCACCGTGAGCAATTGCTGAGAACGAATTAACGGCCGACTTATCGGTCATGCACGAGCGTCGACGTTTTCGTAATATTGGCAACGAATTACCCAGAATTCTCAGCGATAAAACCACTTCCGTTATTTTCGTCTGCTATAGAGGAATGCATTTATCCTTGCATCCCGCAAATAATACCGTATACAAACACGTCTGCGACACGCAATATTACGCCGATTCTCCTGTTCTTCCAGTTGAATTCTTTGGTAGACTCTATCAAATTCCTCTTCTCCGTGTATACCGAAAACATGATCGAAGTCTTCAAGGTCCGACATCTTGGATAAATGTTGGATAAAGCAGCAAAGTACATCGATTACCATCGGTTCCCGTTCGGTTCCCTTCGGGATTTTAATTTGAGTTGCTCATGTAAGGTACCTCCGCAGGTAGCTTACAAATTTAACCAATTATTATCGCATGAACAGATTTCTGAGTAAGCAAAATCGTATTAGCATACAACTTGCTCAGCAGAGAAGGCATTTTACTGTCTAATGCGTCCAAACATGCGGAGGAGAATAGATTACGAGTATTTGAGAATACAGTTGTTATGAAAATGTTTGGATCAAAGAGAGATGAACAGACAGGCGAATGGAATCTTTATGGGAAACCAGTTGTAATAAGAACAATTAAGTCTCGTAGATTACGATGGTCAGGACATGTATGGAGAATGAAAGAGGAACATAATACTCGTGGCTTTTGGTGGGAAAACCACTCAGTGGTAGACCAGGAATGAGGTGAGAGAATAACATTAACCATGATTTGAGTGTAGTAGATTATACAAGGAATGATTGGAAAGCATTAGCTCAGGATAGGGATGTATGGAGAGCTTATGTCCGCGCAGCCATGAACGTACGGGTGTGATAGTGTCAGTGTGTTATAGCAGCAGCAGCACAGGTGCTGGTGCTTCGCTGCTTCGTTCAATGAATCTGTTTTGCCAGCTTTGCGGCACTGCCGAAACAGCCTCGATCACTCCGCACCGGACAGTAGGGTATCTACTCGTAGAGATGAGCCAAATAATTTGTCCGCTTCGTAAAAACGTCCACAGACACTTCCTCTCTCTTTCTTCCCTTCATATCCCAGACAGCGTCAATTATATTCTCATATATAGAGTTGCACTTAGTCGTGTCCCCACCCACGGACTCCCACCAGTCAGCTGACCTTAAACGTCACTAACTACGGCCGTTCGCGCACTCGGGTTCAATTATTTGGCTATACCTCTACCTTCCTCTTTCCAACAATATGCGTTATGAATATAGGCCTACTGGCTCTTGCGCGGGCAGAGACCCACATAACTAACAAAAAATAACTCACTGGTTCTATCGAATCCGTAAATTCATGGCCGCGCCGACATAAGCTCTCCGTACATTCCTATCCTGTTTACCAATCATCTCCTGAATAACCGATTTCCCTCAAATCATGGTTGATGTTATTCTCCCACTCATTCTGGGTCTACCAATTGGGCGTTTTCCCTCTCGCTTTCCTACAGGAAGCTTCCATGCCCTCTTTCATTCCCCAATCGCGCCACATGGCCTACCCATCGCAGTGTACAAGACCTAACTGTTCTTATTATATCTGGTTTCTTATAGTAAATCATTGTTATGAAGTATTAGGGAGAGACCCATATTTAATTTTTAGATTTCTGTACACCTACTTTAAGTTTTACACTGAAATATTGTCCAATAATATTATATTATGATGCGAGGTTGGGAAGTGGATTTTACAGAAGCGAGGAAAATGTTCAAAAACCGAGCGACAGCGAGGTTTTCATTTTCCGAGATTCTGTAAAACACTTCACAAACGTGCGTTGTACATTACTTTTTTGCGCGATGGTGTTTTCAAAATAATAAATAATAGTAAAATAATAACACCTTTGTTGGAAATATTTGCATTCATTATAAACAATTGACTAACGTTAACAATTTAGGCAATGTTTATTAGTTGAAATTACAGGAGGCCGTGAGACCAATTAGTGGTAAAATGGCGGCCAGTACGTATTTATTGTTTTATGTTGTTTCAAATCAAGTTTAGTTAATTAAAAATGGAGTCATTATTTTCGTATAATGTATATTAACACTACCTTTTGGATATTTCGTTTACATACATTATACGTAGTATACATAGGGCAGTGGTTTTACTTCCCATACGCGTTTTGTCATATGTAATATTACAGTATAGTTATTTTATTACAGTATAGTTATTTAGGTTGGCAACTCCAAAATGCAGGAAGTTGAACTTTCAATCATGGCCGCCATTACTGTAAGTACGACAAAACGCACTATAGGGCAAAACATTTATTATTATTATTATTATTATTATTATTATTATTATTATTTCAAGGTGTAGATCCTGTCAGAAGTAAACTTGTACTTGACAATAACATTTTGGAGCAGGTAAATAATTTTACATATCTAGGATACAATATCTCATATGAAGAAGAAAAGGATGTAAATGCAAAAATATCAAATTTTTAAAGTCCAAAGAAGACCAGGACGTCCACTCAAAAGACTTCTGGATGGTGTTTCTCTTGAGGCCGAAACAGGTCAACAAATGGTCTAAATTCGTGAATGTACTATAATGACGACGACGACGATGATGATGATGATTATTATTATTATTATTATTATTATTATTATTATTATTATTATTTCAAGGTGTAGATCCTGTCAGAAGTAAACTTGTACTTGACAATAACATTTTGGAGCAGGTAAATAATTTTACATATCTAGGATGCAATATCTCGTATGAAGAAGAAAAGGATGTAAATGCAAAAATATCAAATTTTTAAAGTCCAAAGAAGACCAGGACGTCCACTCAAAAGACTTCTGGATGGTGTTTCTCTTGAGGCCGAAAC